>QLTV01002694.1:2064001-2096313 GCA_003457575.1 Thermophis baileyi
ATGTGATGCAAATTTATTTACTAATTATGTGGCCACTCAAATTGTACCATACAACCCTGGGTGACTAACTACTATAACAACCCACATGCTTGGGAGAACAAGTCTCAAAAGTATTTGTGAAGTGGGTTGGGGCTAATCTAATGTTGGATGGTATGATGGTATCAAGGCAGGTGTTGGGCCAATTAGGCATGCTTCTAGAGTCTCATAAGATGGCATTTTCTAATTGATGGGATCCAGAGTATGCCCTTCTTGCCAGATCTGATGAGACAGATAAAGATAATTAGAGAAAGGCCGTCACTCCAATAATCTGGTTTCATTTCATGTATAGCTTTTTTAGATGACAACAATTCAAGCACCTTGAATTGTACCTGGAAGCCTAATTGCAAGCTAGTGCAACTTGAGAAATAAAGGTATTATATGGATGTATCTCAATATACCCATAATTACTCAAGCAACAACATTCCAGACCAATGGGATACAGTAAAACTTGAATGACAATGTACAGCATTTCCTGGTCCAGAAAGAGTTGCAACTCTCATACAACACAAAGCTGTGCCCAAACCTCCTGGTCAGGGCAGCTACCTGTTCCTTGAAAGGTACAGAAGGATCTCCAAGTTGAGCATCGGTTCTATCTGGGGGGGACTGCAACGTGCTCCACAACTAAAGAGGACAAATCCTTGGCAGCAGGAGTCCCTAATATCCACAGCCACTCAGTCTAGCTAGGGTTGAACTGAAATCTATTCATCTCTAGCCAGACTCCAGCAACCTCCAGATACTGAGAGGTTGACAGCATCACTTAATTAACCCAGAGCGAAAATGTACAACTGAGTATCATCAGTATAGTTAGGACGCCTCATCTCATGCTATTGGATGATTTCACCCAATGGCCTCGTGTTAAATAGGAGTGGGAAAAGTGTCATGCCCTGAGGAAGCTCACACAAAGGGGATGTGAGCTGGGCCTCACCCCACATGGACAATGACAATTACCCTGAAGAAAGGAGGAAAACCAGTGCAAGACTATGCTTCAATGCAGGGGTGAAATTCAGCAGGTTCGGACAGGTTCTATAGAACCGGTGGCGGTGATTATGTGCAGTTCGGAGAACCGGTAAATCACACCACTGACTGGCCCCGCCCTGCCCCTCCCACTCACTCCTTCTCTCCTCCTTCTCGGGCTAATACACACAGAGCAAACATGAGAAGGAGGCAAGAAGCAGCCAGGTTGAACACTTGGCCGACTTGGCCAAACTTTTCTGTCAGTTCTGTGGGTTTGGCTTGGTGGGGTGGTGCCACCCCATCTTGCCATGAGTGATGTCAAGTTGGTCACGCCCACTCAGTCACATGACTCCCCCACCAAGCCACGCCCACCAAGCCATGCCCACAGAATCGGTAGGGGGGAAATTTGAATGTCACCCCTGCTTCAATGCCTAATGGCCACTCTCTTACTAGCAAATGGGACAATGTATTCTTCTTAATCAGGGTTCTGTGGCTCTCTCACTCTATTTGAGAACTCTGTTTATTCTTTAATTTTTGAACAAATTAAACACCCCCACTACACCATTCTTTCCCCCTAAATTCCATTTTTGTGAGAACTAGAGCCAGCCAAAGTTTCAAAGGGATCCTTCAGTTCTAGGAAGCTTTGATCAAATCACCGCAATGAAGCAGAGTTGTGAATTGGAGTGGAAAGCTGCTTTAATGCAGCAAATCAGATCAGATGGCTGTGAAAGGCTTAGTTGCCTTGAGATCTCCTTTGCAGTGGCTTTTCTGCTAAGGTTGTTAACAGACAATATACTGCACTGCAAGTTTACTTCTGGATATGAGAGTGCTAAACAGGGTAAAGTTGTGATGAGCTCTCTGACACGGGTGTGAGTCCACGCATATGAATCAATTAAATATATCATATTGTAACTTTTTTAAGGTGACATATTTGAAACATGCTCAGAAGAGGCCAAGGTTTGCTACTGTGCTCTGCTTTGCTTGGCCTCCCAATAAAAAGAAGAATTAGGGGCGACATGATAGTAGTATTCCAGTATTTGAGGGGCTGCCACAAAGAAGAGGGGGTCAAAGTATTATACAAAGCACCAGAGGGCAGGACAAGAAACAATGGTTGGAAACTAACCAAAGAGAGAAGCAACCTGGAATTAAGGAGAAACTTCCTAAAAGTGAGGACAATTAACCAGTGGAACAGCTTGCCTCCAGAAATCACTGCTCCATCACTGGAGGTTTTTAAGAAACTAGACAGCCACTTATCTGAAATAGTATATGTTCTCCTGCTTGAGCAGGGGGCTGGACTAGAAGACTTCCAAGGTCCCTCCCAGCTCTATTCCATTCTAACAAGCCAATGATTAAGGGAATCTTTCCCAGGATTGCAACCATCTATTCTAACCTCCTGAGCCATCAGAACACAGGGATCTATGCAGAGGGGGGTTCCTCCCGGTTTGTACCAGTTCGCCCGAACCAGTAGCAACCTGCTGGTGACGTCACCGTTCTGTCGGTGCCGGTCCGTGGGCGCCGCCACCTTTTTTTTTGGATTATTTTTTTTGGGGAATTTTTTTTTTGGAATTTTTTCTGGGCTTTTTTCCTTCTGTGCATGCGCAGAAGCCAAATTTCCAGAACTGCACATGCATTGGCCTCTTGTTTTCGGCTTCTTCTTTTTTTTGGATTTTTTTTTTTTGAAAAAAAATGTTTGAATTTTTTTCTGGTTTTTTTTCTTCTGCACATGTGCAGAAGCCGAGTTTCCAGCACTGTGCATACGTTACCATCTTGTTTTTGGCCCTGTTTTTGGATTTTTGGGGGGATTTTTCGGCAATGCGCCCACAAGGCGTGCCCACGCAGCGCAGGAGGAGGCGAACTGGCAGCGAGGTAAGTTAGAACCCACCCCTGGATCTATGATCACGAAGTCACAGTACCCCACAAGAGCAAGTAAATGGGAATCCTTTGATGTCATGCCAAGCTTATCAGCCCAGAAAAGTAGAAAGTGAAAAACTACTTTAAAGTTTTTAATCAGAGACGGATACTTTCTGCTTTGATTCAGTCAGCTTTACTATGAGATATTTGTTAGGCAATATGGAGCAGAGGTGGGTTCCTCCCGGTTCGCACCGGTTCTATAAAACCGGTAGCAAACTGCTGGTGACGTCACAGAGCCGGTTCTGTCGGTGCCGGTTCGTGCATGCCACCATCTTTTTTTTGGATTTTTTTGGGGGGGATTTTTTTAAAATTTTTTGCTATTTTTTTTCCCCTTCTGTGCATGCACAGAAGCCGAGTCCCCGGCACTGCACATGTGCCACCATCTTGTTTTTGGCTTTTTTGGGGGAATTTTTTGCGAATTTTCAGCACTGCACATGCACACGCATGTGCGCGGTGCAGCCACATGGTGCGCAATGTGCACGTAGCCACGCGGCACGGGAGGAAGCGAACCAGCGGCAAGGTAAGTTAGAACCCACCCCTGATATGGAGGCTATTGTGCCATCATTCCCTTATTCCTGCTGTTGTTGTCTTCAAAGAGGTCTGGGGAGGAAATATTTTGAAAAAGATATTGTTATCAAATCCTTGAAGGTATCATCTGAAAATCCTGTTGTCTAAAAAGTCTACCATCCTGGCTATTTCTATCCTGTTATGGAAGAGGAAAAGATGCAGACGGTCTGATTCTTCTGCATTACAACTATGAAAGAATCCATTTGAAACCAGTCTTGAATCTTGAAGCAGCTCAAATCAAATTAGTGGGTCCTCAAATTTTCAATTGCAGACTTGAATAAAACCCACTTCAAATTCAGACTGGATCAGGAATGACTTGCATAGACCTAGTGATCACTGCCTGTTTATTCATCTTTAAGAGGAACTGTTATCCCATGATTACTAAGCTTGGTTAAGTTTCTTTGGTTAGAAATTCTTTCAGAGTCCAAGAAAACTGCATTCACCAGCTCATCCCTAATGCCAGGTTTCTTCACACCACACAGAAGGATTAGTGAGATAGGATTTTTCAGAAAACATGTTCACACTTTCTCAGCAAGAGTTGTTCTCTGTTGATAATTTTATCTTTTTCCACCACTTTACCTGGAACAGATGTTGAGGTAAATGGTGTATATATTTTCTATCAACCCTGCATTAACTGTTTTCCAGTTTCCAAGCGCAAAGAATAATCTTAGGGCTACGTTTCTCTCTTTCTTTCACACAAACACATGCACACATACATCAAAGCAGCATTTTTGAACAGCTGTCAGGTTAGGTACCTTCTTATTAAAATTAGAAATACTTGCATCAGTGCTGAGATTTGGGGTGGTTCAGGATAAACATTCTACAATTAAAAAGTGTAGACTGATCAGTGCTATTTTATTTAATTTAGCTATCCTGCTTTGATTTCATCAATCACTTAATTTGCTGACTAAAATAAATAACTCAGCACTGCAATACAGGTGATAATTTGAGAATATTAACATAAGCATTTTCTTCAGTTAATTAACAGAGAGAAATCATTTGTTGTTGGGAAATTCATCTTAAATCATAGCCACCGAAGCAAGAAATTAATAATATTTGCAGCAGTGACACAACTACTGAACAATGCTTCATTTGAATCCGATTAACTTCCCCATTTTTCCCTTGCAGTTAAACTACCAATTGATCAAGGTAAAGCTTTTCCATATAAATCCATTGTCTCAATATTTAAACATTCATGGATTAGCCGTAGAGTGCTTGCATGCCATATTATAAGCTCTGCAAATAGTGAAATGTTGAATGGCACTCAAAGTCACAAATGTTAAACACTATGAATGAGTAAGTATAGATTATGAATGAAGCAATTATTTTAATTCAATCAAAATATGAGCAGCAAAGAAAGGAACTGCGAATGGAAGTGCCATTTGAATCCAGAGATATCAAACAGGACCCAGTATAGGTCTTCCCTCAAGCAGTTTAAAAGTCTCAGTTTTATACTCTGAGAATACATTCTGCCTACCTTATTTAGTAAGTTGAAGTTAACCTAATGCTTTTAGGGCTGCATGGATGTGAAATATTGTTGGAAAGTGGGGGATGAGGAAATCAAATGTTTTGCCTCAGAAGAGGCAACTGAGTTCAGGTACTGAAAAACATGGGGGGAAAAACATTTCAAAGCTTCCCTCTTAATTAACTTACTATATAAATGAAGTTTGGGACTATTTCATTTCCAGTTACCCTAGATTAGTATTAAAGATTCCTTGCTGAAATGTGTGCCATTCTTGCTTCTTTAATCTTGCCCACTGCATGGGACTTGACAATGAGTGGGAAAGGGTGTGAATGGGACTTGACAATGAATGGGAAATCAACTCAAGAAAAAGGTGAATCAGATTAAATAGAACAGAACAGAATAACAGAGTTGGAAGGGGCCTTGGAGGTCTTCTAGTCCACACACACACACCCCGCCCAAGCAGGAGACCCTATACCATTTTTGACAAATGGCTGTCCAGTCTCTTCTTAAAAGCCTCCAGTGTTGGAGCACCCACGGATTCTGAAAGCAAGCTGTTCCACGGGTTGATTGTTCTTACTGTCTGGAAATTTCTCCTTTGTTCTAGATTGCTTCTTTCCAGCCAATTTATACATGGGAGATAAACAACTTAAGACTGTCATACAGAAGAGACCTTTTCTTCTCTGGGACTGTGCCAGGAATGTACTCAGTTTCCATCCATTGCTTGTCTTGCCTTCTGGTGCTTTGGAAAATAAGTTGACGCCCTCTTCTTTGTGGCAGCCCATCAAAAATTGGAACTCTGCTATCATGTTAACCCTTGTTCTTCTTTTCACTAGACTAGACATACCAATTCCTGCAACAGTTCTTCATATGCTTTACCCTTCAGCCCAGAGGTGGGATTCAGCAGGTTCTGACCAGTTCTGGAGAACCAGTAGCGGAAATTTTGAGTAGTTCGGAGAACCGGTAAATACCACCTCTGACTGGCCCTGCCCCCATCTATTCTCTGCCTCCCGAGTCCCAGCTGATCGGGAGGAAATAGGGATTTTACAGTATCCTTCCCCTGCCACGCCCACCAAGCCACGCCCACCAAGCCACACCCACCAAGCCACGCCACGCCCACAGAACCAGTAGTAAAATATTTTGAATCCCACCACTGCTTCAGCCCCCCAATCATCTTTGTCACTCTTCTCTGCACTCTTTCCAGAGTTTCAACATTTTTTTTTATATTGAAGACCTGGTTCTGCCAGTGGGCCTGGGGAACCCAGAGTGGGATGGAGCCCATTAAATGGCTTATGTGATGAGTTGCCACCGGGGTGGGGGGCTATTATATTATTTTATTATTTTATTATTTGATTATTTTCTCCTATTAGTTTTATTTTTTATATATGATGTTTTTATATTCATGTAAGCCGCCTTGAGTTGCCATGTGCGAATAGGCAGCAATATAAATTTTCTAAATAAATAAAAAAAATTGTGGTGACCAAAATTGGATGCAGTATTCCAAGTGTGGTCTTACCAAGGCAAAATATACTTCTTGTGATCTTGAGTCTATCCCTCTGTTAATGCAGCCTAGGATTACATTGGCTTTTTTTGGCAGCTGCAGCACACTGCTGGCTCATATTTAAGTGATTGTCTTCATTATGTTCACTTTCCAGCTGCTCCACACTAATACATTGCACAAAACAGTGCAGTCATAGTGTATGTAAAGAAATGAGAGATGTACATCAATTCTGGAACTAGTTCAGCATGGACTTTGACTCAGTTAAATCAGCCTATTTTTCTAAGGCAAAATATTGAACAATCTTCAGCAGAACATCCTTAGAACTTCATGAATGACATGTTAGGCTAAAACATTTTTACTTTGGAAGACACCTGAATGCAGTTCCAATCTTCTTGAGTTGTTTTAATAATTTTTTTTAATAAATGGTATGTTTTTTTTTGTTTTTAAGTTAAAACTTATTTTTAAATTTATTATTTATAAATTATTTATGTAATTGATGGATTAGATTGAGATGTCTCTCAATGATAAAAGGAGAAAATGAGCAGGGATGCTTGGCTCATGCCAAGTCATAACTGTTCATTCTTCCACTATATTTATCTAGGTATATACTTAAAAATTTTTGAGGAGATAAACATGGCATTTTACAAATATTATAGCATGAAGAAGCATATTTGTGTGCCCTTTAGCACAAAATGCATATTTCTATATCATTTTAAGTATGCTCTCAAGTCAAGAACTATATTGCAAATTCAGAGAAGTGTGAAATGGTGAAGATAAACATATTTGGACCTCCACATTAGTTAAGAAGGTGTGAAACAAATTGGTTTGCTTTGAAACAATAAGGAATGCATTATTTATTTTTTCACATTCCTGGTACAGTCCCAGAGAAGAAAAGGTTTCTTCTGTATGACAGTCTGAACCTGTTAGTTTCCCATCTATAAATTGGCTGGAAATGAAGCCGGTTTAGAAAAATATTTCTAGCTTTCCTTCACTTGACTATGGATGCCTAAACCAAGTTTTGTATAGTTTTCTATAGTATATTCTAGAATAGAATAGAATAGAATAGAATAGAATAGAATAGAATAGAATAGAATAGAATAGAATAGAATAGAATAGAATAGAGTCAGATGTTCTTGTTTGATAGTATTAAAAGTATTATCGCAGGATGTAAGCTGTCCAGTAAGGCTGTCTTTTATATTGATTCTGTCAGTGCCAATGTGGTTCAAGTGATGCTCCAGGTGTATTGGGATTGCATCCATGGCATTTGTCCCAAAGGTGCTTTTTCAAGAGGCAACTAGACTTTCTGGTTTTTTCTTGAAGACGTTTCGCTTCTCATCCAAGAAGTTTCTTCAGCTCTATAGAATTTTGAAGATTGTAATAATCATCCTGTAATAATCCTGACCATTTTATGAGCAATGAAAAATATTATATGTTTTTATCATTCGTCAGAATAGAATAGAATAGAATTCTTTATTGGCCAAGTGTGTTTGGACACACAAGGAATTTGTCTTTGGTGCATAACCTCTCATTGTACATAAAAGCTATAAGTGATAAATCACAAATAATCACAATTTCACCATTTTCTACTCATGAACATGTAAAAATAATAACAAAAAGAACAAACCCTCCTATATGTTACATAAAGCATCCCTATCTACCAAATTATTTCTTTCATGGTGGAAAATAGAGAAAGGATTACCCTATGTTTACATTCTATCCTTATTCTGCTACTGTTATTATGATGGTTATTAGTTATATGACTGAAACATATCTAACATGTCTTTCCTGTATGTTTTCTACAACAATCACCTTGTTAAGCAGGATGGCATGAGAGAGAGAGTGACTGGCTCAAAGTCACTCAGCCAGCTTTCATGCCTAAATCTGGACTAGAATTCATAGTTTCCTGGTTTCTAGGCCAGCACCTTCACCACTACACTAAATTAGTTCATGTATATAAAAATCCTCTTCCTTTGAGATTGTCCATGCTAATTATTTACATATTGTAGTGGCTCTGGGAAGTTCTGTACCCTCTGATACAAACATAATCTACATTATCTGTATATCTGATCTAGAATTACAGATACTGTAGATTGCTATTAATTCTTTTGTCTTTTTATATCTTGACTACTGTTAATGTTTCCCTCTTCCTATTTTTCCCTCCCTCTTTCTAGTCATTTTTTTGTAAATGTTTGCTATGTTTAATAAATAAACCTCAAGCTATATTTTTGCAATTACACGGCATGTATGCTTGCTCTAATTCAGATATGGGAATTGACTGGGAGTGTGTCAGGTGCCTGCAGTAATTTTCAGCACCACGGAGAGCAACTACAAATGACCAGAGGGGGAAGAGGCCATTCTAACAGAATAGTCAACTGGATAGAGGTACAGTTGATTCTCCTTATTTGCGGTAATTATATTCTATAAAGTCACTGCAAACACCAAATTAGCAAATGCTGAACTATTGCTCCCAGGCAAAATTTAGGACACTTGTTTACAATATGAGAGCTGAAACAAGAAGACAGAACACCACCTTGTTCAAACTCAGCTGGAAATGTTAGTATTGGGTGACTCTTTTTTTTTTTTTTGGCCATTTTGTGCATGTCTGTGAATAACCTCAGAAGCACCACAAGTATTGATTTTTGAATTACCAATAAATTTTAGCAAGTAAATGAATTTGCCTCCATGAATAATGAGGATTGAGCATATTTGCGTACAATGAAATGAAGAGCAGCTGGTAAAGTGAACAACACCACTTGAGACTGAGTAGAGAACTACTGTCTTCAATCTATAGCATCAAAAATAGAATGGGGTAGCCTTTGCAGTGGCTAGATATAGGTCAGCAACCATACTTACACTGGAGCATGTTGGTTGTGTGCATTCTTTTTTTCTAGTTAAATTAGTTTATCAGTGAATGCATTGGCAGATTAATAGAATTATAGGCTATCCAGAATTGCTTAAGATTCCATATAAATCAATATAAATCTTTTATATATATTTATGTGTGTGTATGTGTACACACACATATATATACACACACACACATATATATACACACACACACATATATATACAGTACATATATACACATACATGCACACACACACATATACATGTACATACACACATACATATAAATATACACACACATACACACACACACACACACACATATATTGTATATATACAGTACATATATACATGTACATACACACATACATATAAATACACACACACACATACATACATACATACACATACATACATACATACATACATACAGTGTATATATATTCATTCATTCATTCTAGCCATTGTCCATCTATGAAGGCCTCTTCCACATGTTTCCAACCAACATATATAAATATATATGTTGATATATAATATAATCTTAAGAAATGGCAACATTTGAAACATCTGTATTTGATATTTCTATCAATGCTCCTGTTTTCTCCACAACAACAACCTTTTGAGGTGGTTTGGATGAGAGAGTGACTAGCCCAAAGTCATCCAAGAACATAATAAGGGACTTCGTCTATTGGGAAGCTGCCAAGTGAGTCTCTCTAGGAAATTCCTAACTTATCTTCCTACCAACTTCAGAAGGCGAAAGAAGACGCCAGGGATCAGCCATCCTTGATGCTATACTAACCAACGGTGAAGATTCATCAATGAAGTGAAGACAGCAGGAAAAACTGGGAGAATTTAACCAAGGAAGTAATGCTGGAACTCTTCAGTTTGAAGGGAAACTAAAGTTGAGTGAAGTCAAACATGAATCTAGAACTGTGGGAAAATAGATTTTAATAAATTCAGAATAATGGCAAGGAGGACTCCATGCTCACTATACTCAAAGGAAGGTTCATTCAATTGGGGATTGGAAACTAAATCCTGAAAGGAGACACTGTTGAAATGGAAGAAGCTTCTTGGATGAGAAGCGAAATGTCTTCAAAGAAAAACCAGAAAGTTCAGTTGCCTCTTGAAAAAGCACCTTTGGGATATGTTGAAATGGAATTATATATAACTTTGAGAAAAGTGAAGAGGAATACAGTAGCATTCTTCAAATACCTACATAGAAAGCAGCCAAAGCCTTTTCTCTTATTCCAGATGAGAGTGATAGAAAAATAGGTTCAGCCTACTCAGTTTAAAAAATTTTTCCCCATGGTACAAATAGTATACAGTAACAGTGGAGCCACCTACCTAGGGCAGAGTTGACCTCTTTTTCCTTGGTGAATGCAAGCAGAGAGTAGAAGGAAAGTTGCCATAAATGCTTTAATCCGGGGTGCTGGATTGTACAGAGGTTTGGATCCCACAGTTTAAGTAAGCTTCTATGATTTCTATGATTAAATAAGGTTCTATGATTTCTAAGAAACGGTATTGAGATTTGAATAAATTTGATTAATTGTAAGGTGTTTCAAAGCTCTTTGTTGCGTTAATTCTTTGGACAAAGCAATTTCCTACACCTCAAACTATCATGGCACCAATAAAAGATCTACTTCAGCTTTCCAGGGTTTTGTGTTAATAAACCTAGCAACTGAGGAAAGGAATTGAATCAATTTCATATGCTGCATCCATTTATACGTGTTAGGAAATATGAGCAATAACCCACCAACAGGACTCATTATGTTGGGTGATTTTCTCATTTTCTTCAGAAACTTTTGAACAAAAGGAATGATTAATTGGGTGTTGCCACCTTAGATGGTAATGCCTACCTATTTGTTCACAACCTTGCAAACCGAATCTTAAAAGGTTACAATTTCTATAATGCAATTTTGGAGAATATACTCTCATTTATATGAGAGTATATTCATGTATTCATGGTTAGTTTCTGATGAATTGCTGAAATATAGTTAACAGCTATTCTGCTCTGCACAGAAACGATCTGAGATTGTATATCCAGCATCTTCCTTTAAAGAGATCATGGTGGATGATTGACCTTCATCACTAATATCACAATAGTATGTTTTGCCACGAGATTGTACTTACTCTTAACTATGTCACCTTTGACAAAAACATATATCTGCAAATTGTGGCACATGCATGGCTCCTTAATATACCAAAATCTTCATGCCTGACCTAGAACAATGCTTACTTAACTTTTACCCATTGAAACACCTCTACCTGTATGACATTTTCATCTTCTGGATCCATAAAAATGGATCTCTCATCACAACTTCAACAACTTCCACTACATACCAACCTGAGCCTAGACCTACATATCTACAGAACAAGTCCACTTCCTTGAAGTCACCATAAAACTAAACACATAAACACAACCTTGCACAGAAATCTACAGATTGCCATGTATACTGTACTTACAGCTGCCTTCCACCCCAAAAATCTATTATCTATAACCAGGTTCTATGTTACAACAGCATTTATTCTGACCCAATTGACAAGAGATGTTCAACTTATAGTATTAAACCAGGCATGCAGGAGATTGAATTACTCACCCAAAAAGGTCAATCAGCAAATCATTAGAGCTAAATTAATTTCCAGAAATGATCTATTAAAAGACAGGCTGCAGAAACAAAACAATAGAGCACCAATGGTTATAACTTATATCTACCCAACCTAAAGCATATTATCACAAGCAACACAAAACAACAGGATAAAGATGACTACATGGGAACCAGTCCCTGCAAAGCCAAGGGTCTATTTTGCCTCCGCATACACACCGCCATCACTTCTGGCCATTGCAGTGCCCCTGCAGTCACGAGATTGCAAGCTAGGCACTTGGTACCTGTCTTGTGATAATATTCTTGCGAGTCCAGGATATAGGATTTAGGTTTCCAATGTTCCCTTCCTGGCTGTAAGCCCCAGTCACATGAATGTAATTTTTCATATTCCCGGCTACAGGAAGTTGGAAGTCATGGTTACATAAGGTCTTTGCTTAATGACAGCAATTGGGACTTGGAATTGCTGTTGTTAAGTGATATGGTTAGATGATGTCATGCTTAAAGCTACATTGCTTTGTGATGTCAACTCCTGTCCCAGTTGCCATCATACTCCAAGAACTATCTGCAGTTGGCTTTAAACCAGGGGTGAAATCCAGCAGGTTCTGACAGGTTCTGGAGAACCGGTAGCGGAAATTCTGAGTAGTTCAGAGAACTGGCAAATACCACCTCTGGCTGACCCCAGAGTGGGGAGGGAATGGGGATTTTGCAGTATCCTTCCCCTGGAATGGGGTGGAAATGGGGATTTTGCAGTATCTTTCCCCTGCCACGCCCACCAAGCCATGCCCACAGAACCGGTAGTAAAAAAAATTGGATTTCACCACTGCTTTAAACAGCCCAGACTTTTAGAATACTTCTTTGCTGCCCTAAAATTTCATGTAGCTTCCAATAAAGGTAAATGAAAATAGTGGCTTTTTTTTTTTAAAGGGAAACACATTTCTGAAAGGAGTTCAATAGAAGCATCATTAGGTTAATCAATAACCTTAAAAAGAATAAAGATTTGAGTAAAGATATTCATACTTTCTTGCTGCCTATTGCATTTTTGCAAGTAATCAATTAATGATTCCTGCTACTGTTTGAGTTCTGAAAGGCCATTGTGGCTTGTTAAAAAATAAACTGTCCTACCAGGGGTGGGTTCTGGATCTTTTTGCTGCTGGTTCGCTCAGGGTCGCAGCGTGGGTGCGCGTGCGCTTCATGCCCACAGCAATCAAAAAATAGCACAGCAAAAATTAGCTTTTGCACATGCGCAGAAGCAAAATCCAAGATGGCGGCGCCCAGGGAGACACCGACAGAACCGGCTTCGTGACGTCATCGCCGAGTTACTAACGGTTATAAAGAACTGGATAGAACCAGTAAGAACCCACCTCTGTGTCCTACTGCAATCACCCTTAGTTTCATGGAACAGCTGGCTTGCAGGTTTCTTCCCAATGTTTGTTATCACAAAACAGAGATATCATATCTCATATTAGGTCAGCTGGGTCTTACCACTGTGACTGTGGGTAAGCACTTTGGCTGCAAGTCCCAAAAGTGGCAAGTGAAAGACAAGGTCCACTCCTTCAAATGGCACATGAAAGACAAGTCCACTCCTTTGAAGACAACAAGCTGGACAGAGAAGGCCACTGGTTTGAAAGAGAAATCAATGAGGCTACCTCAGGGGTGGGTTCTAACTTACCTCACTGCCAGTTCGCTTCCTCCCGCGCCGTGTGGCTGTGCCACGTGGCCGCACCACACGGGCTGTGCCATGCGGGCACGCGCATGCGCAGTGCTGAAAATTCACAAAAAAATCCCCCCAAAAAGCCAAAAACAAGATGACGGCACATGCGCAGTGCTGGGGACTTGGCTTCTGTGCATGCACAGAATAAAAAAAAATAGCAAAAAATTCCAACCCCCCCCCCAAAAAAAATTCCAAAAACAAGATGGCGGCATCCATGGACTGGCACCGACAGAACCGGCTCCGTGATGTCACCAGTGGTTTGCTACCGGTTCTATAGAACCGGTGCAAACTGGGAGGAACCCACCTCTGGGCTACCTATGTTAAAATTGAACAATCCTCTCTCAACAGAGAATCAGAATCAAGCTGGAAGGGGCCTTGGAGGTCTTCTAGTCCAACCCCCTGCTCAAGCAGGAGAGGGGGAGGGATATGACACCACCTGTTTCCTGTTTGCAATGCAGTCCTTTCAGCAGTCCCAAAAGGGTTTCACACTTGTTTGTTTTCTGATTCAGGTACTCTGAGAACACAGATTAACCCACAGGTGGTTTCAATGACTCCCAAAGAGTTAATGACTGGCTGACTGAGAAGAATATAAATACTTCTTTCCCACCAGTTAGTTAGAACTGAAGAGCTTCTCAGAGGAGCAAAATGTCTTCAAGCAAAATCAAGAAAGTGATTTTTTTTATTTTTCCTTTTATTAAAGGGGAAAAAAACCACCTTTGGGACAACCATGACCTAGATGACTGAGAATCTCCATAAGCAGTTTAGCTGCAATCAGCTGACTTCTTATGGACCCAAAATTCTGAGTTCTCTTCTATTTTATGCTTCTATTTTTCCTAAAAAAAGAAATAGTCCACTCCAACTTGCCCTATTCATGAAGGACCTGACATCAAAAGCACTTTTCAATGAACTCTCTATTTGTGTCTTTGTGTATGTGCATGTGTGAGGGGGATAGCTAGAGCACAATACTGTATCTGCACTTGTCTGCTTTCCACCCTACACTAAATATTGAGATAAATGCTATTAGACTCATTCATACCACAATGGTAAATCATTATTAACCATGGGTAAGAAACTTTGTCTTGGTCCACACCACTGGTCTACATGCTCTTGTAATTCCTCTTATGCATTTCTCTATATCTTCATGGAAACTTTTTCAGGCCATAATGTAAGCTTATGTCCACAAAAATAAAATATTTCCAGATGCAACACAGCAATCTTGCAAACATCCAGCCAAACACACACACACACACACACACACACACACACACACACACACACACACACCATATACATAGTAAATCATAACCAACCCACAGACCGTAGTTTGGAATCCACAAGAATGAATGATCAGGCAAACTACAGCAAGTAAATTAGGAATATTTTGAATCAAAGCAATCCAGAGATCTGTAGGCCACTGGCAAGCAGCCTTTATCAAATCCAGAGGTGGGCATCACATACTGTAACAACCAGAACTGAAAATTGCCCAGAAAATGTGCGCTTCCGCGCATGCTCACGGCATCGAAAAACCAGCGATTATATAGGACGTGATAGTGCCAAGCTCAGCCACTGGTCAGAACTACCAGTTCACCCGAACCGGTCCGAACCAGCAGCAGCCCACCATTGATCAAATCCCACTATTCCTTTAAGAGGAATTCAACAACTTGTCCCTCCTGCCGAAAGCCTGAGGGTCAAGAAACTTTGGGTGCTGGAATTGTGTAGGAGAAACCATAGGGATGGAAGCCATAGCCTGCCTCAAAGGGAGACCCACCTATGGAGAGACGAATAAAATTGTTATACACAAATTCTGTTCAGTCCAATAGTTCTTCTAAAAGAGATATAGTACTTCAAGTACTGTTGCAATAATTGGTTCATCCTGTGTTTTCTCATTGGAGGATGATGTTTTGAGGATGACAAATCTATGTAATAGCTGGAAGAGAGCCTTCAAAAACCTGGATGTTAATTTGGAGCCATTATCCAAGATCACACAATTCACTAATATACCTAAAAACATGGTCTGGGAAAATTTGTGCAGTCTCTCGAGCCGATAAAAGGCCCTTACAAGGAATAAAATGAGTCATCTTGGCAAATAAATCAACTACCACAAAAATGAGTGTGTAACCTTGTATAAAGGGAATAGGAGCAATAAAACCTATCAAAACAAATCCCAAGGTCCCAGCAGTAAAGTTCTTCCATTCCTTCTTCAAACTCATGTTGTTCTTTTCTACAGGATGATAGAATAAGAATTTTGGGCAGGAGATAATCTGCCACAAGGCAGGTCAGGAAGAGATATTTCTGAATCCAGTGGTACCTTGTTAGTCATCATTAATTGATTCCAGGAGGATCAATGAATACCAAAAACAATGAGTACCAAACAATTTTTTCCCATAAGGAATAATATAGTGAGTCACAAGGCAGCCAACACTGGCAAGTTCAAGCTTGTGTGTTGAATACTAAACAAACAATGAGTACCGGGACAAAATTTTCACATCAAAATGCATTGAGTGCCAAATTCGATGAGTTTCAAAGCAGTTGAGTACCAAGGTACTCCAAATTTTATTTTCAGATAAAAGTCTTAAAATTACAGTGGCAACAGCCAAAGTTTAACCGTGGCTATCAAAAAGGTACTCACCAATAAATTAATTACTTTGAGTTTTTAAATGTTTCATGTTTTATTTACTGACTCATTTTATTTGCCAAACTAATTTATCTTATGTTAAGCTTTTTGCTTGCATCTGCATTTTGCTATTTGGGCCTTTTGGATGCAATAAATATAACTTCACTATGATAGGACAGAACAAAATAGATAGGATCATAAATGATTGGATTCTGAGTAAATGTGGATAGAATACAAAAGTGAATTACCAATATAATAGAAGTACAATGAGCTTATTGGGCCATAGAGAGGGGATGAATGAAGACTGAACTACATCACGGGAAGGAAGAATGAATGGGTTGAGAAGAAGGGGGAGATTGAAAAAGCTCTGGTTCTGTGGAGATGATGAGAACCTCAACAAAAAAGAGGTGTGAACTCTAAAGAACAAAAGAGAATATGAAGACATATATGGATGCATGGAAGAAAGGATGATTTGCAAGTACAGAAAATTGTGATGGAATGAAAGTAGTATTAGCTGCTTTCTTTCCTTTTCTTCTTTCCTTTTCCTTTTCCTTTTCCTTTTCCTTTCCTTTCTTCCCATTACTCCTTACTTCTTTTCTTAATTCTGAACAATGGTGTTTAACTCAAGAGAATAACTATATGTACATATATTGAAAGCCTGTAGTTCTAAATCATACAATAGAAGTAGTAATAGTTATATAGTTAATATATTGCTGTTGTAGCTGTTCTTCACATAAGGAAGGACATAGGAATTATGGAAGATTTGTCCAAGACAATTAGAAGGCCTTACACTCAGGAGTATATTAGATTAGTTCTTTTGTTTGTAGTTTAATTGTTCTAGAATAGCACACATAACCTTTTTTTAACATGCAGGGATATTTCAATGCATTGTCAGGGTCCCTATAAAGCCCAACTAGTTACAGTTGAAAACCTTGAGTGGTGTGGTGGCCCAGAGGTGAAAATGCTTGCCTCCCACTCAAAAGGTTGCGAGTTCAATCCTAGGCAATGGCAGATGTTTTTCTATCAGTGCACAAAGATAAAATATGTGCTGCGAACTCCGCATAGGCATCAGGAAGGGCATCCAGCCAGTAAACGCTCAGCTCCATTCAGTCGACGGGAATCCACCCTAATAAAAGGGATTACAAAAAGGGAAAAAAATTGTTAAAGCAGACCCTGCCATAGCTTGGGAATAATGTTAGGAAAAAGTTACAGTTGAAAACCTTGTTGCTCAAAGTGGAAGCCAAATTAATTCCATGGTGAATTTGGAATCTTCCACATTTAAGATGCTTTTCATTTCCTCCCACTCAGGACATGCTTACAAAGGTAGAAAAAGCAAGTTACATCAAGGCTACCTAGTTGGACTGGCTGAAATCTAAGCTCTGATGATCTTTAGAAATGCTTCCTGTTTAATCATTACATGAAAGTTACATTCCAGAAAAATGAAACTTAGGTGCCGGAGAAGAGGAAACATGGACCTTTTAATGAAGCAAAGGGGATAAAATAAGATGAGGAGTCCTTGGTGCTCTCTGAGCTTGGTTACTTTCTTGCAGACGTTTCATTACCAAACTAAGTAACATCATCATCAGTGATAGTTTGGTAATGAAATGACTCAGGGTTGGGTTCCGGTTTTCGTTGCTGCCGGTTCGCTCAGTGGTGCGCCGCACGGGCGTGGGCGCTTTGCGCACACTTTGTGCATGCGCAGTGCTAAAACAAAGCTTCTGTGCATGCGCAGAAGCAAAAAACAAGATGGTGCCGCTTATGGCGCCGCTGAAAGAACTGGCTCGGGGGCGTGGCCAAGCTGCCATTAATGCCAGTTCAGAGTACCAGTCCCTATTTTTACTACTGGTTCTATAGTACCGGTCTGAACCGGCAGGAACCCACCTCTGAAATGACTGCAAGAAAACAAGCAAGCTCAGAGAGAACCAAGGACCCCGCAGTTCAATCCTGAGCTACAAATATATTCCCTTCTATTTGTATAAGATGAGGAAAAGAGAATCTGCTTTGATGAAAAATGCTATTTTCAGGAAGTCTTTCTTTGCTTTTCCATACTATTCTGTTAATTTTATTTTTATATTTAAAGAGCAAAATCTCTGTTTTGTAAGGAAGATTTACCATCCCGAAGAAAAGAAAATCAAGAACTCTGAGGTCTCCAAGGCAGATCTAATGTGTCCCACATCCTAATCTGAGTTGGACTAGACAAGTTCAACAATATTTACTGATGTTGCTAAAGCACTACAAAGCATACATGAAAACATGTGAAAGGGTTTTTGTTGTTGTTGCAGCAGCAGCTGTATATTGCAGTTCCTCTTGAAGAAGAATTACACCTCAAAATGTGATGCTGAGCAATACATTATTGCAACTTTGTTTTTCAAAGAGGTGTTTGGCTTTACAAAGGGCTGCCGTGTACACCATCCAAACGACAGATGCTCCTAAAATGATTTCATTATCTCTCTCCTGCTATCAGTCGGAAGGAAATCAGTACTTGACAAGAAGGCATTTATTGGTGTAGGATTTAGAAGATACTTGTTAGAAACTATGTTTTCCACTCTACTTTGAGTTCTCCAGCACACCCACCCATCTTAACACGCCAAGAATTTAATTCTTTTCCAGAACAGCAATTCTCTAACCTAATCATGATCATCTACAGCAGTGGCCTCCAAGCTTTTGGGCACCAGGGACTGCATCCATGGAGAGAGATTTTTCCATGGACTGGAGGGGCCATGTTTCTGCGTTCTGCCTGCATCCCACGGATGGGGCTTCACTTGTTTGCATGGCCCAGTTTCTGGCATGCCACGGACATGTTCCAGTTCACAAACCAGGGGTTGGACACCCCTGACCTACAGGAAAGGGCAGGGGAAGGGGGAAATAATGAAATATATGATGCCATAATGCGCATAGTACAAGTTACATACTTGTGTCAGATGTCTCGATGCAAGAATGTAATTGCAACCTTTGTCTAATGCAAAGGATCACATTATAGAATCTACCAAGCTTTACCGAGGTAGGTGCAGTATAGCACTTTGTTTTTCATGTTAACTGTTGTAATTCTATTAATGTTCTGTCCCAGCTGCCGAACCGAGAAAAACAACACAAGCAATGTACAAACAAACCTTGTTTAATACTAATTAAACTACTAATACTCTCTTAGCAGTCGTGTCTGTTAAAGTCCATGAAATCATAAATAAGTCCTTTTGGTGCACCAGCTGTTAATTAATGTCTTAACAGTTGGCCAGAGTCCAAGCACAAAGAAGCAAGAAGTCCAACGAATTAGGCTATCTGATATCAGTCACTCAAACTTACGGAGGTTGGCAGAAAGCCCAGAAGTCATTAGCAGGAGAAGTAATGCCGTTTGGAATCAAGAGCTGAACAAGAGTGTCAAAGACCAAGACGTGGATTGAACGGAGTTGTTTCCTGCAATGTGATTGAGAGTGGTCATTACTTAAATAGGCTAAGGGCATGGCCATTTAGCCCCAAGCCCTACTCCTGAGGAGACCTCCTCCTGAGTAGCCACTCCTGCCTCTTGGCAACTCTGCGTGCCCGTGCATTAAGAATAGGCTCCTCCTCTTCTTCCTCGTCACTGATGGGAGCTTCTGGAGGTACTGAAGGCCCTGGCTGACTCTCCAACTCTGGCACCGAGTCACCACCAACATCCTCATTGTCCGACTCAGGTACCAGCTGCACAGGCCGCTGGCACATTACCACAACAGCCTCTTCACTGTCGGAGTCCGCAACCAGCTGCACGGGTTGCTAGCGGGCCACAACACTTAATTCTCTGAACTGCAGAACTCATTATAGTGAGGAATGAAGGAACGTCCCCATCACAATCTTTTCTTCTGATCAGAGAATCCTTGACTATAAATGCACCAAATCAGATAGAGGTAGCCCTTGACTTACAACCACAATTGAGCCCAAAACATCCGTTGCTAAATGAAATGGTTGTTAAGTGAATTTTGCCCCATTTTACGACTGTTCTTGCCACCGTTGTTAAGTGAATCACTGCTTGTTAAGTTAGTAACATGGTTGTTAAATGAATCTGGTTTCCCCATTGACTTTAATCGCTGGAAGGTCACAAACAGTGATCACATGATCCCGGGACACTGCAAATGTCACAAATATGAGCCAGTTGCCAAACGTTTGAATTTTGATGATGTGACCATGGAGATGCTACAATGGTCATAAGTGTGAAAAATGGTCATAAGTCACTTTTTCAGTGCCATTGTAACTTCGGATGGTCACTAAACAAACTGTTGTAAGTTGAGGGCTACCTGTACTTGAGAAAGTGACAAATCCCTTCCACTATAAAAGGGTAAGGCTGGATCTCCTTAGTCCAGTATTCTCTTTTTTACAGGAGTTATTGACTGTTGTCTCTGAAAATCAAATATGTGGGTCAGGAAAGCAGTAATAACCTCCAACTTCTGTTTCTCACATCTGGAAGAGATCCTGCTTGTGACCTTTTCATTTACACAATAAAACCAGTGGTGGGATCCTGCCGGTTTAACAACCGGTTTGGTGATCACATGCTGCACACGCATGCACAGTTTTACAAAAACTTACCTTCCACCAGTAGTGGGTTTCTCTTACCTTTGCTACCGGTTTGGGAACGGGAGCGTGCGGGCACGTGCAACGTTTCTGTGCATGCACAGAACCTTCTGTGCATGCGCAGAGCGTTTTTGATGACATCCAGGTGGGTGGGCAGAGCCTCCTGCCACTGCCGCTACCAGTTCGCCCAAACCGGGGTGAACCAGTAGCAACCCACGACTGCCTTCAACATTACTGCTGGGGAGAAACACAGCTGAAGTACGGCAATCTGCTCTGCCATGCGAATCAGCTGAGAAGATATAGGTCAGTAAAGCAGAGGGGCGGGTGGGCGGGCCCACCTGATCGTCAGAGCGAACCGGTTCGCTCCCAGCTGATCGTCGGAGCATCCGGTTTGCCCGAACCGGTCCGAACCAGTAGAATCCCACCCCTGAATAAAACAATTGCTTTTCAATCCATTATTAAAAGGCAAATGTAATCAGATGTCTCATCCATCTCGGATGCAAATAAATGCAGTTCAATCAATAACAGCAATTCGTCTATTTTCTGTTTCATCTAGGAGAAGCACCTTACTTTTGATTTTTGTACTTTGGGAACCCAAAAGTGTCTCCAATGGGAACGATTTTGGCAGATCACTCATGGAGATTTTTCTACTCTTACTATCTTACTATCACTGAACTCAACATTTAACAATAAAAAAAAAATTTAGATTTGTATCTTATTTTTTTTTCCTCCAGGACAGGGCTCCCAAACTTCTAGTTGCTCTCCCCAAGTATAAGGATACCATCTTCTAATTTGTGGATAATAATAATGGTTTACCTTTTTTTTTTTACTGCATTTGGGGTAAGTGCATTTTTTTTCTTGCAATTATTTTTAATGGCCAGGAATTACAAAGTGCAAAGTTATTACAAGGTATTTTATAACATGATTTTTATGGGAGTGATACAGAATATGTGCACGAGATACATCTATCTAAAGACTTAGCATATCAGATTGCTTTGTTTTCTCCCAGTTTTGGGGAAATGTTTTGGAAGATGCAAGTTAATGCTAAATGTAATTACATCCAAAGGTTTCTATTCATGGAGAGATCAAGACTGCTAAGCTACCACCGTATTCACGTGACTTACACTAGAATAGTTCCTGGAATCATTGAAGCTGAGAGTAAAAAAAAAATTAATTTCCCTGGCAAACGTAACTGATTTTGAAGAAGGTGATGCGTGTGTCCCAGATTTAAAAGAAATGCAGTTGAAATGCAGATCAACTTTCTTTTAAGTCTGCCTTAGCACCATGGTCTTATTAGCACCTGAACATCTAGGGACCGTTGTGCATCAGCCTGCAATTGCCTTTTTATGATTATTACAATGAAGATTTATTTTCTTTTACTTCTCACTGTTCTCCTCAGATGGCACTGCCTTTTAATGGGTATCTGCTGAAGCCTCCAGCTTTTGACAAGCGTATTTATTACTCCCAATATTAGGGTATTTCTGGGTTTTTTTTGCCCATTTATGACTTTCATAACATAGCTGCCAGAATGCTGATATCAGCTCAGGAAATAAACAGACTATTAGTGATCTCCCATGATGGGAAGTTCTTAGGTAGGAAGATTGGGAAAGTTAAAATTAGTTATGTCAGGTCTTAATGCCGTAGCATCTGGGCCATGAAACTGTTCAGTGGGTTATTTTGCCAAGAGGCACATCACAATCACAAATATGAGGTGATGGTGGTTTTTATATTACATTGTCAGAAATCAGACACAGTTGTGTCATTGGGCAATAGGGATTCCCGGAGTAAGTTAGGCTGAACACTAGAGGCATGGAACTTAGTGGCAGCACCCCATTTGCCACCAAATTCTTTTGAACAAGCCCTGATCTCAATTGTGCCCCGCATATGGTAGCTGAAGCTGGTTATTTGAATGAACAAAGAGCAGATAAGTGGGAGCTGACTGTCAAACTCCAGGGAGGATTTTATGGGATCTCTAATCAGAACCATGATGGGAATACATAGATATGGTGGAAGCTATTATCAACTCTGAAGTGAACCTGGCTGAAGCCATGTTTTCCTGCCTCATAGTTGCCACGAACTCTGAGAAGGGGAAGGGAGGGGGAAGTAGATAGACCGGCAACCAGTCAAAACAAAAAGTTTTCTTGTGGGAACCAAGGTCATCCCAACAGGTGGCAGTTGAAGGAGGAGAGGAGTGACCAAGCAGCCTGCCAGTTGCTTGGTCACTGGACAATGTGACCGGGGACATATGGGGAGGGAATTATTTGCTCTTTTAATTAGGGGAAAAACTGCAAGAACTTTTAGAGTTGGTTTTCACTAGCTGTGGTGATATGATGTATCCAATAAACATGTTTTTTGAGGAATCTACCTGCCTCGGAGTTCTGCTTTTGGTGGATGTGTTACTCAGAACGCTGACAGCTATTGTAGGAGAAAGGGAATTTACACATTGGTGCATACCCTACTTCTAAACCATTAACTCCAGCTCTGGGGCTCAAGTACCAGACTGTCATGTCTTTTGGTCTCTGGCTTTTTCTGGTAAAAGCCAGGTTTGTTCTGTACAGAATAAGAATGCATCTAACCAAAACAGCTGAGAAATGAGCACACAAACCTGGCCATGTATTACCGAGATTTGATTTGGACAGTAATGTAGTCCCATCAGAAACCTGCCTTCCTGGACTTTAGACCTTCAGCAGCCTCAACAGCAAAGACGGGGAGGACAAGTTGTTGTGATTGCGTATATGAGACTCTCACATAATTACATACCGAGCTAATTGGTTCTGAGTTCCTGGACATGAAAATGGTCTATTTAGTTTAAAAGCACAGACAAACTAGGATTGCTGCTGGCATATCAATCATTCAGTTGTCCTGCAACAGCCATCCACAAACCCCTGTTTGTCATACTGGGGCTGCTGTTCTTGGATGATTTCATTCTCCATGTGTTGACAAACAGTCTATTGTAGATCAAAAAGTTGAGGTCCTCCATGGCAACCACGGGGTTTTCACAACTAATTAAAGTCCTGTCAGCCTCCAAAAACCAAGAAAGGCACACAGAGTTACTTCTAAGAAGTTTCCTTTATTGTTCTTCACCCATATTACCAAACTAAAGCAACTACACGCATCATTAAAGAAATACTCTGAGAACTTCTAGGGAGGAGCTATCTTGACCGTCTCTCTCTCTCTCAGCCAAATTATCTATACTTCACTGCAAGGATGGAGAACCCAAATGAATGATATGTCCTATGTGTCTAGTAGTGCTGGTAACAGAAAGATCCCAACTCTTTAAGGGAACAAGAAGAACAAGAGGCCTGTAAGCTATCTAGATATATTTCTCAATTATCTACCATATTTGGATTTAGCTTGGTCTAGGATGCTCACAATCTCCCAGTTGAAACTGGTTCAGTTTGTCCATGACCTGTGAGATTAAGGAATTTTCATTGTCTCTCATTCTACCCTTTTCCATGCTAACATAGGATCTAGTAATGGAAGCATTAAATAGTCCAGAACACAAAGTATTCCATTTTTATAGTGCAATTAATTTAACTATTTAGGCCAGTCTATCTAAATATAAACTTCTAATAACAACTACTAGTTTTTCTTCTTCAAGCTCCAGTCGCCAGAAACCCTTCTGTGAAATGCTCTATTGTTCTTATTTTACTCTCCATGCATATTTTGCTGCATAAATCTAGCCCCATGCTTTTCATATTAAACTCTTGACAGTTGTATTATTTGGCCTACTGCAGGTGACTTAAAGCTTGCACTGACCAGAGAATGTTAAGAAGGTTCTGAGCTGTCATTTATCATTTTCTGAAGAAAACACATTTGAAAAAAGACCAGTAACTAAGTCTTTGGAGAATGAAAATCATTAAAGATCCATATCTCTCTAACTTTTAATCTCTCCAAGTTTACAGTCTTGACCTTTTATTTATTCCATTTTAGCTAGCTTCTCAATTTGCAATGTTTTACCTTCAACCGTTGTTGGTGACACATTGGGAAAGTTTTTGAGGCTTTGTTTGGAAGCACATGTGATCTCCAGATTTCAAACGGAACTACTTTACAAAAATTTCTCATACTTATTTGTGCTGTAACGAAGTACTGATTTTTGCTTTAACCAAGCAGGTAGGGAAATATTAAAAAAAGAACCAATTAAAAAAATATTGTCATGTGCATTTAAATTTTCCTATAATTCTCAGGAAAAAAACCTGACCGTTTCCAAATGAGCAGAAAGCAAACAGATCTACTTGTGCAGAGAAAGCCCATGGCACAATTAGGAATTAAGACAAATTCTCCCATGAATCTGGGGGGAGCAAAGTATTTTGCTAGCTAGCAAATCTAGGGTGGAATGAATGCTAAGTGAAGTTCTGGTAATATGTGTTTTCTGTGTCTGTGGAAGGGGGAGTAGGATACCTGTGATGTGGTATAGTACTTGATTTATGACCATAATGGAGACTGCCTGTTATGGTCGTAAGTAGTGATAGTCATAAAGTAGGTCATCCTGTAACCAACATGCTTTTGTGACCTTTTCTTGTGGTGGTTGTTAAGTTAATCTGTGGTTGTTAAGTGAACACTGTGGTCATTAAATGAAACCAGTTCGCTATGGGTTGCTAAACTACTTCTGCTAAAAACCAGAAGTAAAAGCTGGTTTTCAGGAAAAAAAATGTTGTAAATCATGGTCATGTGACTGGGGGAGGCTGCAATTGCCAAGTGCCTAAAATGCACTTGGTCACATGACCATGGTGTGTGTGTGTGTGTGTGTGTGTGTGTGTGTGTGTGTGTGTCCATTGTAACTTCAGAACCAGTTTGTAAGTCCTTTTAGAGAAGTCTATCATAACTCTGAATGGTCACTAAGCAATTGGTCATAAGTCAAGGACTACATGTAGGTAAGATTGCATTTATTTGTTAAACTTATTTCTATTCTTTCAAAAAGAACAAGTGGATTTATTGTACTCTTTGAAAAACCAAAATTCTTTTTTTCCCTGATGTTTTCTGGAACAGCCATGTGAAGTCTTGCAGCTTTTCTACAAAGAAGTCTCTATTCTTCAAAGTGCTACTGTAAGCTCATCAGGCTTCTTAAACATAAATAAGATTTAATATAACATTGGTCTGTCTCTTGGTAAAGATCTAGGGTTCTTTAAAAAATGAATTTTTTTAAAAAAATCAGAGTAAACATTTGCTGGATTAACCATCTGCCTTCAAAACCACTTTGAGATTTCTTTTTTTTAAAAAACAACAACAGATATGTAATTTTTTAAAACAAAGAAATAAATGCATTAATCCAAAAGTATTGTTTTGTCCTGACTCACTTTACCTACCCGCATTTATATAACTGTCATACAAATATATTCCTGAGCATGTAAGTATACAGAAAAAGCCAGCCTTATGACTAGTTGCTCTAACATAATAATCTTTAATCTTCCACTCAGGAAGCATATATTTTATTTATCTTATTAATATTCCAGGAACTCAGGGAACTAAGTTCTCTCTTCATTTTATCCTCAGGAAAAAACGTGAGCTAGGTTAGATTGTGAGAAAGTGGCTGAAACAAAATTACCTGGTAATCTTCAATGCAGATTGCGGATTTCTACTTGGAACTCCCCAATTTTATTCATCACACCAAGTTGTCTTCTTCTTTCCGACACCGGAATGGTGCGAAGTGTTTTGTAGCTCACAAAACTGTATGCAAAGGCCCACCTGTCAGGTTTTCAAACACAATGAGATCTTTGATGTTTTTGATGCAACGTGTAAAATCAGGACCTGTGTGTGTGTGTGTGTGAGCTGTATAGTGAGAACATTGGGCCACATAATCCATTATTGTTTAACCTACTAGAAGACACTATAACATTTCAAAAAGGAATTTTTCCCAATCCCACATGGAGATAGAGCATTTAACTTGATGTCTTCTTCATGGACAGCATGATCTCATCTATCACCAACTCTAGCCATAACATTAAACTGCTATTTTAGTTACATTCAAATAAATGGAAATAAGCCAACATGAAAATTAAGTGTTGTCTAATTCTCTTGAAATCAGTGAAATATACAGTATGTATAAGGAAGGACCTTACATATTACTGATTTTGAAGGAAATGTTTACTTAACAGCAACCAATAACTTTATTTAAGGATAAAATTTATTATCTTCCAAGGTCACTAATCCTGACCTATACTTCCATTTCCCATAAAGACACAAAACGTTTGTCAGTATATATAAATAATAATAAACAATAAAAATGTTTGTGTGTAGAACTAAGGAGAAATTTCCTAACAGTGAGAACAATTAACCAGTGGAACAGCTTGCCTTCAGAGGTTGTGGGTGCTCCATCACTAGAGGCTTTTAAGAAGAGGCTGGACAGCTACTTGTCTGGAATGGTAGAGGATCTCCTGCTTAAGCAGGGGGTTGGACTAGAAGACCTCCAAGGTCCCTTCCAACTGTTATTCTGTTATATGCTTGCATTCAGGTGTTCTGGAATCAATTTATCAAATCGGGTGAAATGCATACAATGCACCCTTTGAATGTATTACTATTTAATAGACATTAAATCATAGATGATAAATCATAGTTTAATCTATGAATTAGTCTTGCCTTTTTTCCTAAACCCAGAATGGGTAATAAGGCTGTGTCTCACTGGATCAGATCGAAGATGTATCTATTACAGAATTCCGTTTCAAGAAAATGTCTAGCCATAATACCTATTTTACCTTCTAGCCATGCTCTGTTTGATTCTAACAATCAGAAATACCTTGTCTAATAACAGAAGTTCGGTTTGACTTGTCAATGTTAATATCCACAGATAAGAAGAGTGTGACTACATTAGTAGCATACAAAGTGCTATATTAAAGGATTATTTCTGTCCTTACACACAGTCAGAAGATCTGACTGTGAGAATATTTGCCTTTTATTTCAGTTTAATGACAGCCTTAATTGTAACTGATGTTTTACTATCCTGGGGTGGCAGGAATCTTTCAGAGTTAGAATGTAAGTTTTCCTTGCACTTTTGACTCTTACAAAGTTAGACACACCCATGCAGTTTCCTTAGCCTGATACAAAAATGGTTTGTCACTGTTTTCTGGATTGTTTTAACATTTTTCCTCAATCTAGTCTACAGCTACCTATTTTCCAAAGCCAATCCTGCTTAGATTTCTAGGTCAGCTGAGTTGGCTGAATGATGTTATTTGCACAGTCATATCTCCATGCATAAACAACATTAAGATGCCAGAGTAATTTTTAAAATGCCTCTTAAAAAGAAGAGTGATCTACTTTTATAAAAAAAAAATAAGAGTGATTTTTTTAAAAAAGAGAGAAGTTGTACTGTTGGAGTAGTCAAGAATAAATGGCATTTATCAAGTCTGTACTTAGAATAAATTTAAAAGAAGCATTTCTATCACCTTTCTTATTCTACCCACCCACCCATACTCAAGAAGCCTTTGGTTATAGGATTGTCACTTCTATTGATTTTCCCCATCAGGGCATTAAACATGATAAAGTGGTAAGTTGGCTGACATGCTTGAAATCTTGAAAATCTTGTAGTGCAAGATTCCTGTTAAAAAAAATAATTTGGTGTTTTTTCCAGATTGTAACTGGTTCATCAATTCATAATTAAGTCCCTGTCACAATAACACTCGTGCCTAATTTCTGGCTCTCACTGTGAATTCACTTGATTTGGGACCGAACTCATGCAGGCGTATTCCAGTGTGATGACAATAGCTATCACAGAGCCATACGAATCATGACTCTAACCTATCAGGAGGTTGATGTCCTTGGACCGTGAAGTGTTCGACCTCCTTGGGCACCAACAGAGCCAAGTTGGAGAGATCAGAATGAGCTACTTCTGCTTTCCAGCTGTCAACAGTAATGATTTCCCTGACAAAATGTTTGGCACCATCCACCCATAAATCTTCATCCACGTTTTATGACAAAGTCATCCCAAATCACAACTGTTTAGCTATTCTGTTCCCAAATTAGATTGAAATAATTGTATTTTTGCTCAGGTACATCAGGAAACCATGTACATCAGCCAACTTAAGATCTGGCCTTCATAACCTTTTTTTTAAAAAAAAGTTTCTAAAACTTGCTCCTGAACTTGCTTTAATTTTCAAAAAATTGTAAGATGTTTAAAATTGAAAATGCAATGAAACTATAATGTAAACCTTAGAATAGACTTAACACTATCTTATTATCTGTTGGAACATGTGAATCGACTTTCCCCTACCATCCCCAACCCCAAATTGTGAAAGTAAACATACCAATACAAATAATCAGACCCAATGTATCCTAATCACTGTCCCACTTATTTGCATCATAATGTCCTAGGACAGCGGTCCCCAACCTTTGTGATGGGGAGGGGGGGTGAGAGGGGAACTTGGCCATGCGAGCACATGCACGCAGACCTTGCACAAGTGGTGGGCTGGCACATACATGCATGCACGCAGCCTATGTGTGAGTGATGGGCTGCTTATGCAAGTTGAGCTGTGCACACATGCATGTGCACTCCAGCCAGCCACTCACATGTCCCAATTCCAAATAGGTCACAGCCGGTAGTGGGCTGCAGCCTAGGGATTGGGGACGCCTGTCCTAGGAAGTTCTTACTCAGGATGAAAATCAAATGTGTTTGGGTTTGATAGTAAAACCCCTTCCTCCTCTCCTTCCCCATGCAGCATCTTATTCTAATCTGCGCCAATTGTATTCCTTTTATTTTAATTTTTTATAGTGTGTAATTTTAATTGCTATAAGGCAGTTTGAGTGTTACATAAATAGAAAAGTGTGGTACCATTTTTAATAAATACAAATCTAAAATAGGCAAGGATATGGTAGGAAAGCACTTATTCAGTCTAGATGAGTACAAACCACCACAACCAGATGAATGGTTTTGAAGGGGCATGCAGATATGATATCAGAACCACTGAACCAAATCTTTCACAGCTCCTGGAGCATGGGGGAACTATCAGAAGACTGGAAAAGAGCTGATGTGGTTCCAATCTTCAAAAAAAAGTCGAAGAGTTAAATTAGTGGATCAGGGAAAAGCTGTGGATATTATTTATTTAGACTTCAGTAAGACGTTTGACAAAGTAGACCACAGTTTACTTCTTAGTAAGATAGAACAATATGGGATAGATAGTACCACCCCCAGATGGATTCGCAATTTGCTGACCAACTCAATGTGTAGTCCTTAATGGAATTATGAGGTGAGCAGAGGTGGCGCAGTGGTTAGAGTGCAGCACTGCAGGCTACTTCAGCTGACTGCTAGCTGCAGTTCGGCGGTTCAAATCTCACCGGCTCAAGGTTGACTCAGCCTTCCATCCTTCTGAGGTGGGTAAAATGAGGACCCAGATTGTTGGGGGCAATATGCTAACTCTGTAAACCGCTTAGAGAGGGCTGTAAAGCACTATGAAGCGGTATATAAGTCTAAGTGCTATTGCTATTGCTAATTACATCTACATGAGGGAAGCATGCAGTGAGGTACCCCAAGGTCTTAGGCCCAGTACTCTTTCATATTTTCATAAATTATTAGATGAGGGGCTAGAAGGGGAACTCATTAAATTTGCAGATGACAACAAGCTAGGGGAAATAGCTAACAATTTGGAAGATAAACTCAAGATTCAGAAGGATCTTGACAGACCTGAACACTGGGCCCTATCCAACAAAATGCAATTCAGTGGTGAGAAAAGTAAAAACCTACACTTACTGTAGTCAAGAAAGAATCAAATACACAGCTATAGAATAGGTGGTACTTGGCTCAACAGTAGTAACTGTGGGAAGGATCTAGATATCCTAGAAGATCACCCCCTTAACCCCTAATATGAGCCAGCAATGTGCTGCAGCTGCCAAAAAAGCCAATGCAGACCTAGATTGCATCAACAAATAGATAGTATTAAAATCAAGTGAAGTGACAGAGCTGCTTTATACTACAATGGTGAGACCACACTTGGAATACAGTATCCACTTCTGGTCACCATGATGCAAAAAAGATTCTGAGATCCTAGAGAGAGTGCAGAGAAGAGCAACAAATATGATAAGGGGTCTGGAGGCTAAGCTGTGTGATAAATGATTGAGAGAACTAGGTATACCTAGTCTAATGAAGAGAAGGACTAGGTTTCACAAGATAGGAGTCTTCTAGTACTTGAGGAGCTCTCACAGGGAACAGAGGGTTGACTTATTCTCCAAAGCACCTGAGGGAAAGGCATAAGGGGTGGAAGATCATCAAAGAGAGATCCAACCTAGAACTAAGGAGAAATTTCCTGACAGTGAGAACTGGAACAATTTGCCTCCAGAAATTGTGGGTACTCCATTATTGGAGGTATTACTGGAATACCATTACCATTACTGGAATGGTATAAGCTTGAGCAGGGAGTTGGATTAGAAACTTCCAAGGTTCCTTCCAAAGTTTTATTTTATACTCTATGTTCTAAAAGCACTATAGATATAGAGCCTCCAATCTAAAATAGATTGTAGTCCATAGGATTCCAATAGGATTCCAACATAAATTTTCCCAACTGGTTGCCTTCTGGATAATCAGTACTGCATTCATTCCCCTGAATTCCCATAATGCATGGCAGCTCCCAAGTTGAGTGAGAATTCTGGGAGTTGCAGTCCTGAAAACAACTGGAGTGCGTTAAGTTTAAGGAAGGCTGACATATAGGCCTGAAAAGATTGCTTTCCACTCCAACTTTATGACTTTTCATCTCTGATGAATAGGCTTTGACGATAATAAGATTATGAGGAATCCCGTTTCCTCCCCTCCATTTTTCATACAAGGTTAGTATATATTTCCTGCTTGTTTCAAAGCTCTGTATCCATCAGCCATACTTTGCCTTATACTGATTCAATCAAGAAGCATTTTAGTTAATTGCAAACCAATGTAATTTTACATCTGATTTTCCCCACCCAAGCAATTGCAGCAATGAATTATAAGGAAGACATATGCATGTAAAGATTATGCATTTCATCAAAAAAATGGCAAATCCTCTGGAACAAGGCAGCCCAATCTGTTAGATAGTGGGTAGAGATGACAGGAGACAGACTTCCAAAGCAGCTCCTTATTTCAGCTCTTGTATCAGCAACCAGCAAAGAGCAGTCTGACAGCTTGCCCTTTTATAGGGAGCTGTCAGACAGACCAGCCAATAGCGTTTGAGCTTTTTCCCGCTCAAACGCTGGACCTGGTTGGAACCATGTAACGCAGTTTAAACAGTTAGAACATAACACCCCTCCCCTCCTGGATGGAGCTGTCCAGCATACGTAATCACGCAGGTAGGCGGGGCGTCTTGGAGCCCTACTAGACCTGCGCAATTCAGTTGGTGGTGAGGCAGCGGCCTGTGCGGACAGGTCTGCTGCCGCTCCGGGGCTCGAGCATGGAAGCTCCTGGAAGGTACTGGGTGTGGCCTCCACGGCCGACGGGACCGGTTCGAAGGGAGGACATCGCTGGCTCTCGGCTTCCAGGCGGGGCGCCCTACTAGACCTGCGCAATTCAGTTGGTGGTGAGGCAGCGGCCTGTGCGGACAGGTCTGCTGCCGCTCCGGGGCTCGAGCATGGAAGCTCCTGGAAGGTACTGGGTGTGGCCTCCACGGCTCCACGGC
>QLTV01002694.1:2099382-2134365 GCA_003457575.1 Thermophis baileyi
GGCAGGCAGATGTCTGCCTGGCTGGTTGAAAGTGCTGAAGAAGCTAGTCACAGTTCTCCTGGCCCAAGCCCTCGTCGCCACTGTTAGATAGTGGGTAGAGATGACAGGAGACAGACTTCCAAAGCAGCTCCTTATTTCAGCTCTTGTATCAGCAACCAGCAAAGAGCAGTCTGACAGCTTGCCCTTTTATAAGGAGGCAGGAAGATGTCTGCCTGGCTGGTTGAAAGTGCTGAAGAAGCTAGTCACAGTTCTCCTGGCCCAAGCCCTCGTCGCCACTGTTAGATAGTGGGTAGAGATGACAGGAGACAGACTTCCAAAGCAGCTCCTTATTTCAGCTCTTGTATCAGCAACCAGCAAAGAGCAGTCTGACAGCTTGCCCTTTTATAGGGAGCTGTCAGACAGACCAGCCAATAGCGTTTGAGCTTTTTCCCGCTCAAACGCTGGACCTGGTTGGAACCATGTAACGCAGTTTAAACAGTTAGAACATAACACAATCCAATAGATCAATTTTATCTGGTTTAACAGAAATGGTATATGATGGAGAAACCTATGTGGCTGGAGAGCTAGAACTGTATCCATCTGCTTTTCGTACGTAGCAATAGCAATAGCAATAGCAATAGCAATAGCACTTAGACTTATATACCGCTTCATAGTGCTTTACAGCCCTCTCTAAGCGGTTTACAGAGTTAGCATATTGCCCCCAACAATCTGGGTCCTCATTTTACCCACCTCAGAAGGATGGAAGGCTGAGTCAACCCTATGTAGAAAGTACTATAGCCCTCACAAAGGCCCAAACAATAATTTCCAACTTCCAGGTTAATAAACAGACAGCTCAATTCATTTCTACAACCAATTGCTTCCTTTTTTTGTCCAGTGGATAGATCTCTTAAAAGCAAAGCTTGGTCTCTGCAGAGTCAGGACAAACACTGGGCTTGTCTTGATCTATCTTTGCATTTAATTTATAATAAAATGCATAATATAATTATTCTCCAGTCCTCTATTTGATCATTTCCCTTTATATCACATTAGAAGTTATCATTTGACACAATGTTTGAAGGTTTCCAGAATTCAAGCTATAATTGGAATTATTAAGGTCAGTCATACAGTCAGCCAGTTGTTTAGACTGGATTTGGAATTTTTATCCGTCTAGTGAGTCCTTCCCAAGAATCTGGAATAGGCAAATGTTATTGTTTAATAATATTAAAGGTATCATTGCCGGATGTAAGCTGTTCCAAGTAAAGCTGCCTTTTGCAATTGACTGATAGTGGTTTTGTCAATGCGGATGGTGTTCAAGTGGTGCTCCAGATGATTTGAGGTTGCACCCAAGGCATTTATTACTATTGGTCCTCTTCTTGTTGGACTTGATTTGTAGTAACAGATCATTCTTTGTTTTCAAACTTTGTATATTTGTGACAGGTATACAATATTTCTGCAGCTACTCAGCCAACAATCCTGAGTCATGTAGCCGCTTTGTCACCAGATGTCCCGGAACTCCAACACCTAGTGTAGTCCTTGTTGACCTGGACAACGGTTGATTCAGAATGGTTTCTGTCAATTATGCCTTATCATTTTATTATATATTTATTATATTATACCATTACTTCTCATTTTATGGGACAGGCACTCTTTGTCTGGCTCTTCCAATGAAATCTGTCCAGTATGGTTGAACCTCTGGCATACCTCTCATCTTCCTCCTAGCACACAACAAATTGTAAACATCTGTTTTACTTCTTTGGGGAATACAAGAACATCCACATCCAAGAAACCTTGTTGCATCCCTTCTATCCCTCTAGTCCACAACTCTGTGGAAAAAGAAGATTGAAGACTTTTCATCTTTCATCCTTCAAGCTCAGTCCAGTATTTTATGAGGGATGAGAAAGAGACAGAAGGAAATGGAGGAGAAGGATTATTATGTGCCATAGATTTTTTCGATAAAGATTTCTCCCTAATCTGGTGTTTCAGTTCTTCCAAAGCTCTTCATTGCTACTGTAATTGAGTCCATCTACCTTGCTGTTGTCATCCACTTCTCTTTCCCTCCAAATTTCCTAGTATCACAGCCTTCTCTAATTTGTCCAAAGTAGGATAAATTAAGCCTGGTCATCTGTGCCTCAAATGAGGACTCTGAATTGATTTGTATGATGATCTGTTGGTTTTCTCGACTATCCATGGTATCTTCAGTAATTTTCTCCAACAGAAAGAAATGGAAGGATGTCTATATGTGACCACACTGGTTTATACTGGTGGTGTAAGAGCTGTGGTGGCACAGTGGTTAGAATGCAGTATTGCAGGCTGACTCACTGCTCACTGCCAGCAGTTCAATTCTGATCAGCTTAAGGTTAATTCAGCCTTTCATCCTTACGAGGTTGGTAAAATGAGGACCCAGATTGTTGGGGACAATATGCTGACTCTGTAACCCTCTTAGAGGGGGCTATAAAGCATTATGAAACGGGTATATATGTCTAAGTGTTATTGCTATTGCTATTGTAAGAATGATTAAGGAGTGTATACAATTACATGGATGGATGCATATGTGATTATTTAATAAAAAATAGATAATTTATTTATTACAGACATTTGCATACTACTCATTGTTGCATACCACCCTAAAAATCTTTACGCTTCATACAAAAAACTTCATACATTGAAACACAATCACTGCAACCATCAACATATTAACATTAACAATCCATAAATCCATACAATTCCATTAAAAACATATAAGCTAAATAAACAAAAACACTAAAAGGAAAAAAAGCAGCCAATACTTCTTGTCCATTATGGTCTAACAGTGATGAAACCAGAGCGAAAGTATGCTAGCTATTATTTTGCCTATTTGCCAACATATGGCTCCCAAGAGTTTACAATCTAAGAAAACGAAATAGGAAAAGTTTCCCATTTCTGCTTTAAGAATTTTGTATCAATAGAAAGTGATTTGTGGTTTGTGAATGTTATCCAGGTTTAGCCAGTCAAATGATGAAGTGATTATCTTTCTTCACATATAGTGAGTGACCTGCTAGGACATGGACACTTCATTGTACTGATGGCTTATTGAGCCTGTGAAACCTAATCCTTAGATTTGTCAATCCATGGTTTCTATTGAAGGGTTGACTTAATGTAGAAAGAAGTTTAGTCTAAAGTTTGTTTAAATTATTAAAGTAATCCATTCAGAAACAGTTCTCTGTGTATTTAAGGTTTAAGCTAGGGCTGGCAGTAGGTAAACTAAACAGGAGATCATTTCAATTGCACCGGTCCTGATTAATAAAGAGTACTAATTGGTGTTGATCAAATGGCCTGCTTTTTAACCAAGGCTAATTAGTGTGGCAGTCAACATTAATACTGATTTTAACTTTCAAGGTTATATAGACATGTTTTTTTTTTAAAAAAGGGTTAATGAATGTTACCCATTTATAATAGTTTAGCAATTTGATTGCTTAAAAATAATCTTCAGGCTACAAGGTAGACTGTGTAGAATATCTATTCTATAATACTCCCTAAATCTGAACCACTTGGAAGCAAAATGAAAACTTTCAGTACAAAGTAACTGTTGAGGTTTATATTGGCAGACTTTCCAAGGCTTCATTTACAATTGGGTTTAGCTTCAAACTTCTTTGCACTTCAAATGCAAATTATACTCAAATCCAATACTGATTTCTTCTTTGCCTCTTCCTTAGTATTTCTGGAAGTATTTCCATCTTCCCTCCCAGAAAATAAATACAACTCCTTATGCATCTTTTTATCTACTAGGAATTAAAATAAGAACAATAGTTAAATTGTTATGGAACAGCATGAGTTGCACTATACACTGCTAGCTTTCTTTCAGTCCATCGCTATATTCTGCATTTCACTACTAATTCTTTCAGATGTGCTGCAGCACTGGTGTTGTGAATTCCTATTTTTAAATCTTATTGTTTGTTTGTTTGTTTATTAAATTGGATTTTCAGGGTATATCACAGTGTCCAACCTCAGCAACTTTAAGACTTGTGGACTTCAACTCCCAGAATTTGCCAGCCAGAAGTCTGCTGGAGTGGGTTGGTGGGGGCATCTGGGTGGGAACAAGCAGATCACAAAACACGGATCACAATATCATGTCCTTTTTGCAATTAGGTCATGACATTACTAGCAAGCAAATAAAGGATAGAGTTTGCATCATGGCCTCATAACACACGTTTTTGTTGTTTTGATAAAATTTCAGCTTGCTGTAGATATCTTGAAACCAACAATTTTTGAACAATTTATAGCGGTCTGATTCAGAAATAATGGAAAGGCATAAACCAATTAATAAACTACAGTATCTAAAACTGAAAACAAATACGTTGTAGCTTAGTACAGTTTTTGCACTTAGTCGCTGTTTTTATAATTATCAACAACTCTGCAAGTCTTTGTGACTGAGCAGCAAAAGAACAAACGTTTGAAATTAAAACATTCTATTTCTTCCGCATGGAAGAACTACACATACAGCTAGAACCATTTTAAGTAATGAAAACATTATTTACCGTTGGATTGAAAGTAACCCCAGAGTAATTACTTCAAAGAAATTAGCAATTTAGATTACTGTAATTACATCTTGCTCTTTAATCCAGAACTGCCACAAATCCTACACTGAAAACTGGATGAGAATTATTTTGTAAGTTCAGCTGAGTGGGCAGAGCTGTGCCCCCTACCTACCAGTTCACGGCCTGCCATTCAATGACAGGGTAAAACACGCATGCCAATGTTTTTGAAACATGAAAAATTGCTTCCTTCAAAGGAACAAATTTCACCGAAGTCACCCCTGGCACACCTCACGATATCGTGTCACCTCCTGATGTAAGAATGCATCAGCCATTTTCTTTGACGGTCCGGGAGCTGTTATCGATTTAGAGCAGCAGCTCTTTTGTTATATGCTTTGTTTGTGAACACCGACAATTGAATTGTTCCTGACTGTTCATCAGAAGAACATGGATGCTAACAGTAGGTTTCCAAACAACCACATATTCCTAAGTGACCATCTTTTGGGAGATCTGCAGCTTAAAGCCATTCGTTTGTACCCGAGAAGGATTTCGCCTTTTATCTCATTCCCAAGCAGGGTCATTTCATGCCAGTGTTTTATGACAGCCATTGTACTAGAGTGGAGAACTTTGACATCAGCTAAAATTCATTCTCCGCTTTTAACAATGGCCAATCTTTTTGAAGGAGCCAACAGCAGCTGGGATAAATATATCAGCAGTGTGGTGCCAACTACATTTGAAAAGGTTCCTGAAGGATCAAGCTGTCCTCAGCTTTGCTCAAGGTAAAATTCCTTTTGGTTCTTTTAACAAGATCAGAAAAGGCCGTGTTCATTCATATGGGTCACAACTAGCTGTGTGATTTCTTCAGACAATCTCCCGGAAAAAACTCAGGCCACCTCATTTTTGCAAGCCCTTTGAATGATAATGCTCAGCTGACGTCTGCCTTCAGCAGAAACCTGAAAACGGTTCTCCAGCCATCTCTGAAGAGTGGAAGGAGATCAATTACACTGCCGCACATCTACATGTGCATGTTTCACTATTAATTATTCAAATGCATGTCTCACCACTCATCCATTTGCTGTTCAGATGGTTGCTTTCTAGAATGCATCCAGCGGAGCAGCAGGCAAATAATAAATAGAAGGCAACTTAGCAGGGGTGGGTTCTAACTTACCTCGCTGCCGGTTCACTTCCTCCTGTGCCGCATGGCCGCACCTTGTGGGTGCACGCACGCGCATGCGCAGTCAACATTTAAAAATTTTTTTTTTAAAAAAAACAAACGCCAAAAACAAGATGGCGATGCATGCGTAGTGCCGGAAACTCGGCTTCTGCGCATGCACAGAAGAAAAAAAAACAAAAAATTTTTTTCCAAAAAAATAAATAAAAAAAATTCAAAAAAAAAAGAAAGAAAAAAAGATGGCGGCGCCCACGGACTGGCTCTGACCGAATCGGATCGATGACATCATTGTGACGTCACCAGCAGGTCACTACCGGTTCGAGAGAACCAGTCCGAACCGGGAGGAACCCACCTCTGCAACTTAGGTAATACCAATTGTTTCTTCAGAAAACAATTCCCTCTGCTACTAGTCATCGTCAGCTCTAACTGCAGCACTTAAAATATCACTTAGCTCAGTTTAAGGACTGGCATTATCATATTTCACGACCTCTCAGGCTTGTGCAAATCTAGTAAAAAGTTTGGACTCTGATTCAGGAATCTGTTAATAACTAGGATCCATCAACTTTGCAGGAAGGTCTTAGGTCACAACATTTCCAGATAGGGTTGCAACTTAAAACATAGTGAACCTCTAGCAGTTAGTGTCAATAATACTTGACTCAATGGGGCAACTATAAAGTTGCTTCCTATGAAATCTTCATAGTTAAAAGAGGGTATTATACCGTTCTGAACGTTTCAGTGCAATCCAACAATAGTTCATTAAATGTACAATCCAATCCAGATAAGTCTCCTGAAATCTAATAGATTTCACTCCCCAATTAAGAAATGGTGGATTAAATCCATAATTAAATCATACACCTTACTTTTAGACTTTGTACAAATGATGCGTTCACAAATATATTATTAGTTTATTAATTTTGGTCACTACTGCAAATAGATCAGGCTCTCAGAACATCCATCCACAGCCATATAAATAAAATATTCACAGGAAAGAATTAAAATGAAGCCCATACAAATGACATAAAGAAATCACAAGGCATCTCAACAGCAGCCAGCATCTCTATACAGGTGGCATCATCTTACAGGCTCTTCAGAAGAGCTACATTTTTAAAAGCATCTGTTCCTATAACCATGTGAGGATGAATCTGATTGCGACATGGTCAAAGGGATAATTAAAACCTTAGTATAATGGGGCTGAAATCATCCCTTTCTCTTTTACATCATTTGAACGTGTATGCTTATATGAAAATAATGCAAACAAAACCACAGTACGTAATTGTACATGGCTGGATTGAAGAGCCGTGGTGGCACAGTGGTTAGGATGCAGTACTGCAGGCTAACTCTGCCGATTGCCAGCAGTTTGATCCTGACTGACTCAAGGTTGACTCAACCTTCCATCCTTCCGAGGTCGGTAAAACGAGAACCCAGGTTGTTAGGGGCAATATGCTGACTCTGTAAACCGCTTAGAGAGGGCTGTGAAGCGGTATATAAGTCTAAGTGCTATGGCTGTTGCTATTCCTGTTCACTTTTGCATATATTCCTCTCATCTTCTCTGTGATTTAACAGTAAGTGGAAAAACAAAGAGTTTACTGCTGGTTCAAAAACTCATACACATAAGGGAAAAAAAAGACCCTCCTACTCAGATCTGAACATTTGCTTCTTGGCACACCAATTAACTCCTTAAAAGAGTAACTCAGTGGGACTCAAAGAGAATGTTAACCTTTGGTTGCCCTGAGAACCATTTGAACTCTTCCTTCAGGCAACAAAGAAATCAAGCCATTCTATCTGTTTCAAATAGATTCATGGCTTTATCCTAATATATCCCTATTCCATTTAAAATGGATTATGGCAGGGTCACCATTTACCCCTGCTGATAAGTCAGTCTCTCCACTCTCTTTCTCATTAGAGGCAAAGCAACTTCATTCTGCGGTGCAGGCTTTAAGGTTGATGTGTGAAAAGTTACGGCAAGCACAGCTTTGTGAAAAGGAGAGTGTTTTGTTCTTGAAGGAGAGAGCACCAACAATATACAAGTAGTCCTCGACTTACAACGGTTCATTTAGTGACCGTTCACTTACAACCATGGCAGCATGTGAACAATACTTAAAAGTTCCTTCAGAATGGAATTTACAAGTCCACCTTTTATAGAATCCATGCTAAAATTCTATTTATACTGTTATCCTTAAATGCATAGAGACAAATGCATAGGCTTCTGCAGTCACGAAATGTGCAAAGCCTTTTCTTACATACTAATCTCCACCACAGGGTCCAAAATATGAAAAGCTGACCTTTCATCATTTTTTTTTTTAATTCTCCAAGGCACAGAGTAGAGAAATTCTTCAACAGAGAACTTCAGCGTAGTGGTGACAATAGCATCACTATGAAAAAGGCCCTGGGAAAAAAATCCCTTAACATTATCTTCCCTGGGGATTTAAGCGATGCAGGACAAGTCGAGAAGACTGTAGCGTGTGGGTGGGATAACGCACAACAAAAAAGACACATACTTCTTGGCCCCATCAGAACTAAGTAGGGACCAGAACATCCTATACCAGTGATGGCGAACCTTTTTTTGCTCGGGTGCCAAAAGGGCGTGTGCGCGCCTGATAGTGCGTGTGCACATGTCCACACCCATAATGCAATGCCCCCCCACGCATGCGCGCACACACCCCCGCGCTGCCCCCCCCCGTGCATGCGCGCAGGACTCACTGAAGCCTCCAGAGCCTGTGGATGGCAAAAAATGGATTCCAGCTGATTTTCGGCCTTCTGGAGGGCAGGGGGGAGGTCGTTTTCGCCTTCCCCAGGCTTCAGCAAAGCCTCCAGAGCCTGTGGATGGCGAAAAACAGACCCAAGGGCCCAACCGGAAGTTTGGAAATGAACTTCCAATTGGGCCCTTGGGCCGTTTTTCACCCTCCCCAGGCTTTAGGAAAGCCTCCTGAAGCCTGGGGAGGGTGAAAAACAACCCAAGGGCCCAACCAGAAGTTCATTTCTGAACTTCCGGTTGGGCCGTTGGGTCCGTTTTTCGCCATCCACAGGCTCCGGAGGCTTTCCTGAAGCCTGGGGAAGGTGAAAACGACCTCCCCCCACCCTCCGGAAGGCCGAAAATCATGGAGTTGACATAGGGCAATGCCTCGCGTGCCCTCAGATATGGCTCCGTGTGCCACCTGTGGCACACGTGCCATAGGTTCGCCATCACTGTCCTATACTGTCTTTGGGAATTTCTGTATCTTTCTTGTGTTCTTTGAAAGAAAATGCTAAAGCTAATTTTCTTTCATCGATTTGCATGAGAAATAGAAGGGGGAAATTTCTCTGCCCAGCACTATTATATTTACATATGTTGTTATCGGAAGTGCTTTTGTAGGGATTTAGTTACAGAACTGTAACAGCGAGGCTCAATCAACTAAGAGTTGACGCCTAAAACTGTGGAACAAACCCCAAAGACTGAAGTGTCATTTGAAGAACCATTCACTCTTATTGTTCCTGGTAGATCGTAGTAAGTGTATCTGAATAAGAGACAATTTATTGGCTGCTAGGAGGCTCTTGGGGCAACGCAGCCTATTTAGTAAGCAATTTAAAGCAACAGTTCCCTCATAATAGTATTGCAATAATACAACAGAGTGCTATTGCTCTAATGATGTATTACTGAAAACATGGTGCCAGGCAGAAGACCATCCTGGGAACTCGTAAAATGTTGCTTAACCTTTTGTTAATTTAAAGTCTCTTCAATATTACCCCACTTATTTATTTCTTATGTGAGGGAAGGTGCCTGGAGTCAATTACCCAATGGATTGTGAGATTTGCACGCACACCTTTAGCTACGTATTGTAAATTCCAAACAGCGCAGCAGCGATTTAATGTTTAAATCTGCACCTGACAAATGACAAGGGGCAGCTATATCATCTGAATAGGTGACGGGTAAATGGACTTTGAATGAGATCAAAACAGAATTAACTAGTCCACTGCCCACCTGGGAATCCTAGCTACATACCAATTTGCAGATTTTATTCTCACAAAATCTTGACAACTTGAGCGGCACTAAATTCTTTGCCAAAAAAACAAAAACAAAACAAACCCCACAGTGGTAGTGAACAATATGATTGCTATTTGATAATGTTAAAAAGATAATTTCTCTTTGGAGGTAGGTGTAATTTCTATTAACTAAGTGGACTCATCCATGTCATTTTCATTGCAACAATATAGATTTGCCATTGTCCTTGTTTTTGTTGTTGTTTTTGTTGTTGTTGTTTTTTGCTTCCTGGAATTTCATGTTTGTGACAAGTCTGCTGAAGAAATATTTATGTCCAGCATATGAAGTGACTGAAAGATAGGGAAACAGATTCTACCACTGAATATTCTGAAGCAGTGATAGCATCTTTTTGGATCCTTTCGGAGGTTTCCATCTGAAAATCTCATACTCCCCACCAGTGACTCATACTGGCAGGCACTTATAAGAGCGAATCCAACAAGATCTGGACGGAATGGAACAACTCACCATGGCCAACTCACTGCTGCCAACTCACCATGGCCAACTTGCCCCGGCCAACTTGCTGCAAGACAACTTGCCGTGGGACAATTTAACAATTCAATTTAATTATTTAAAATAAATTTTTAAAAAATTTCATTCACATTTCATCCCGTCCCTCCTTTTGCATCCTTTTTAAAAATGATTCTATTTCACCATTTCTTTGATATTAGTGTAACTCTTGTCCCACGAGCGAATTGTTCCACGGTGAGTTGGCCATGGCGAGTTGCTCGTGGCAACTTGCCTGTGGTGAGTTGACCATGGCAAATTGTCATAGATCCAGACCTGGAGGGGACAAGATTGTGAGATTCCTTGCTTCGTCAACCTTTTTTTTTTTTTTTTTTTTTTTTTCATTAAATAACATTTTTATTTTTTAGAAAAGGAAAAGTTTTTTTTTTTTTGCATTCAGCAGTAAATACCATTGTGACTTTTCAGAAACGGAAAAGTAATATGAAGTTCCTGACCAAGGGTGTTCCCCTGTACAGATGTTGTGTCCGTACAAAAGAGACTTGTTTCTATCCTTGTATCTTCCAGCCAGCTGAACTATATTTTTATTGCAACATTTTCCCATTCTTGGTTGGTCTTTTGCAGACATTCATTTGGAAGGAGAAAGATGGGCATGCCTGTAAACCCTGCTGCCCTCAGTCTTCATGCCCAGCTGCTCTATATTTTTGGTATAAAAATCTGCAAGAGGGTTATAAGCGTTTGGATGAATACCTTGTATTTACGACCAAGGGCAAGTTTTATATTGTGAACACACAGAGAACTGTGTAAGCTATTTGAAGATATGGAGGTGCAACGTGTGTTGTGTGTGTGTGTGTGTGTGTGTGTGTGTGTTGTGCCCATCTCAGCACAATTTTGCACTACATATCAGCAGGTAAATAGGCTTCACTCAAGGCAGAGGCATACTCAAGAATACTTCTGAATAGGTTACTTACTTCCTCATCCCATTAAAACTTCAAAAGATGTGACTCAAGATGCTTGTCCCAAAAAGGGATTCTTTTTGGTTTCAACCATTCATAGTTGTGTGTTAGGCATCTCCTGTAGAGACAGAGGTCATGCAGAGGGTATGTGCAGCACACTGCCTACCTTAAGCGGGCCTCAAATATATGATCTCACCCAGTTCACATGATTTCACCCTGTTTACATCTCCTGGATGAAGGACACTATCTCTGGCTGGTACATGATCTCATCTAGGTTGTATTAACAGGATGTAGGATGTTCTTAAGGATTGGCAAGGAGAATTCACCAATGAAAATGCCATTGCTCTTTGTTACCTTTTGCTGCTTGTAAAACTGTATATAAGCAATAAACACTGCAAAGGCAGCCAGACATCTTGGTATCCTGCTATGACTGGTCTCTAACTCCATCAATCTCCAACTAGGTTTCTGTGGCTTCCTGAAGACATTTCATGACTGCAGCTCTGACAACCTCTAAGCACAAGTTACACACAGTATTCCAAGACATTAAAGAGTTTGTCCAAGGCATTTGGAAAATATGTTGAATTCAATGAAAAGCAGCAGCTTCTGATAATTCCTTTTCTACAGAACAACAGAAGGAGAAGAAGCCTAACCTTTTCTTGCATCAGGCCATCCTACCTTGTAATCATATACCAAGCATTTTGATTAATGGAAATAGGAAGTTTAATGTATGCTCAGGTCAGATAGTTTCTTAATTGTTTTATGCTCTGGGGGATCACATGTGTCAGGGTAACAGATCAAATTGTCTGTAATCTTTTCTGTTCTCACTTGGTAATATTAATTAGAATAGAATAGAATAGAATAGAATAGAATAGAATAGAATAGAATAGAATAGAATAGAATAGAATAGAATAGAATAGAATAGAATAGAATAGAATAGAATAGAATAGAATAGAATAGAATAGAATAGAATAGAATAGAATACTTTATTGGCCAAGTGTGATTGGACACACAAGGAATTTGTCTTTGGTGCATATGCTCTCAGTGTACATAAAAAGACAAGATACGTTTGTCAAGAATCACAAGGTACAACACTTAATGATAGTCATAGGGTACAAATAAGCAATCAAATTATACTAGGAAACAATAAATATAAATCATGAGGGTATAAGCGACAAAGTTACAGTCATGCAGTCATAAGTGGGAGGAGATGGGTGATAGGAACGATGAGAAGACTAATAGTAATAGTAATGCAGCCTTAGTGACAGTATTGAGGGAGTTATTTGTTTAGCAGAGTGATGGCGTTCGGGGAAAAACTGTTCTTGTGTCTAGTTGTTTTGGTGTGCAGTGCTCTATAGCGTCGTTTTGAGGGTAGGAGTTGAAACAATTTATGTCCAGGATGCGAGGGATCTGTAAATATTTTCACAGCCCTCTTTTTGACTCGTGCAGTATACAGGTATACAGCAGGGGTGGGTTGTAACTTACCTCACTGCCGGTTCGCTTCCTCCCGCGCCACGTGGCCGCACACATGCACATGCACAGTGCAAAAAAATTCAAACAATCCCCCCCCCCAAAAGCTGGAAACTCAGCTTCTGCGCATGCGCAGAAGAAAAAAAAATCCGGAAAAAATTCAAAAAAAAAATTTCAATAAATAAATAAATAAATAAATAAAATTTTAAAAAAAAGTTGGCGGCATCCACGGACCGGCACCGACCGAACCGGATCTGTGATGTCATCGTGATATCACCAGCGGGTCACTACCAGTTCGGGCAAACCGGTCCAAACTGGGAGGAACCCATCTCTGGTATACAGATATACAGGTATACAGGTATACAGGTGCAATATACAATATGCAGTATTCAAGCAGTTTTGAAATTTGTATAGTGATGCCACAAACATTTGGTGTTCAAAGTTTCTAGCTTTTGCTTGGTCTGAAATGTTTTGTTATAAACAGCAAAGGATGGAAGAACCAACCAGTTGCATTCTCATAGTCTCTCTTTAGAAATCTTTTCATCCCACTTATGAAGAAATCACCTTATGTAGCAATAGCACTTAGATTTATATACTGCTTCACAGGGCTTTACAGCCCTCTCAAAGTGGTTTACAGAGTCAGCATATTGCCCCCAACAATCTGGGTCCTCATTTTACCGACTTCGGAAGGATGGAAGGCTGAGTAAATTTTGAGCCGGTCTGGATTGAACTGTTGGCAGTCAGCAGAGTCAGCCTGCTATATTGCATTCTAACCACTGCCCCCCCCCCCGGCTCTATCATGTACAGTACCAATCAGTGATATACATATCTATCAGCATGGAAAAGATCAAGATGTCATTCCCCATTCCTTATTAGTTGGAGATGAAGACTTTGTAAAAGAAAAGACAAAGGAGTAGAGATTCAGCTTTTTCAAAACCCAGATACTGAAATTTACAAGGAACATTTTCATTAGTTTGGGGCTAACAGATGGATCGGAATCTACTCTGTGAAATTTTGGGCCTCTGGAAAATTCTGATCTGACTTTTCCCCACCATTACTCAGTATCTTGTCAAGAAGCTTCATAATTATTAAACCTTTCTAAGCTGCATTAGCTTTTTGAACAGATTTAGTTCATAGGAAAGGCTAATGAGCTAATCTCTTACTCTTTTGCTTCAAACCTCAACAGTCAGTACCACTGTATTCAGAAAGGGGCTCCTTCATTCCTTTATTTTTATTTATTTATTTTATTTAGTTTTTCAAACATGTACAAGATAACAGGTATTAGTATAAACATGGACATGAGCACATGAAATGAGTACAAATAAATGGGGACAGTAGGACAGGTACGGTAGGCACCAGGGGTGGGTTCTAACTTACCTCGCTGCCAGTTCACTTCCTCCTGAGCCATGTGTGGCCACGCCTCATGGGCGCATGCACGCTTCGCACGCGCATGCACAGTGCCGAAAAATCAGAACCCCCCCCAAAAAAAGCCAAAAACAAGATGGCGATGCATGCGCAGTGCTGGAGCCGGAAACTCGGCTTCTGCGCATGCGCAGAAGAAAAAAAACCCGGAAAAAATTCAAAAAAAAATTCAAAAAAAATTCAAAAAAATTCAAAAAAAAAAAAGATGGCGGCGCCCACGGACAGGCACCGACCAAACCAGATCCGTGACGTCACTGTGATGTCACCAGCAGGTCACTACCGGTTCGGGTGATCCAGTCCGAACAGGGAGGAACCCACCTCTGATAGGCACGCTGGTGCATTTATGCACGCCCCCTTAGACCTCTTAGGAATGGTGTGAGGTCCACCATAGACAGTTTAAGGTTGAAGCTATGGGGGTTTGAGGAAGTAACAACGGAGTCAGGTAGAGCATTCCAGGCATTGACCACTCTATTGCTGAAGTCTTATTTTCTGCAATTGAGTTTGGAGCGGTTTACCTTGAGTTTGTATCTATTGTTTACCCGTGTATTATTATAATTATTGTATTATTATTGTGTATTATTGTAATAATTATTGTATTATTATCCTTATGAGCCTCCCCTTCTTTTTGCATAAAGCCTCCTCATTTAGTGTATCATGCTCCCAACATTAGAAAATGATTTCTGAAAATTTACCAATTTCACTTCCAGATAACAGTTAACAGGCCTTTAAAAAAAAAAAGATAATAAGATTTTAACTATGCTGCTCTATGACTGTAATAAAGGTTTGACTGAATAATATTTTAAAGGGTTAACATACCGCAAAATTGACTGAACCTATTCATCTGATGGTTGGTGCTTTTTATATTCCCACAAATCTATAGCATGTCTGTAAATTTATATCCCATTCTGTTGAAAAACAAAGAAGTTACAGTCAATTATACTTCCCCCATTCGACCTAAACCAAGCAAAACTGAGCTGGACGTTGAATTAAACTGGATAATATATGAATAAATCCAATTTGGACTTCTAAAGTTACAAACTGAATCCATGAATGAAATCAGATAACTTTTACACATCTCAAGTAGTTTGACACAGTATCAAAACTACATTTTGATTACAATTAGATCCAGAGTCAAACTTTAACCTCAGCACCAGTTTTACTTCCTCAATGGAAGTCTTCAAACTCATATTAGATGGTCACCTGTCATATTCTAGTGAATCCTGCACTGAGCAGAGGATTGGACACACACACACACACACACACACACATCTTTTTTCATAGAAGATGATGGTTGTGATAAAAATTACCCTTTGTTTTCAGTTCCAACCTCTTGGTGATCATCTGGGAGAAATGACTAGAACGAGACCTGTGGCGTTCAAATTATATAGGTAGTCCTCGACTTGCAACCACAATTGAAACCAAAATTACTGTTGTTAAATGAGACATTTGTTAAGTGAGTTTTCCCCATTTTATGATCTTTCTTGCCACAATTGTTAAGAGAATTACTGCAGTTGTTAAGTTCCCTATTGACTTTGCTTTCCGAAGGTTACAAAAGGGGATCACGTGACTTCAGGACACTGCAACCATCATAAATATGAGTCAGTTGCCAAGCGTATGAATTTGGATCATGTGACTGTGGGGATGCTGCAATGGTTGTAAGTGTGAAAAATGTACATAAGTCATTTTTTTCAGTGCCGTTGTAACTTCCGAATAGTCACTAAATGAACTGTTGTAACTCATGGACTACCTGTATATCAATCAATGTCTATGTGGTTCACAATAGTTTCCCTTTCTTTTCAATTAAAATTTGAAAATAGACCCAGCTCTTTCATCCATTAAGATAACAACAACAAAACCCCCCAATCATTCTACAATTCCTTCAGCTTTTAAAAAAAGAGGGGGGGGGGAAGTTGGCTTTTCTCATCTCTAGGAAAGGAACATGCCTGATGGAAGCTCTGATTTGTATTTTATTTTAGGACAGATCTGCTAAGCGTTGCTAAGAGATCATAGTTCTGAGTTTCCTCTTTCTCCTAGAAGAAACTTCTTGCACTTATACATATAAATACTCAGCCTTAGTTACATTGCTGGGTTCACTGACAGCTCGTTTGTCATATTCCTTCCAAAATTCTGGCTGTGCAGCTTTGGATAAGTGGAAAAGACCTTGGATTAAAAACATGTAGCATTTCTGTTTTCCCCCATCCCCTAAGTTATCTTTTTCCTTTTCGAAAACAAAGCAGTTGCATTCAAAGCATTGCTTTCCATTACATTCATGAAAGTTAATCTCCAGTTGTCGTTTAAATATAATATTGTCTGACTTGAAGAGAGAAAAAAATGTTTCCCAAGGTTGGAGAGTTTGCCAATTCTGGCATTTCTCTTTCCTTGCTTTAAGTGATCGTGGATTTCAGCTCCCATTTAAAAGAAGTGTAAAGTTTAAGAAAGAAACTGCACATTAGATCAAGAAATCTGCATTTCTAATCCTGTATTTTTGAAGAGGATGCCAGACACGCAAATGCGCGTGTTAAAAATAGGCAGAGAGGTTAAGGCTGATTTCACTCAGTTGTTTATTTTTAACCTCTTTCCATTTCTACATTGGCTACATAATTGTTTTTAAAAGACTTCTGCAGGGAAATGTACATGCCCCTCTCCCAAGATACATCTCTTTTTGTGCATGTAGATATTTCTCTGTGCAATTTCCCTTAATATGTATTTTTGTGTTTTCTTTCTCATAAATACATATTTATGTGTCATTTTTGAGTTGCAAATTACACTGCAACATTCAGAACAATGTGAACACTGATGCATAATTACAGTCTTTAAATAAATTAAGGACTGCCATGCAGAATGTGGCACAGACTTATTTTAGAAGGCAGGACAAAAAAGCAAGATACATGCATTGCAGTTGGCAGGCAGTTTTCTCCTCCTTTCCCTATGGATGCAATTGCAAGATCAACTCAGTGACTCCACATGTAATCTCTGCTGGCCAGTGAGAGGAGCAAATTCTCCAGTTTCAATGTGGTGTGTGTTAAGTTTCCTCCTTTCCATTCCCAATTGAAGAGCCGAGGTGGTGCAGTGGTTAGAGTGCAGTACTGCAGGCTACTTCAGCTGACTGCTAGCTGCAGTTCGGCTGTTCAAATCTCACCGGCTCAAGGTTGACTCAGCCTTCCATCCTTCCAACGTGGGTAAAATGAGGACCCAGATTGTTGGGGGCAATATGCTGACTCTGTGAACCGCTTAGAGAGGGCTGTAAAGCACTGTAAAGCGGTATATAAGTCTAAGTGCTATTGCTAATTAAGAGCTTGCAATTAGTGTAATTCATTGCACGAACTGGTAATTTTGGCTGATCTCAAAAAGCAAACCCCAGGGTCAGGGGTGGGTTCTAACTTACCTCGCTGCCGGTTCGCTTCCTTCCACGCTGCGTGGCCATGCCTCATGGGTGCGCGCATGCACAGTGCAAAAAATAAAATAAAAATCCCCCCCCCCAAAAAGCCAAAAACAAGATGGCGACGCATGCGCAGTGCCGGAAACTTGGCTTCTGCACATGCGCAGAAGAAAAAAAAACGGAAAAAGTTCATCTATATCTATATCTATATCTATATCTATATCTATATCTATATCTCAATTATTCTAACTGTCTCTGCTCCCGTTTCTATATCTATCTATCTATCTATTAAAAAAAAAATCCCCCCCCAAAAAAGATGGCGGCGTCCACGGACCGGCACCGACCGAACCGGCTCCGTGATGTCATCGTGACGTCACCAGCAGGTCGCTACCGGTTCGGGTGAACCGGTCCGAACCGGGAGGAACCCACCTCTGCCCAGGGTTGGTTAGAATAGGTAATCCTTTTTTTTCACCCATGAAAATTTTAGTTTATTCAAAGAAGATTAAAATACAAAATGTCAAAATATTTGGGGGGGAAAAAACCAAAAGGAAAAAAACACAGAACAAAAAGACATTAACCAAAAAAGTGTCTTAAATATCAACCCTGTGAACTCTCAAAGTTCCTCTTTCCGCTAGGTATTCAAGTGATTAATATTTATATGTACATATATGTGAGGGTGTAGGTATATACATATGTATGCATGTAACATATCTATATGTGTGTCATGTGTGTGTAGACTTTTGAGAGCAGGCAACAGAATTTCATTTTTAGTTTGTGCCAGTGTATCCACAGAAAAAAATGACAATAACTTTTTTTAAAAAACCCCAAACACATAGATGCATAACATCCTTGACTTAAAATCGTTCATTTAAAAGGCGAAAGATTTATTCCATCTGAAGAGAAACCAGAGTATTTTTCCTCATATGAAACCAGAATTTTTCCTTTTGGGTCTAAAGAATGGAAAAAGAATTGGAGAAAACGTTTGGAATTTTGTTACTATACATGTTGACAGCAGCATGATTATTGTATGTGCAAAAATGGAAGGACACTTTGATTGCTATTATAGAAGAATGGTTGCAGAAGGCTGATGGAGTTGGCTGAGATGGCAAAATTGACTACTCTGCTCAAAGAAAAGGACATAAATATTTTTGTTTCCACATGGAGACCGCTTCTGAACTTCGTGCTTGATGTGGAAAAGAATGAAATTTTGATTTTGGGTTTCACAGATTGACTGATAGACTTTTGTAGAAATGACTGGTTCATACTATTATGTGAAAACAAAAAGTTGTGATTTGTTGTTAAAGCCTTATTCTATTGCAACAGATAGAAGTCAATGTTTCTTTTTCTTTCCCTACCCTTCCTCACTTTTCTTTCCCCCTTTTCCCTTCCCCTTCACTGTCCTCTTATTTGCTTTTGTATTTTGTATTTTATAATACTCTATAACCTAATAAAAATGTATTCGGGACAAAATCATTCATTTAGCAACCATTCAAAGTAACACGGCACTCAAAAAAATGACTTACGGCCAGTATTCACACTTATGACTGTCACCGGCATCCTCATGGTCACATCAGTGGTGAAATCCAATTTTTTTTACTACCGGTTCTGTGGGCGTGGCTTGGTGGGCGTGGCAGGGGAAGGATACTGCAAAATCTCCATTCCCACCCCACTCCTGGGGAAGGATATTGCAAAATCTCCATTCCCACCCCACTCCAGGGGAAGGATACTGCAAAATCCCCATTCCCACCCCACTCCTGGGGGAAGGATATGGGCAAAATCTCCATTCCCACCCCACTCCAGGGGAAGGATACTGCAAAATCTCCATTCCCACCCCACTCCTGGGGGAAGGATATTGCAAAATCTCCATTCCCACCCCACTCTGGGGCCAGCCAGAGGTGGTATTTGCTGGTTCTCCGAACTACTCAAAATTTCCGCTACCGGTTCTCCAGAACTTGTCAGAACCTGCTGGATTTCACCCCTGGGTCACATGATCAAAATTCTTAGCAACAGGCATGTATTTATGGGTTACAACATTCTGGGGGTCACATGATCACCATTTGTGACCTTCCCAGTCATCTTCGGATAATCAGGGTCAATGGGGAAAGCTGGTTTCATTTAATGACCACATTCACTTAACAACTGCAGTGATTCACTTACCAACCATGGCAAAAAAAAGCATCATAAAATCAGGTTTGACTCAATTAACAGCAATCTTGTTTAGCAACAGAAATTCTGGTCCCAATTGTAGTCGTAAGCATTTAAATGACAGACCATTCAGAAATTCTAGGAGTCTTTAAAACCTTTTGAAAAAAATCCCAGAAGAAGCCACTGACGGAATACGTCTACACTGTTGCCAAGAAAATTAGATGGACATGACTATGAAGTCACCACGAACCAAGTTAATTTCAAAGGAGATTTTCTTTGTGGGAGGGGAAGGAATAGGAATTGGGGGGGATTATGTCTGTGGACATGCTCAATCATCCAGGTCATGGTTGTCCCAAAGCGAAGCAAAACATTTTCAAGGAAAAAAAAAATCCCAAGAAAGCCCAGTTGCCTTTTAAAAAGCACCTTTGGGACAATTGGGGGAGTATATTTTATTAGCTTCTGGAATCCCCTCTTTCACTGCATTATGTGGCAGTTTAGATGTTTCAGTATGTTGGACTTATTTGATTATGACTGACTGGAAATGCAAACAAGTAATGCAGGATTCCAATCCTAGGCACCCATCTCAGATTTGACTGAGAAGGACTCAGTGGTGGGATTCAAATAATTTAACAACCAGTTTGCCCAGGGTCAGGTTGGCTGTCATGGGAGGCATGGCCCTTCCCCATCCTCCAGCTCCGCCACACATGTGGGATGAGCCTCCCGCAATGGCCAACCTGACCCTGGGCAAACCGGTTGTTAAATTCCACCTCCCCTGCTATCAAAGTGGATCCTGGGTGCTGCACTGCAATGGAGAAATGGGCAATGGAGCAGCCGGCATGAGGGAAGGAGGAGGAGCCGGGAGAAGAAAGAGGGAAAGCGGCCTTCTTCTTCTCTTGCACCGGCCGCTCCATTGCCCGTTTCACCATTGCAGCTCAGTGCCCAGGATCCACTTTGATAGCAGGGGCTGGGTCAGGGGTGGGTTCCTCCCGGTTCAGACCAGTTCTCCCAAACCAGTAGTGGCCCGCTGGTGACATCATGATGATGTCACTGAACTGGTCGGTGCCGGTCCGTGGGGGCCGCCATCTTTTTTTTTGAATTTTTTTTGAATTTTTTTTTGAATTTTTATTTTTATTTTTTTATTTCCTTCTGAGCATGCGCAGAAGCCGACTTCCGGCACTGTGCATGCGGTCGCCATCTTTTTCGGCTTTGTTTTTTTTTTATTATTATTATTTTTTCTGGATTTTTTGTTACTGCGCATGCGCATGCCCATGAGTCGCGCCCACGCGGCGCGGGAGGGAGCGAACCGGCAGCGAGGTAAGTTGGAACCCACCCCTGGGCTGGGTAATTTAACAACCAGTTTGCCTGAACCGGTGAGAACCGGCTGAATCCCACCACTGGAAGGACTTGAGGGCCAAAAGTTTGGTTGTTGGCCAAGCAGGATAAAGATGAAGTAATGAAAAATATGGGATCTCAATTCTGAATTGAAAATGGTGACTGGCTTAGTGTAGCCATTTCTTTTGCGAGTTGCTCGCTCTACTTTCTTATCAACTTATTGATTGCATTAACAAATGTTGCGGTAGAGTTGTGGAATGGATAACTCTGATGTTAACTGGTAAGGGCTAGCCAGAAGAAGATGGGAAATTAACTCATAAGGAACCTGTACGGAAGTCAAAGTTGTTGACCTCTGGAAGGGGGTCGGGGAGAGGCTGTCCCAAAGAGCATACAAAACATAGCATCTGAAAAAAAAGTATAAAACTGTTGTGTGGTGCTGTGAATTCAAGGTGTTCCCTGGAATAGTTTATCTTGAGCTCAGAAATTCTAAGATGTGTGGACTTCAACTCCCACAATTCCCCAGGCAGTAGACTCTCCCACTGTGGGAGTTGATATCCACCCATCTTAAAAGTTGCTGAGATTGAGAAATTCTCCCATGGACACTGACAAATGCACAGGAAAAAAAAGAAAGATATGTGGCTAAAGGCTGAACTAGGAAAAGGAAAAAGAAAATTAGAGTTAGAGGAAGGAAATAAAGGAAATAAAAGACCTATCAAGTTAAGGGAGAGAATACTTATGAGAAAGAGAAAACATATGCATGTCTATGGAGATTCTCAGTCATCCAGGTCATGGTTGTCCCAAAGGTGCTTTTTCAAGAGTGTCATGCCCCAGCATATATACTGTTGTTCCTCTCTAGCCCCATCTAGTGGCCGGAGGGACAAATATGCCCCAACATACGATCTTTATATACTGTTGTTGCTCTCTAGCCCCATCTAGTGGCTGGAGAGACAAATACCAAGTATATTGTTTGAAGCTGACCCAACCTCTTTACCCATCAGCCTGCACTCTCAAAACAAGTGCACACTGGGAAGCCAGACTCCATTTCCTTTAGCATTTGGAGAAGGCAGAAGCACAAAAAAGAATCCATCTTAATCTGTGGCACATGGTCATCTAAGGACAAACCCACAACCCACACACAGAGCATCGCTGGTGAGATTTAAATTACTTGTATTTATTAATTGTTATGTTCAGCAGTAACCCAATACTGCCTATCTTGTCTTTGGTTCTCATTGTATGTATTCCTATTTTCCCCAGTTTCACCATATCCTGTTCTTTCAATAAAGCATTCAGATCTACGCACATGGTCTGTTTTATTGGAGGATAGGTGGGTTTAGCTGCATGTCGAGGTGCACACAGACTAACGTGTAGTGAGGACAGAACAAAGAGGCAACTGGACTTTCTGGTTTTTCTTTGAAGACGTTTCGCTGCTCATCCAAGAAGCTTCTTCAGCTCTTCAGTTTTTCTCTTTGCAGTTCTGGGTCCTGGTGGCATGTCTCCCAGCAGTCTCAAGGAAAAGGGGAAAGTGATATGGATCCATGGGCACACTTGGCCAACTGGGAGAAGAGGCTGGCCATTGTGGATCAGCTGGAAGTGGACCGGTTTTAACGAAGCCAGAGAAGAAAAGATGCAGACGAGATTAAGAATGGAGGAGAGTGAAGAGAGTGAAGCAAAAACTGCTCTATTGGCAATAGCAGTAGTTTGCTACTGGTTCTGACCAGTTTGCCCAAACCGGTAGCGACCCGCTGGTGACGTCACAATGATGTCACCGATCCGGTTCGGTCGTGGGGGCCGCCATCTTTTTTTAAAAAAATTTTTAAAATTTTTTTTCTTCTGCACATGTGCAGAAGCCGAGTTTTGGCACTGCGCATGCATCACCATCTTATTTTTGGCTTTAAAAAAAAATTTTAAATTTTTTTAATTTATTTTTTACTGCACGCCCCCAAGGCGCGCCCACATGGTACGGGAGGAAGCGAACCGGCAGCGAGGTAAGTCAGAACCCACCCCTGGCAGTAGTGCTTGTGAACATCTTTATCAAGAGAGGAAAGAAAGTAGAATGGTCTGAATATATACAGATGGTCCTCGATCTATGACCACAATTGAGCTCAAAATTTTGATTGCTCAGTGAGACATCTCTTAAGCGAGTTTTGCCTTGTTTTGCGACCTTTCTTGCCACAGCTGTTAAGTGAATCTCTGCAGTCGTTCAATTAGTAACACACTTTCCCCATTGAGTTTGCTTGTCAGAAGGTCACAAAAGGTGATCACATGACCCTGGGACAACGCAACTATCATAAATATAAGTCAGTTGCCAAGTCAGTCTGAATTTTGATCACACAACCATCAGAACGCTGCAATGGTCATGAGTGTGGAAAAACGGTCATAAATCCCTTTTTTTCTTTTCTTTTTTCTTTTCCAAAGATTTTTATTGTGTTTTTTTTCCATTTAACAAATTTCCATAGTTTTTACATAACTGTGCTCATTTACCTATTATTTACATATCTTATTTTTACATATCATCACATCCAAATTTAGAATATTCCGTACATAACATCTACATCTTCTTTCATTCTAGTCCGTATATATTCCATACCTTTCCAATATACCTTTCGCTTTACTTTTTTATTTTGCCCTCTTCTTTTTTCCCTTGTTTTCTATATTCAATCCACTCATGCCATTTCTTCCATGTTACATAATATTCCGAGTCCATTTGTCCTTTCAGTTCAATAGTTAACTTGTCCATTTCTGCGCAATCGTATATTTTTCTTATTACCAAGCTTTCCGAAGGTATGTTTTTTTGTCTCCAACATTGCGCAAACGCAATTCTTACTGCTGTTATAATATGTAGAATAATATATATGGTAGTTTTGTTATAGTCTCCTTTGGTAATCCCCAACAAGAATAGTTCTGGTATAAACTCTACTTGAAGGCCTGTTATTTCTTGAATCCACCTATGTATTTTTACCCAATATTTCTTTGCTTCCATACATGATCACCAAATGTGATAAAAGGTGCCTTGTTTTCGGCCGCATTTCCAACAGTTTGGTTCCAGGTTTGGATAGATTTTCACCAGTCTTGCTGGTGCCATATACCATCTATAAAACATTTTATATTGGTTTTCTTTATATTTTACCGATTTAGTTATTTTATAATTTCTATTCCACATTTCCCTTTTTTTCAGTGCCGTTGTAACTTTGAATGGTCACTAAATGAACTGTTGTAAGTCGAGGATTACCTGTACCTTGCTTTTGGAACTGTATTGCCTCTTGAAGGAGCTGTTTCTAGATGTATGATATCAGGGGTTAATTCAAAATTTTTCCCTACCGGTTCTGTGGGTGTGGCTTGGTGGGCGTGGTGTCGCTTGGTGGGCGTGGCAGGGGAAGGATACTGCAAAAACTCCATTCCCTCCCCACTCTGGGGCCAGCCAGAGGTGGTATTTGCCGGTTCTCCGAACTACTCAAAATTTCCGCTACCAGTTCTCCAGAACCTGTCAGAACCTGCTGGATTTCACCCCTGCATGGTATGTATTTTTGTGTGAGAGAAAAAGTGAGAACAAGCACTGTTTCTAAGCACACTTTTCAGAACCCGCATGGATTGATTCATCAGCATTGAATTCAGTAGCTATTGTTTAAAATGATTCTTGCGTACTTCATAATATGCCTGTAGATCTGTATGGTTATTGGTCCTAAATACAAGTGGTAAAGCTGTTCTTATCTGTTCGTAAAAAGAGGATTATATTTTTTTTCTCTCTAAAGGAGAGATTACCTTTAGAGCTCCCTCTGCTGGTTTAAGATTGGTAGCAGACTTGTTTTAAATGGATGGGATAAAGTCTGAAGAGGTCCTATCATCGGATCAATCAGCTTCCTAAGACTAGCTATTGGGTAAAAAAAAAACCAGGCTACCTAAAATGCCTCCTTTCAATCTTGAGGTGAGATTTGACACAATATAATAGTACAGAATTGCTGCAACATTTGACAATCATGCTTAAATGGCTGCCACTGTCACAAGCACACGCCATTCACACTACATAAATTGGGGCAGGTAACAGTTGTTGACTGCTATGTAGTATATTTCTATAGCCACTCGTGTTGCAGTTGTTGGTAATACTTTAGAGCTGAGGCTTATTTTACAGGCTGTACTTTGGAAATCAAAACAAGAGATAGATCACAACTGGATTTATATAAGCGGCAACCATTCAAAGGGGCTTACTGTGTGTTTTGAATTTATGTATGTCTGTGCAACCCTCATATAATACTGCCAGCTTCACTTAGGTAGAGAGGATCTAGCTGTTATTGAGACAGATTGAAATAGAACATACAAAACAATATTATAGCAACAATTCCGATCTTTATTCCTAAAAAAACGTTTGATGTTGCAACATTATTTAAAAACAAGAAGCATGGACGTTATGGAGCAGCTTTCTTTTTAGATGGCTGGTTATCCATTGTATGGTGCCAATTACAGAGGGCTCCAATCCAATTTGATTGTGTGGTTCATTAAACACAGTGAAATTGATCTCCTGGGTGACTCAAAATATGCCTCCCAGGCATATAACCAGAGCTTAGGAGAAGACAACATAACTACGTTGAGGATCTGATTTTGACTAGTAATAGGCATAGAAATTCTTCCCCCTACTGATTCACATATTTTTGGATGACATTCAATCCTTTCGAATTTATTTCAAAGAAGAGAATTTTGGTGAAATTCTTACAGGTTGAGTTTCTGTCCCTCTATAGCAGGGGTGACAAACTCAAGGCCCGCGGGCCAGATCCAGCCCACGATGTGGTCAGATCTGGCCCGCGGGGCCGTCCTGGTCTACCCAATGTGAAGAGGAAAGATCAGACTAGCGTAGCTTCGGCCCAGTCTATGCAGTGCAAAGAAGACAGATCAGGCCAGCGTAGCTTCGGCCCAGTCTATGAAGTGCGAAGAGGAAAGATCATTCCAGCGTGGCTTCAGCCCGGTCTACCCAATGCGAAGAGGAAACATGCCAGCAGTTTGGGGAGTGGTGTCAAGTTGGCCACGCCCACCCAGTTGGCCATGCCCACCCAGTTGGCCACACCCACCTAGTTGACCATGCCCAGCCGGCCAGGCGTGGTCTGGGAAAAGCAAATTTAAATTCAAATGCCCTCTCAATCATAGACCTCACGAGTAATCTTGTTCCAGGAACAATCTCAGTAACAAAGGGTTGCTGTCAGGTTATGAATGCTATTCAGAATTTAGTAGTGTAAGAATAAGATGTCAACTCTGAAGCTGACCTGGCTGAAGCCATTTTTCTCCTGCCTCATAGTTGCCATGAACTTTGAAAGGGGAAGGGAGAGGGGAAGCAGATAGACCGGTTACCAGTCAACACAAAAAGTTTTCCTGTGGGAACCAAGGTCATCCCAACAGATGGCAGAGGAGGGACCAAGCAGCCTCCCAGCTATCTTCATTGGACAATGTGACCGGTGACACCTGGGGAGAGAAGATTTGTTGTTTTTTTAATTACAGGAAAAACTGCGGGAACCTTTAGAGTTGGTTTTCACTAGCTGTGCTGATATGGTGCATCCAATAAATATGTTCTTTGAGGAATCTACAGTACCTGCTTCAGATTTCTGCTTTCAGTGGATGCATTACTCAGAACCCTGACATAAGAACTAAATGAAATTATTTTTAGTATTGTCCATATAGAAAGGATGAGGGGGAAAAACATGTGCCGTAACTTTAATCCCACAGTAATAAATTTTGCCTCATAGAAATTCATCATTAAACTTTCCTGTTGTGAAACTGTTTGGAAAATGTATTAAGCTTAAATGTTAACACTGCTACTAGAAAGAGCACTATTAGGTTTAAATTACAGCATCTTGCAGCAATATCTTTTTATTCTCACTTCCAGTGCGTTGTGGAGCTGACCAGCTCAGGCAGAATGCTCTTCTCTCAGTGCAAATTTAAGTTAATTTAGGCCTATGAAAATCAGTGCAATGGGACTGAGTGGGCATGGATAGGATTGCATTCTTAGAGCTCCATCTGCACACTTCCTCATAGGAATTTCAGATCACTGTCAGTGCCACATGCACTAACAGAAGTGTACATTTAAACTTTTCTATTGTTTAAGGTGAAACAGTTGTATAGAACTGCTTTTGCATTTCCATAATATACACATTTTTTACATATGAAATTCCTGATCATCATCATCATTTAACAACCCCATAATCCCTTGCGGGGTGGAGTCTGGGCAACTGAATGGAGCTAGCAGAGTTGTTTTAATGGCCGGATGCCCTTCCTGTCGCCAATGTGGAGCTTTGTTCAGCAGATATATTCTCATTGTGCCCAGAGAGAGAAATATCTGCCTCTACCTAGGATCGAACTCATAACCTCCTGATTGTGAGGCGAGAGCTCCACCTCTAGGCCACCGCACCACTCTTATGGTGATAATTCCTGATAATGTATGCTTTTTACATATGCCTATACATGCATAAAATCCCTAATTCATGTCTGTCTTCCGTCCGTCCGTCCGTCCATCCGTCCATCCATCCATCTTTGAGTACAATTCCCCAAGTAATTAATTAAATATGATCACTGCACCAGCCAGAGCATTGGCGCAACTGATCTCCAAGATCCCTTTGAACTCCTATGTTCTTTTTTATAATATTTTTATAATACTTAATGTTTACAGTTACAAAGATAAAAAGTTAATACAAACTACCGGTAGGAAAAATATAAAAGAGTAAAAATAAAACATAAATGTGCAAAGAAAAGAAATGTTAAAAAAAATATTGTGAAGAAGAAAAGAGATATATAAAGAAATGACTTTCCTGTTTATCACAAATATAAACAATTTTAGTAACTTATCTTTTCTGACACTACAAGAAAATATCCCTTCTTCCCATATCTCATTTCTTATCAATAAAGAAATTCTTAAAGTCTCATAGTTCAGCTTTAGTCAGCAAAAGTCCATTAGGAGTTACCAGAGACAACATAGAGTATATAGTTTGACCTTAATCAAATAAATCAACTTTATATTTTTCCCTTGGCTTGTGACCAACTTTCAAAACCCCATCTTATCATATTTTTTCCTAATCAATAGCATTTACCCATGGGAAGGTTTATAATACTTAATTCCAACATTTTCATAAATTTTTATAGGATTCTAAAGAACCCACAGGAAGGCTTCTTGTAATTAATTTCAATATCTTATTTCACATCTACCTGGCCCCTTAGCCCATTTATAACTTTTCAAAATCAATGTTTTAGTCACCCTTTTTGCTATTTCATCCAAAAGAAGAGTTTTTAAGTCCTTGAAACTTGCATAAAAGGTCTTTCAACAAAGAAATAGTGACTCATCCACTATATAATGAACTTGTCATTCTGAAGGTTCCTAATATATGTATAAAAACTATTAACAAGCAATTTCCAGAAATGATTAAGGCAGGAAGTATGCAAACCCAGTGTCCTTTTAAAGTTACCAACCACAGCTTGGGTAAGAATGAAAATCCCTCAGCTCTCAGAGCTCTAAACCTGCCGGTAACCACTGTCTTCTCAGAGACCACTGGCTTATGGTCTCCTCACAGGAGACTACTGTCTGGAGCGTGTGTGGGTGATCCCAAGCCATCTCCTTTTCTGAAAAAGCTGGTCTATTCACTCCTGATTCTGTCATAGTTGTCTTCGGTTCGCCATTGCTTCCCTAGAAGTCCGCAACCTCTATATTCTATGAGTCTATGACAAATATAAACCTCTGTACACCATTTTTTTCTAACAAGGAATTCACTCTGGTAAACTATATGTTGCCATTATTGGCTTAGATAAATCAAGGGTTCTGGGGACAGATTTTCTTTATATCCATGCTATCATCCATGCTATCATCCATGCTATATTGCCTTCACCCACTTTCATGTTGGAAGCGCCGAAGTGCTTCTGGGTTGACAGGATTAGCCGATGACATCACTGTTACTCAGGGGATGTCTGGTTGGGATGTCTCCTTTCATGTCAGCTGAAGTGATACCCATCTATCTACTCATTGTCACCCACAAACTGCTGGGTCAGCGGGAGCTAGAGCACATGATGGTAGCTCAACCCATCATGTGGTAGCAACTGGGTCTCCAACGCAAGCCTGCCAATTGTCCTAACCACATGAGCCATTGTGCTCACACTATATTGTCTTAACATCTTGCATTTTCTCCTCTGCAAACATAATCAGTCATATGAACAGTTCTATTATGAAAATATATTAAGTTTGAGACTGGAAGTTTACTCCCTTAATCTGATCATCAGTATTGCTCCAGTTTTTGTGGGGATGTCTGGTCAGGTTTCCTTCAATTGAATCCTTTCCTGAATTATCCTATTAGCAGTGATATTGCCCATTTGGTTGCTCACTGCTTTTGAAGTCTGTGTGGATCGCCCGCAAGAATAAAAGAACAAAAGAAAAGGAGTGGTTATTTTTTCTCTTCTCTTATCCATTTAAGAAGTTGATAAAAAGGTAACAAAAATTAGAGTTTGGCCAAAATGTTTAAGAACTAGCAATAGATCATCTGCTAATAAGGAGTTTAACAGGTGCCAAAGCTGAACGTAATTCTAAATGGTTTGAGGGCTAAGTGTAAGAATAAGAGAAATATTCAATTAATAGAGTCCAATTGTTTTTTGGGGGGGAGAGGGGAGAGGAGAATTCTAAGGAATGGGGTGATTAGTAAGAAGGAAGCTGAAAGGGAACATCAAAAAGGTTAGATCTCTCCGGAACACTTGAGCACTATTCAAAACTACAATAACAGAAGTTTAACTCGATTGCATTCAGTAAGTCAAGAAAGGTGTAAAAAGTGGTCACAATGCACAGCTAACAGTATCAACCTATGAAGGACTGGAGGATGGGAGGAAAAGGGTTTTTTTACCCCTGAAAATAGAAGTATTGTAAAAAGAAGGAAGTCAAAAAGAAAGATGAAGTTACAGCTACTTCCCATATCAGAGCTGGCTTCACTCTACATATTGCATGTTGAAAAATATAAATGTAGACAGCTTCCTTAAGGAACAGTGAATAAGAAGAACAGTGCTGTGAACTCATGCCCAGTTATTCTACCAAGATTAGTTTGTATCGTCTATTATAAGAATAGACTTCTGAAAGGAATGGGCTTTTTACAGGTAGAAAAACCATTTGCTTAGTGACCATTCAAAATTACAACAGCACCAAAAAAGGTGACTTATGACCATTTTTCACACTTACAACTGTTGTACTATCCCCATGGTCATGTGATCTAAATGCAGATTCTTTGCAACTCACTCATATTTATGACGGTTGCAGTGTCCCAGGGTCATGTGATCACCTTTTTTAACCTTCTGACAAGCAGTCAATGGGGAAGCCAGATTCACTTAGCAACCGCGTTACTAACTTAACAACTGCAATGATTTGCTTAACAACTGTGACAGGAAAGGTCACAAACTGGGGCAAAACTTACTTAAGAACTGTCTCACTTAGCAGCAGAAATTTTGGGCCCCAATTGCGGTTGTACGTTGAGGACTATCTGTATTTGATTGTACTTAACTTTTATGTTTTTGTTTGTTTGTTCTTACTCTTAACATAACACCTTCTCTGCTTGTAATCCTAAGACTTTAGCCCCTACTACTGTGTAGAAAAACTGTGTGAACTATATTAAGAACTGTAGCAGTGCATCTCCATGTCACACTGTGGAGACGATGGTGTTTTGATTACCTAGGGATGCTCATATATATTTCAGATGTCAAGAATTAGCAAAATGTCTCACTGGCTTTTCAATGAGAGTGCTATTATCTTTAGTAGGGAATTCACTGAAGCTCATTTTGAAGTCCGATTAAAAACTATTGTCGAAGTTCTTTCAGGGATGTAGATTTTATAATTGTTGTTTTGAAATATTTATTTATGTGCAAAAAGTAGTAATGATACTTATTGTACAATTTTGTTATGTGAGCATAACTATGCATATTACAGCATTGTGAGTATTCACATACAGTAATATTATCTCACCAACTTGCTGACTCAACATGACTGAGCTGGGGTATAGGATAAAGTAGAAGAGACATTTTATAAAAAGAATGGGCTATTGAGACCCATTAGCAAAGAAAGAACAGAGTTAAGATGTACCACTCTGAATCAGTCAATCTCATGAAAGATTTTTCCTGGACTTAGGAGGACTCTCTTGACATCAGAAGAGGAATTTTTTCGCCCACTATAATTCTCAACTAGAGCAAGTTGGTTTTTTTACTGACATAGAAGCTATTAGCTCCACACATGTGAGTCTTGATTTACTTAATCCTTAATTGATAAGAAACAATATGCTTAATTCTCTTTCTAAAACTTTAACCACTCCTACAAAGACAAATTGTTGGACATAATAACCAAACAAGGAAAAACCTTTTGTCCCCTCTAAGACTGCAATTGTCAAACTCTTTACAGAACTCACCAGCCAACCAAGCCCCAAGGACACTGGTGTTCTGCCAATTGCACACAAACCATCATAACGACAAGGGACGTGAGGGTAGAAAGTAAAACATTTTGTAACTTATATTCCTATTAATGTAGACGAAAGAGCTGTTGGAGCTTTTGTGGAGTGCTAGAAGCTTTGTGAGCAACAAACTAATGAGTAACACAGAGAAGAAAACACTTTTATATATGTTTCTCAAGTGGAATAAATGGAGATGTGGGATAGCTCATTATGCCCGTAGTTCTTTCTATAGTCACAGGAAGGGTTTTACTCAAAATTGTTAGTGAGATAAGACCCTGGAAAAATGAGGTTTGTGGACATGGCCTAAATTCCTAAAAAATTATGTTGGTCAAAGACTGGAATAGGTGAACTGTAGTAAAAACAAGATTCTTTTCATAGTCAAGAAAAATTAGTAATACAAGTCCTTCAGACTTAGAATAACAGAATAACAAAGTTGTAAGGGACCTTGGAAGTCTTCTAGTCCAACCTCCTGCTCAAGCAGGAAACCCTATACCATTTCAAACAAATGGATGTCCAATTTCTTCTTAAAAGTGTTGGAGCACCCCCAACTTCTAAAGGCAAGTTGTTTCACTGATTAATTGTTCTGACTGAAGGGAAATTTCTCCTTAGTTCTAGGTTGGTTCTCCCCTTGATTACTTTCCATCCATTGCTTCTTGTCCTGCTTTCAGATACTTTGGAGAATAGGTGGAACCCTTCTTCTTTGTGGCAGCCTCTTAGATATTGGAACACTGCTATCATATCACCCCTAGTCCTTCTTTTCATTAAACTAGACATACCCAATTCAGGGGTGGGTTCTGGATCCGTTTGCTGCTGGTTTGCTCAGGGTTGCGCCGTGCACACGCATGCTTTGCGAGTGCCCCCCGCAGCAATCAAAAAATAGCTTCTGCGCATGCACAGAAGCAAACATTCGCTTCTGCGCATGCGCAGAAGCAAAAATCCAAGATGGCGGCGCCCACGGAACACACCGAAAGAACTGGTTCCTTGATATCATCACCAGTTTACTAACGGTTCTAAAGAACCAGTTAGAACTGGTAGGAACCCACCTCTGACCCAATTCCTGCAACCATTCTTCTATCCTCCAGTTCTCTAATCAACTTTGTTGCTCTTCTCTGCACTCTTTCTAGAATCTCAACATCTTTTTTTTATATCGTGGTTCTCTTCTCCAGTAACCCATTTATTGCACAGAAAGGAGGAGGAGAAATAGTAAGCGGAAAGGCCAAAAGATTAAAAGAATCCCTCCACATTTTCTCAAGCCATGAGTGTTTGCTTCTTCCAAAGCTACTGTTCCTTAATCGCATGGGAGGAAGTGGAGGAGAAAGTGAGGTGTTATTGTTCTTCATAATTTGTTCTTTGACAAGTCAGCCCTCCAAGCCTCAGTTTCTCTTTGCAAGGATATTCATTATTGTAAGAATAATAATGAGCCACTTTACCGAGCACCAGTGTAATTTCTGAGGAAATATTCTGTATTGAACAGTACTGGGAATACTTTCACATGCGTGCTGTCCTGAACCCCTGGGAGGAAGGAGACAGAATCAAAAAGGAGAATCCCTCTATGCTATAATAAGAATTGTACATATTATGCCATCTGCATGGAGGTTATCAGAGTTGTTGGAAGAAGCTCACTTTTCATCTTAAGCAGCAGTAGCAGGAAGGAGGGAGGGAGGGAGGGAGGGAGGGAGGGAAGGAAGGAAGGAAGGAAGGAAGGAAGGAAGGAAGGAAGGAAGGAAGGAAGGAAGGAAGAGAATCCTGAGTGAGGTAATTCAATTATTATTATTTTTATTTTGTACCATTCTGTCAAGCCAGAATAGTATAAAGATACCTGTCCAGCCAAAAATAATAATAATAATAATCTAGGAATTTGAAAAGGAAACTGCACACAAAATGTCCTCAAATTTTGCCTCACTCAGAACACACAGCACACTATTCAGATCAATAAGCAAAGAGCAGAAATGAAATAAAGTGTTTTGCTTCAAGTACTCTGCCAAGAAGACAGTGTTTACTTCATAAAAATTGTAATATAAAATGTGGGAGGGATGAGCAAATGGGTGGTGGTGGTGGAATAAGGAAGGTGAACTACCATTTGCTGAGCAATCAATGAATAATGCTCCTACTCTAGAAATACATTATTTAAACAGTAATATTTTTGGTTATTCAAAAAGCTGTCTAGTGGGTCAAATAAAAAGCGCTAAATTATTTAGCCTTTCAATGGTACATTATTCATTGAATATTGCTCAGTGAATTATTTTATCTAATATTCAGGGACAACGCAAGAAGGGTAGAATTGCTGTAATAGAAGACCAGAAAATGGCAGCCGTTTAGGACATTATAAGTCCTTCGGGAGTTGGGCGGCATATAAATTTTATAAAATAAAATAAATAAAATAAATAAATAAGTCAGTGTGCCTTTATCAACTTACACTGAAAGGATGAAACAAATAGCTTTTGCCTCTTCCTCATAAAAAAAAGCTAATTGAACAGATATACAATACATTTCATCAACTCTGGATGAATTCTGGATGAAATGACAAATTCCTACTACTTAATTCCAGAAAGCGGTAAAATCTTACCCACAGCCTATCTATATTTTTAAAATTAGCTCTGAAGCATTCTATAAATGTTGGGATGCCAAAGAAAGAAGGGGAGAAGAAATACTTTAGACATTTTTCAGGAAGGCAGGGTCTCTAGCAGACAATACCTGAGAACGGTGTGATGACATATCTGGTCAATACTTGGGAACACAAATGAGTGATACTTTGTTTACAAAAACATTGCTTTTAGGAGCCTACTGTTCCCTGTCCCTTGGCAAGTGCTAGATTGTCTTTATCTTAATGGTAATAAGTTTGAATACAGATAAGAGGCAAGCAACTCTGATTAGCAATGCAATGATGCAATCTGCCAAGTTTTGCTAAGTAATTTCTAAGTACTTGTATGGAGGGATATACAAATTGCCTCAGCTGGTGAAATAACTTTCTGTATAGTTATTTCTTGCTGCCTGATTAGAAAAACAGACCCACACCACTACATTCCCACCAATCTACTGCAGCACTAGAGAGCTAGGGCAAAGATTAGATTTATTTCATTTCATTTTAATTTTAATTAATTAATCAAAATTATGAAACCTCCTCCACCATAGAGACATTGAAGAATTCTGGTCCAATGGGAAGATGTGGTAGCTTATGGTCTAAACAGAAGAAATTTCTACTGTTACCAAAGTGTCTCAATCTGTATAGAGTGTTCTTAAACCAGCTTAAAGTTAAGCCACCATCTGCCATGCCATCATTCCATGAATCTCTGCCACAGAAGCTTTCAGACTAAAGACCAGGAGGATTGTCAAGTTAATGGCCATCATACTGCTTTAACAAATTTCTTGTAGTAAGAAAAATAGCAGAAAGAATATTGAGGGGGGAAAAAAATCATGGGTGGTTCTTTCTAGTTACTTAAAAAAATTAAATTAAACAGGTATTTTACCTTTTTTTTTACGGCCAGAAGTTTGTTCTATCATCTATCTGCTTCTGAAAGCTATGAGATGTTTTATATGTATATGTGGCAATGTCTTGGAAGAAGAGTATACTGGATAATGTTAATTCATTTTGTGGGTTATGAGGGTTGAGGCTAACTATGCAAAATAAGTCTGTTTAGAATAGAATAGAATAGAATAGAATAGAATAGAATAGAATAGAATAGAATAGAATAGAATAGAATAGAA
>QLTV01002694.1:2164943-2196999 GCA_003457575.1 Thermophis baileyi
TCTTTTTGGGCATTCTTGCAGTGATTAATCAGCGTTCCTCAGTCGCTTAGAAATCTAGCTAACAAACCTGGCCGGTACATCTAAGAATGACGAGCGGGGAAACATCAGAGCAGATAAACCATCCTCTGCTACCATGTTGCGGAGATAAATAATTAGAGGTGAAATGAATCTTGTTTCCCTGCCCTCAATCCTCAATAATAAGACCGGAGTCCAGGAAAGAATAAAAGTAATATATTTGCATAACAAAAATGAGAACACCTAAGTCTGTGTCTACATGGTGAAGAACAAAGAGAACAAAGGAAAGAGTAACACATGCGCAGTATAGGTATCACTGGCCTGCTGCTGGGGCACCCTCGCCTGTTGCGGAGATAAATAATTCGAGGTGAAATGAATCTTGTTTCCCTGCTGTCAACCCTCAATAATAAGACCGGAGTCCAGGAAAGAATAAAAGTAATATATTTGCATAACAAAAATGAGAACACCTAAGTCTGTGTCTACATGGTGAAGAACAAAGAGAACAAAGGAAAGAGTAACACATGCGCAGTATAGGTATCACATGAGAACTTCATATCAGTATACAGTGTCATTTCAGAATAAGAGTCCTGCTGACAAATTAAAATGAACGTAGTGACAATTCAGAAGTGCAGCACTTTGTAGTCTTAAAAAAACCCCCAAACAAACAAGATTTTTGATTGGAGAAAGACAGATGCTCAGATTTGCTTATAGAAAAATCCATGGTGAAATTGCAAATGATATTGTTACAATTTAGAAACTGGAAGGCTCTTATGCTTGTGTTTAGTAATGTTAAAGTATATCTGAAAGCAGCTGGGAATAAAGATAGGAAACAAAGCAAACAAAGAAGAAGGAAATCTTGAAACAACAGTATACATTTAAGATGTCCCTTCCAGGGGTGGGTTCCTCCCAATTTGGACCAGTTCTTCCGAACCTGTAGCAGCCCACTGGTGATGTCACCGAACCGGATAGGTCGGTGCCGGTCCGTGGGGGCCACCATCTTTTTTTGAATTTTTTTTGGATTTTTTTTTTTGGGAATTTTTTTGGATTATTTTTTTTTTGTATTTTTTTTTCCTTCTGAGCATGCACAGAAGCCGACTTCCGGCACTGTGCATGTGGTTGTCATCTTTTTTTCAGCTTTGTTTTTTTTTCGGATTTTTTGTTACTGCGCATGCACGCGCGCGAAGTGCATGCGCACCCATGAGGCACGCCCACGCGGCGCAGGAGGGAGCGAACCGGCAGTGAAGTAAGTTGTAATCCACCCCTGGTCCTTTCCAGAAAAGAATAGGAAGGAGTTACCATGTCAAAAGTAGACTTTGAATATAGTTCATCTAGCTCTTGTTAATTCAAGGTTTTTAGTCAGAGAATTCTCCAGATATACAAACTGGATTTAGCAGATATAAAGGTGGCATAAGAATTCTCTAGCACCTTTCTGGGAAGAAGTACTAAGAGATAATTGGTCTCTCTCTTTTGCAAAATATCAAGCTTTTAAAATCAAACTTGCTTCGGTTCTTTGTGCGATAGAGTCCATGAAACCATTTTATAAATCTTCAGTTGCTAATTTGATGACCAATGAGGATTCCCCCCCCCCCAAAAAAAATACACTTCAGTACAATTGTCAGATGGAGGCAGTGTGTGATTTGACATGGCTGGCATCTCTTATGGGATACTATTACAGAAGAAGAGTAGTTAATGATTGCTTTAAACACACACCTATACACTCACAAAACATATAACTCTATTTATATTCTACAAATGCTATATGTTAAGAGGTGGCTCAATGCATTAAAGATGCTGGAGAAGATCTGTGCTCTGGCGTTTCAAGTCCTAGCACTGCATGATGGGGTGAGCTCCCATCACTTGCTTCAGCTTCTGCCAACCTAGCCGTTCGAAAGCATAATACATGCAAGTAGATAAATAGGTACCACTTTGGTGGGGAAAATAACAGTGCTTCGTGTGGAAATACGAACTCAACCGGTGACCTACCCGAATGTGACATCCGAATGTGAGGCAACATTGGTGGAGGGAATGTGATCAGGTGATGCTGCAGAATGCTGTTAGCCATTCTGAGTATGGAGCTACTTTGTGCCCGGTGGTGCACTTGTGGATAGCGTGCAAGTGTGAACTTAATGGACTAGCTAGCAGTATTAGGTAGCCAAACAACTACTCTGTATTAGCACTGTATTCTCCTAGCTAATGTACCATTGCCATATGCTTAATAAATAAACTATATGATACTCAATATACTCAAGAACACATTCTCATGTGTTGTCATGAACTACTATTAAGTAAGTCTCTTTATGGAAACCGATGGTCAAATAAAAGAGCTTCTCTATATTAGAGGGAAAGAAGAATTAAATAAATATAGTCTCCCCTCTGTTCTTGTAAACTATCATTTCCTTTTCCAATATTTCAATGTCACCAAAAGTCAATGTAGATGAATGAATAAATGAGGGAGAGAGGCAGAAGCAGAGAATGCCTGTTGTGGAAATACGATCATGTTTTGTAGATTCTCCAATTAAAATGCATGGCTCACCTAAGCTTCAGATTTTCTTTCTTTCTTTATTGGTTGTTAAGGACAAAAAGAAAGAAAGAAAAAGGAAGAAAAAATGCAAATGAAGTCCAGGATAAGCACTGCCATTTTCAAAATTGATGATTTATCTACTTAAGACAAATGAAATCAGTGTCTGTTATCATTCTGAAATGTTTTGCTGCTTTTGTTTTTTCCTTCCAAGTTGTAGATAATTAATATTAGGCTTTGATCGAATTCCCAAGTTTTATTCCTTTCAAAAAGGAAAGATTTTCTTAGGTTAGCCTAGCTAGCTAAACTTTTGAAAGAGAACGTGTTTCAATGGTAGTTAAATTTTAAAAGGATGCATATTTCAAATGTCAGGACAAATTATCCAGCAATGTTACTGTCAATTGAGTGTACAACACTCTTGCAATTGTAACATTTTGATAACAAACTAATCTATTTATTCAAGAGCTGGAACATTTTGATCCTAAATGTTCTGCAGTTCTATAGCATTTCCTGTCACACTAGAAAATGTCAGCAACATTTCACTAGAAGCAAAACTGAATGTTTCCCTCAGGTAAAACATCAGAATTCGGGTGCTAACCAAAGCCAGTGCAATGATAGCTAGGCTTCTGAAATTTCTCAAGAGGGTTTTCAGTGCCTTAAGGGACGATAATTTGTACCTCAAGTAAAATTAGGTGAAATATATGATAGTATTCCAGGATTCAAACAAAATATTTCTATAATGCTACATTTTTTTCCCCTTTATGGATACCAAACCTAAGAAAAAAGATACAGATGTAGATCTTCAACAAGAGATTAATTTTAATTCTTCTGCCCAGGTGAAATGCTCACTGTCAGATCATTCGCCTTTTCTCCCTGTCCTGAGAGATTCACTCTGAAATCCCAAACTGTGCCATTTGAGGCTTCTATAGGAGCAAGTCTTGAATACACAGAGTTACTGCAGAGCAAAAGTAATGGGGAAAACTCATTTTCTGGACTTGTTGAAATGACCTTTTGCTCAGGTTTAATGCCAATGCTGCCTATAGGGATAACATTTCCATGTGGGCAGGTGGAGCAGGGATACAGACATGGAGTTTTAAAGGTTGATGGAATTACAAATCTTCCTAATGCTGGTCATTTTGAATATAAGAGACAAGGGATACTTTAAAGGCAAACTCTAGGCAATAATTTTTAAAACATTCCACACTAGGGGTTCTGTGTGAATTTGTTCCTGGGTGGAGGGATGACATTAGATTCTCTGAATAACTGGAGGATGACATAAGACCCTGAATAACTGAAACAGACAGACACAGCATAAAAGCCCTGATTTCTTGGCCACCCAGTGAAAGAAGAAAAATCTCATTTTGAAATTTTCTCTCCATAAGAGAGAGAAAGCTACTGAAAGAACCTAACTGCAGAGTAAGAGGGCCAGCTCTGAGCTTTCCCCATGCAGTTGAAAGCTTTTATTTATCTCAGATAGAAATGTTTTTGAGGTATTGGAGGCCAGGATATTTAATAAATGCGACTTGAGCCCATTCACTGTGATCAAGAAATGGGAAAAAGCTTGTCAGTGCTCCATTGGTGCTGATTGCCAAGCTTATTTCCTCCAGTGGTTGCTTGTTTATACCTCAGAATAAGGTTTTCTGGATCTCTAAAGCAGTCCCCACTGAGTTATCTTTCATACCATAAAAGAACCAGATGATTTCACCTGATCAGTTGGGATCAGACAAAGGACAATAGGTTAATTCCTACCTTCTGTACTTTGGGGAATGCCTCCTCCAGAAGGGCCAAGGAGTATACTCAGCTGACCCACCAAAATGTATTAGTGAGCAGCCATGGAGAGGTACTCTTGGCCTTCCTCCCCCTCTTCTCTGAACTTCTGGAAAATCTGGTCATTCTCATACCAATAATGTATAGTGTGTGCATAACATCATCCTACCATTCTCAAAGTAATCTAAAGCCTGTCTTCAATAATGATGGTTTGATTATTATAGAAGATGCTGTAGGTCACATGTGTTTATCTACCAATTCTCAACATTCAAGAAAGTGCAAAAAAAAAAAAAAAACCCACACCAGTTTAAAAAGCCAAAAACAAGAGGGAGATGCATGCGCAGTGCCGGAAACTCGGCTTCTGCGAAAGCGCAGAAAAAAAAAAAAGCCACACCAGTCCTTCTTATTCCTCCTATGATCTTACTCCTGATATCTGTGATTTGTCATTGGTTGGTTTTTCAATCACTTTTTTTTCTTTTTTCCCCCTCTCTCTTCACAGTATACCTATCCCCTGCCTAAATATTGCATAAAAGCTGGTTTTTGAGGTCTCTTTTTCCATACTGATCCCTTTAAATTCCTGATTTTCAAGGTTAAGAAGTGGGTGCCAGCTACCCTATCTTGTTTCTCCAACACAGAGTTACACTTAAACTTTAAGACAATGAATTCTACAGAGCATTCACCCTCTCCCCCAAAACCTAAACTGTACCTACTGTCTAATTATTATTATCCTTTAGGACAGTGGTTCTCAACCTTCCTAATGCCGTGACCCCCGCCCTGCCGCCGTGACCCCCGCCCCTCCCCCTCCCCACGCATGCGTGTTGCCAATCACCAAGATGGCGGGCTAGCGCACGCTTAGGTGACCCCTGTGAAAGGGTCATTTGACCCCCAAAGGGGTCACGACCCACAGGTTGAGAACCGCTGCTTTAGGAGAAAGACTGAACAAGCCAGGGGGAGTCAAATGGAGAACTAGTCTGGAATCCCTATGTGGCCACAAGAGGGCAAAGTACAACCCTGCCTTGAATGCCACTGTTGTTATCTAGTTTCATCCAGGTGCATATCATCAGTCTGAGAAGGTTTTGGTGTATAGGTGTAATGACACAGCTAATTGAACTCTTCACATGTGTGTCTGTCTGTTTGCACCTGACGTCTCCAGGGACATTGATTGCTATTCTCACAACATTATTTTCAATGTTGTTTTCCCAAGAAATGCTATTACTTCACTGAATTCTAATCTCCTTTAAATTGCCACTTTCTATTGACTTTTACTTCCTCCTTTGATGCTTGATGTTACTTTTGAGGTTTATATTTGCTCTGGGATATGTAGAGGGTTTTTTAAAAAATATCTTGTTAGCTTACTAGTTCCTGTAAGAAGATACACCCAACCATTGTTTAGACTGCATTTTTAAATGCCCTCTGGCAACAGACTTTGCTTGCTTATTCTTTAATTTCAATTTGAAAAAATACTTCTCATTCTAAACATTCTAAATTTAGGCAAACTTTACAATTATAAAAATGGAAGGGTTAGTGATTGGATCATCATCACAATACAGAAATCCAAATTAAAGCATCTCTGGCAGATGGTTATTTATCCTCTGTTTCAACAACTGAAGTGCGGTGCAAGATAGACTACCACCACAATTACTAGGTGGCTGGGAAATTTTCTTATCCATCCTCATTGCTTTTTACTCTGAGGGTATGTGGGAACGACCTTGGGAAGCAGGAGGAAGATCTACAGTAGGGGTGTCAAACTCGCAGCCCACGGGCCGGATGCGTCACGTGCTGGCCATGCCCACCCCCGGCTTAGCAAAGGGGGGGGAAGTCACGATACGTCACATGACGACAACGTGACACTGCAAGTTTGACACCCCTGATCTAGAGCCTAAGCAATGGTCTAATAAAAGGCAGCTCAGGAGGAAAAGCATGGGAAGAATTTGAGAAGGGACCTTCTCATGTCTTCTGGACACTAAAAAGAGAGAAGGGGAGAAATATTTCCAATCCTTCAAAATCTTGTTTAAACATAACTTTACAATAAAGATGATGCTCTTGTTCTTGGTTGTGCTTCTTGTCTGGACTACCTGGAAGGCCTAATATTAACTGAATGTGCTACTGTTTGTCCGAATCCTTCTTAAAGTGAGTTACTCAGAACAGAACAGTGGGTTTGACCAATGCTGAATAGAGTGGAACCATTACTTCCTGTGATTTAGAAATTATATTTCCAAAAGTATGTTTGTTGACTTTGTTGACAGCATATGACTAATCCCAGTTCAAAGATCCTTTTTCATATCTACTATTAGTAGATATTTTTCATGTCTAGTACTACTACTACTATGTTGTATGTGAATGCATACAACATGAAACAGAAAACCTATCTGTTAGTTGCTAGTTCTAGCCTTGGCAAAACATGGCAAAAGTAACAGCATGGCAGTCATTAATCAAGAAACAAGCAACATTTAAAGGTATTCTTTATTATTTATTATTTATAAAATTTATATGCCGCCCAACTCCCGAAGGACTCTGGGCGGACTTCTTCCCCATATATTCAGTAAGTTTCTAATACAGAAATATTTAAGAGCAGTAAGAGCACCCTACTTTTATAAATTAAATAACAGAGCGTAAATAACAGGCTGAATCTAATTCTTCATTTTGGAATTGTATGGACAATTCTCTTAGATAATATGAAAAGGGACTTTATTCAAGCAGGATTCTTTTAAAAAGACATTTATCCTAGTTAATATAAGGGTTTTAAAAATTCTCCTTTGAAGTTATAACTTCTTTAATCTCACTTGTAAACTTTCTCTCTCCCCTTTTTCTTCTTTCTCACACACAGAAACTCACTATCCCTATGTTACTGTATACAGTAGGAAAAAGTTCTGCAATGAGCTTGATAAATTTCAAACCCCATAAATCTTTGCCCTTGGACTTCAACACCTTCATTACCCTGCTATTATGATGTTCTAGGACAGGGGTGTCAAACTCACATCATCATGGCAGTGTCACATGACATATTGGGACTTTCCCCCCCCCCTTTACTAAACCGGACATGGGCGTGACCAGTGTGTGCCAGGGATTCCTCCATGTACAAGAGACAAATTCTATAACATAAATGCTACAACATGAACTGAACATATCATGAACTGCTGGGCCAGAACTGCTGAAGTTGCAATGGGAACAGCAAATGTTCCCATTGCAACTTCAGCTTCACTATGCCATTGGAAAGACTATTGTTTGGTCTGCTAAAATAGGTCTGTTTCTATCCCACAGGAAGCCAAGTTAGAATTGGCAGATCTAGGAAGCAGATCACCATGTTATATTTGTGGAAAGCCAGAAGTAATGGACATGCAATTTTACCATTTACATATAAACACATCCGCACAAATTTATTGAAATCTTTATAAAGGCCTAATTGCCTCAGAGCCATTGATTTGTCCACAGATTAAGACCTGCAAGCAAGATGTTTTTATAGATGCCACTGCTTTTAGAGACCTCTTTGTTGACAATCTAAATCTCTCCTCAAGTATGCTATTGATTTGATCTTCTTTCTCCACCCCGTAAACTTTAGAAGAACAATTAAGGCATATTTTTTACAGCTGGCTGTTAAGTGTTAAAGAGTTTAGTAATATATAATATTTGTCTATTTCAAGGCAGTGTTGATTTGTTTTGTTTTATCATTTATTTTCTAAAAAAACCCAACCCATCTGTTTGGTACGTTAGTACTTTTTATGTTGATAGATATCGTGAGCGAGTAATGAAAATTATAAATTATACCAATTTATCTTCAACATATGGTTTTTAGGTCTCCTTGAGCACATCCAACAAAGGGGAAGCCACCACTGTTCTGGTTAATTGGTTCCAATGTTGAATTGTTCTTATTCTTAGTTCTTTTTCTCCCTTACATTCAATCAGAATCTGCCTTCCTATAACTGAAATCCATTACTCCATGTCCAGAACTATAAGATGATAGAAAACAGGTCTTGACCTTCTTCTGTGTGAATATGTTATCCATATTGGAGGATGGAGGACACAGATTAATTTCCCCATTACTCCATTCCATGGAGGAAGAGAGTGGGGTCAGGGCAGTGTTGCCAGGCCCCGTGTGGTTTAGTGTATGACCTCTGACCCACAACTAAATGTTCCCCACTTCTGATTTACAACACTTGATTCAGTTCAATGTTTTTGTGACAGCTTATCATAAACAGTGACTGACTGATTCAAGATTTGTTCAAAAGCTTTAGAGCAATGAACAATGAAGGGCTCTGTATACTTGCTGGCAACCTTTGTGCTACTCTGGATTTATCAGCTTTATCATATGTTATAATTTTACTTATGAGACTTTTTTTTCCCCATGAAAATTCCATAGAATTTTTCTTACATAGAAAAGGATGTCTTTGAAGGTAGTTCAAAGACCTAGTAAAGGTGATCTCCAATGTTCCTAATTGCCAGTTTTGATACTACTGTGTAATATGCTGACGACTGGAGTTCTTTGAAGCCTTTTCCTATCTGGAACATGAAAAACTCTATAAAACTTTCACTAATTGAATTAGATGATATTCATCATATCAAAAAAAATCTGTTTGTTGAACTAAAGTGAAGGTGGCAGGAAATGTTAGCTTCTGGAAAGTAGAATCCCAACAGACACACATGCACGCACACACAATTACAATCTTGAAGAAAATATCGAGACACAAATTGTAAAATCTATTTGCTAATACTCCCAAAGATGCACTACAATTAACACAAGTAATGAATTCTGGTGGTGAAATGAATTTATTGTATTGTTACGAAGTAATAGAAAATACTGATATTACTTCTATAACACACCTCCCTATTTCTTTCTGATCTGGGGGAAAAAATGTATGGAAAGAATTCCTCCATGACCTCCTTCTTTGAGATTTAACGTTTAATCATGGGGAACCAGAGAAAGTGAAGAAGCTGACAGTATTTCCCAACCTTAGCAATTTTAAGATCTATAGACTTCAGCTCCCAGAATTCAATTCTGGGAATTGAAGTCCACAGATTTTAAAGTTTCCAAAGTTGAGAGAAACTCTGAGCGAGAGAGAGGAAGGTGAAAAACAGCAGTGTGTGATTCAGCTCTAATTCAAGTTGAGATGTCAGATTTAAAGAGGGCATGATTTTAGTTTAATTAATAGTTAAGGTTTGAGGGCGAAATGGTTTATCTGACTAGCTTTTAAAATGAGTTTCTTTTTTTACTTGCCTCTTTGTGGCTGTGGAGCTTGGCCAATGATCACTGACAGTCCCATGTCACTGTATATACTTTGTTGCCTCTGACCACTGGGTTTTCTGGAGCCCAAGAGGTCTGGGATAAAGGGTTAACATGTTTGTCAGCATCTGGAAAGAGATCGCTAGCATTGGTGAGGGCAGGAGCAGACACATTGGCAAAGCTTAGCCTCTTCTCAGCAGGGCTCAAAAGAATGCCACTGACTTGCCTTTGTGAGGCTCTGTTGCCTATAACCGCTGAATTTTTCTGGAATTCCAGGATGGCTGGTGTAAGCACACTTGAGCTCTCTTAGAAAGGATTCCCTTATCACTAACTGAACCTAATTGCATTAGAAACCTCCATTGCTGGCAACGCTGTTATGTTCATATGGAAGTTATTGGAGGCACCAGAATGAGATAGAATGCCATAGTCACAGCCAGGCAACCACAGAGTAAGAGCTTTGGTATGTGTTCATTCATTGTCAAGAGATTTCAACTTGTGAATAAACGTACATAAATATGTGTACCGGGTTAATGTTGCAGGATCCAATCTGACTCAGTCACCGGGACCAAAGGTTTATTCTTCCAAGCTCGTTCTGGAGCCCATCATCAAGGATTTTCTCTCTCTCCAGAATAAGTGCGATGGGCTGCTCTACATGTTGTATTTATATGGTGCCTGGTTGTATGTAGCTTTTAGTTGTTAATTAGGGTGTTGACGGCTGGCTATGAAGTCATTGAATGTTGTTTCCTTGGACTGCTGCACCCTCAGCTCCTAAGTACTTGATAAGCTGATGGTAAATTAGCACTCCTGTTGACTGTCAAGGGGCCTGTTTTCCAGGCTTCAATCATTTCTCTGGCTATTTTTGTCTCTGCTCAGCCAACAATCGTAGTAGCTACAAAACTGAATGCATGTCCTTGTTCATTGCAGTGGGAGGCCCGCAGGAACATGAGCGAGTGGTTAGATGAGGAGAACTCATTGGTAGCCTCACATAGACTTGTCAGTTTTGAGCCCATATTTAGAGGGATGAACGCTTAACTGAATGTTCAGGGTTTTTTTTGGCAGAAGCAATCTAGAAATGCAATATTCGTTAGCTGATAAGAAAGCAAAGTTAAGGCTTGTGGCTGGCTATCTGAAAGAACTTGAAAGTTCAAAAACTGAATGACTCCCAGATAATTTCCTTAGCTTACCCCCCACATACAGATTTGCTTAACAAGAGACACTTGGAGGGACAAGACCCTGCAGGTTAATCAATAAAACAATTAGCAAATTGCATTAGCAGACAGCATTTTCCTCATTTGGAGGTCAGCTGCTCATCACAAGCTCAATCCATAACCTCAATAAGGTTTGGGGGAAAGCCCTATTGTTAGACTTACGAGTCTGTCAAAGATAACTTCAGATCTGAATCTGCCCCAGGCCAATTGGACAAAGGTTGTATGGAGAGAAAGGCAGCTTTGCATGGCTCTTTGGGAAAATATCAGACTCAGGGCTTCCATACTAATGTGTTCTGTTTAAAAAAAGGATACCTTTTAAACTGATGTAATCTTGCTGACTAGTAGATCTTCCTTCCTTCCTTCCTTCCTTCCTTCCTTCCTTCCTTCCTTCCTTCCTTCCTTCCTGTCTGCCTGCCTGCCTGCCTGCCTGCCTGCCTGCAAACTTTTTTTTTTGTAGCTGTTACTTGTCACATAATGTTACAATGGGATTGTTTAAGTGTTTCTCTTGGCAATCAAATTGCTAAATCTGAAGGGCCAGTGACTACCACATAATAGAATAGGAATAGGAATAGGAATAGGAATGGGAATGGGAATGGGAATGGGAATGGGAATGGAATGGAATGGAATGGAATGGAATGGAATGGAATGGAATGGAATGGGATAGGATAGGATAGGATAGGATAGGATAGGATAGGATAGGATAGGATAGGATAGGATAGGATAGGATAGGATAGGATAGAATAGAATAGAATAGAATAGAATAGAATAGAATAGAATAGAATAGAATAGAATAGAATAGAATAGAATAGAATAGAATAGAATGACAAATTCTCTCCCTCCCTCCCTCCCTCCCTCTCTTGTGTGTATCTTTGCCAAGATTTTGGAGGTGGCTTGCTATTGCCTTCTTTCTAAGGCGGAGAAATAGAGAGTGACTGGCCCAATGTCACCCAACTGGCTTCATGCCTAAGGCGAAACTGGAATTCACATTGGTTGCTAGTTTGGTGCCTTAACCACTAGATCAAACTGGCTCTAAAACAGGAATTAAGACTATTTGTGAGCATAACTATATCCCTCTATACATAAGTGTCCATACAAGGAATTAAGAAATGGAATGGAATGGAATGGAATATACCCCTATATTACTGTAGGGGTAAAATCTTTTGAGTAAGAGCGATTGAAATTAGGGAAGAAATTGCAGCAGCCAGTTCACTTAAAGGAGACAGCAGCCCACAAAAGACTTTTGTCATTTAGTTCTGGTTTATATTGTAAGAGAACAGCATCTGATTAGGGGAACAGAAATTTTTCCATTATGCCTGGAGCCATACAACAAAACCAGAAGTCACAGTAGCCTATGTGCCTTTATTACAGACTCTGCAGCAGCCATTTGAATGCAGTAAGTTGAGGTAGGTTGACAGAAAGGGGAGAAAAAGTCCTAACTCACTGCCTGTAAAAGTGGTTTGACAGAAATTTTAAGATGCAGGAATAAACACAGCGATGGTGGCCTTGGGGTTGTCATTCACCACACAATAAACCTGAAGCAAATTATCTGGGGATGTTTATGTTATGGGAAAGATAGTTCAATTTGCAACTTGTGTGCCTATTTATTACCAAGTGATTCATTGGGAATCACAGTTTGTGATTACCCGGCTCTTGGAAGGGTCAGTGCTATAAAGCCGTCATAAAAAAAACAACAAGAAAGAATATTATTTATGTTTCCAAAGTGCAGCGCTCTTGGCTATATAAGCAGTTCAAAGAATGCAAATAAAGGCTTTACGAACAGCCTAAGAAAAGGAAAGCATCGGTGTTTTTGATGCTATGGATTGTACGTGAAGAAAAAGAACATTTTTTAAACCAATGATAAAGATAGTTAAAGCTGACTTTAAATGTTCTTCCAAGGGCTTCCAGATCTTGTCACTGAGAACAGAAGTAGAATTAATAGGGCAATACGGAATCTCTGATTATGGGATTAATTTGGCCAGCCCTTTTCTCTTTCTGAGCTCCTCCCATCAAGATAATATATCATTATCATCATCATTGCCGGTGTCATCATCATCATCATCATCATCATCATTGTCATCATCCTTATCATTAGCAGCTGGATCCCCATTTGTAAGCACAATTGTGTGTGTGTGTTTATTCTTGATTTTTTTTATTCTTGATTCTTTGTGCTTTGGCTAATATGGTGAAATTGCAGGATGTCGAACGATGGACTCACCCTTCCTTGCAAGCATACCAACCAGATTGTTTTGGGTCAACTGTCCACTACTTTCTCCCCTAAGGGAAAACCGAGAAAGAAGAGAGATTTCAAAGAAAAGCCATTTCCAAGCATTCTTTGGGCAAATCCACTCATTCCCTTTTGCTGCACTTCCCTCCTGAGTTGGAGCTGGCAAGATGATGCCACTCAAAATCTTGCCCTCCATACCGAGCACCTAGAATAAATCCACCCAGCACTGCAGTTCATACAGCTTTTAGTACGAACTATTCTAAGTCAGTGATTAGCAGTTCCTGTCAGCACTGTCCAATGTTATATATTGGTCCTCCAGTCAGCATTTTTCTTATTTTTCTTTCATATTTGTTGGGGTTGTACAGTCCACTCTTCATCTATCAATTGATGCATTGTCTTCAGTTCAATCTGAAGACAAGAATGGCAGACTGCTCCACTAGACATAGCAACATAACCAGTATTACAATAAGCCATCCACAGACTTCCTTCAATTAGCAAAAGCCCACAATAAAGCCAACTTTACAGGAAAGTTGCAAAATAAATGCACAACTGTAGCTTTCATTTATTTTTTTGCCCCCTTAAATAACTGAAAGTGGCAAACATACCTAATACCACTTTGGTCTAGTGCAGTGGTTCTCAACCTTTCTAATGCTGCGATCCCCCCGCGACCCCCACCCCCACCCCTCCACCCCCCTCCCCGCGCGCGATGAGGTGACAAAGGGGGCGTGGCACCAGGGGGGAAATGCTCACAGTTCGGGAATGGCGGCGTCCGGGCGGGTGGGCGAAGTCTCCCGCTTCCGTCGCTACCGGCTGTCCGGCGACCCGCAGGCACGGCCGAACCGGGAGCATTTCGCCCCTGCAAGTGACGGTGGCACCAAGATGGCGGGCTAACGCGGGCGGCGACCCCTGTGAAATGGTCGTTCGACCCCCCAAAGGGGTCGCGACCCACAGGTTGAGAACCGCTGGTCTAGTGGTTAAGGCACCAGGCTAGAAAGCAGGAGATCATGAGTTCAAGTCCTGTCATAGCTATGAAAGCCAGCTGGGAGACTTTGGGCCACTTTCTCTCAGCCCAACCCATCTCGCAGGATTGTTGTTGTGGGGAAAATAGGAGGAGGAAGGTGCACTGGATATGTGCATTACCTAGAGCTATTTGTAAAAATAATAAAGGTGGGATACAAATAAATAAATGATTGAATACTCTTTCCTCCTCCTATTTTCTCACAAAAAACAATCCTTTCGAAGCAGGTTGGGCTGACAGAGAGTGACTGGCCCAAAGTCATCCCGCCAGATTTCATAGCTAGACTAGAACTCACAGTCTCCTGGTTTCTAGCCTGCTGCCTTAACCACTGTACAGGCATATACAGACGACAGACCACAGACTACATGCAGCTCCATAAACATAATAAAAATATTTAAAAAATAAAGGAAATTTGTGGTTTATATACATGAATCACCTTATATTTTTTATGGGAAAGACACTCGTTGACTCCTCTGATGAGAGCTGTGCAGTATGGTTGAACCTCTGGCACAGCTCAAATGTTCCTCAGAGCACAGAACAGCGGTGGGTTGCTCCCTGTTCGGACTGGTTCTTAGAACCGGTAGCGGCGGCAGCGGGAGGCTCCACCCACCCGCCTGGGACGCTTTTGCGCAGAAGGGTCGCGCGTGCACATGTGCACGCACAAACCGGTAGTAAAGGGTTTTAGAACCCACTACTGGCACAGAAGCCCCACAACCACATCAAGATAGTTTTATATATAGCCCAAGACAATTCCTCTTCAGTCAATGTGGCCCAGCCAAGCTAAAAGGTTGGAGACTAGACCAAACTGGCAATTTTCTGTTTTGAGCAGTGAAGAACATCTCCACCCCGCCCCCCTTCTCAACCTGGATTCAGTAGTGATTTTTCCCTTTCTCTTTTCTCTCCTCCTCAGAAAGGAAAAGAAAACTGCTTCACTTTTCTGGCCTATCTCCTCTTAAAGCAAAGGTTTTCCTCTTCCCACTGCTCTACCCTCTCATTTCTCCTCAGGTCTACTCCCTTTCCTCTTTTTCAGACTGAGGACATGCTTAGAAAAAGACACCTTTCCTTCACGTTTCACACTACGGCTGAACACAAAGAACCTAGGCAAGCTTGGGTGGCTCCTCTTCACATCCACTCTTATTTTAAGGAATATCCCACTGTTTGGATCAAACAGTTTAACCTACCCATTTAACAATGAAACAAAACGAAAGGGGCCGTGGAGGGTTTTTACTCTTCCTCACAGTCAAAGTAGCATTGTGGCATAGAGGCAGAAGCTGGGACCAGATGGAGTGGTGATGATTTTGCTTCATGAGAGATCCAGCCTTGATTCTATTGACAAGAGAATCCTGGGTCCCTGAACAGAAATACTCACAGCAATCTAGCTTGCTGAAATTCAGATCTAACAATACTTGAATCATCAGTTCATTGGACCAGTAGGAAGGAAAGAATTTTCAAAATTCATCTAAAATGTGGATCCTGCCAAAAGAGAAAGAATTATAGCTGCATGATGTTCATTAAAAACAACAACTGTGTTTTCTCATCTTTTTCTGTATTAAAATTATATCTGCACAAGATATCCAACTAGTTAATATCTATTCATACAGAGATATCTGGGAGAGAACCCTTCCACCCATAATAATGAAAACACCTTCAGGCAGACGAAATATGTGTGACTTAAGAAGGCTTCTATTTCCAAGGGCAGGGTGCTGATTCGTTTGCAAATGCTTTGTACCAGTGGGCCTGCTGCAGCCAATAATGGAGTGTTTTAAAAAAAAATCAAAGAAAGCAATTTCTTTTACAGAAGCAGATGAAGGCAGTTTTAAAAAAAAACTGCATTTAGAGAACCTCAGCATTCATGGGAAGCTTAATGCTGGTTTTAAAGAGTTCAGTAATAATAATATTTTTTTTCTGAAGTGCTATTTGCTCACTGTTCTTGACCTTGCCTTCTAATGCACAGCTGCAGAGCAGTGTTGGGTTTGTTCCAGGCCATACCTCCAATTTATATGGAATGACAGTATCAGTGGCTCAGCAGTTTTGTCCAATGCCCAGCTGGAGCTGTATGAGTAGAAATCCTACAATTGATCTTTGAGTGGAATCCCAGCTCTGTACTCAAAAAGTAGACACATTAAAGTTGGAAGAAAGTCTGATTAATTTCTACTTAATTTTTAGTATGTTCGTGTATGTATTCCACCCTTTTCTCAATATGTCACATTCAAAATTACAATATGGGTGGTCCATTGATTGATTATGTGCCATCAAGTCATTGCCTTAGCGACCACATAGGTTTTTTCCCCCCTTGGTTTTGAAGGCCCTTTGAAGAAGTATATAGTTGATGGTGATTAGGTCCCATCAAGTCATTCTTAACTCTTAGATACATTTTCTCCATGACAATCTCTCCCTAACCTGGTCTATTAAACTTTAGTGTGTAGTGTACTCAATAGTGTACTCATCACCACTTTAACTGAGTCCATCCAACTTGCTGCTGATCTTCTTCTTCTCTTTTCTTCCACCTTTCCTAGCATTAAAGCGTTCTCCAGAGAGATAGGTCTTTGCATAAAGTGTCCACAATCGAATAAATTGAGCCCTGAGAGAACTATGGATTGATTTATTCAATGATTGATTTTTTTTTCTTGAATGTTATTCTCAGGAGACATCTCCAACACCAAATCCAAACGTGTCAACACTCTTAGTATCTTGCTTCCTTAAAATCCAACTTTCACCATTATACGGGGAATGCCACAACTTGCATTATTCTAATCTTTCTACAGGTTAGACACATAACCACATCTGAACATCTTTTCAAGACCTTCATGGCTACTCTACCACGTGTGGTGTATTTCTTGACTGGTGATGTTGATATGAAAAGGTTTCCCAAAGGACAATTTGCAAACAATTCATGTGTTCCTTCATCTGAAGGTCATTCGTGTCATAATCTTAATATGGGACTTATCTTCTGAGGATAAGCACATGCCTGGGGAGAGTTCCAAAGCTTAACAAATACCCACAGCCTGGTCCCAGCGTATCAATTACGAAAGGAATCATTTCCATGAGTATGGACCTTGCAGATTCCAACCTGAAAACCTTCAAACCATTTTTAAGCCCACAAGAGTGCTTGAATTGCACATTCAGCAGATTAAGAAGTACAGAAGTGTACAATGTAAGGAGCTCCTAGGGAATAAAGCTCTACTCAGAAAACAGTAGCATCCCTACAGGGGTGAAATTCAAAATTTTTCCCTACCGGTTCTGTGGGCGTGGCTTGGTGGGCATGGCAGGGGAAGGATACTGCAAAATCTCCATTCCCACCCCACTCCAGGGAAAGGATACTGCAAAATAGCAATAGCACTTAGACTTATATACCGCTTTATAGTGCTTTACAGCCCTCTCTAAGCGGTTCACAGAGTCAGCATATTGCCCCCAACAATCTGGGTCCTCATTTTACCCACCTCAGAAGGATGGAAGGCTGAGTCAACCTTGAGCCGGTGAGATTTGAACCGCTGAACTGCAGCTAGCAGTCAGCTGAAGTAGCCTGCAGTACTGACTCTAACCACTGCGCCACCTCGGCTCTTAATCCCCATTCCCTCCCCACTCTGGGGCCAGCCAGAGGTGGTATTTGCCGGTTCTCCGAACTACTTAAAATTTCCGCTACCGGTTCTCCAGAACCTGTCAGAACCTGCTGAATTTCACCTCTGCATCCCTACATACATACTGGGTGGAGTTGATACAACTAGTTCACCATTGGAAAATAACACAGTACTTGAACACTTGCTTCCTCCCCTAAGACAGACTTCTTAGATGCAGACCTGGTTGGTAGTTTAGTTTATTCAATTTATAGGCACTGTGATGTCTCCTTTGGACAACTCCTCAGATTCTTCCTTGGAGGTCGGCTCAAGGGAGGATGAGCTCATTCCTGGCACGTCAGGAACTGAGTTAATTAATGACTCTGGACAGCTGTCCGAAAGAGTTTTACAGGTGGCTTCAGCTAGGGACAGCTTGAAGGGGCAGATGGTCAGTGAAGAGGAGGAGGAGCTGCCTTCCATGGTGGATCTGAGATCATGCAGGGCAGAGAAAAGATGAGAGCAACAGAGATCTGCCAGGTTACTCAGGATAAGGCCCCACCCGTCTTGATGGGTTGCACCAGAAAGCTATTTATCACAGCAGGCAGAGGGTGGTATTGCTGGGAACAACCTGTTTGGTTTCTGGCTGTGTGTGTTTGTTCCTCATGCTTCCCGTTGGACTTTAGAGACTGAACTTTTCTTGCCAAGTGAGCTCTTGTGGGTGTACATATTTCAGTTTGGCCTGGTGGATTGTTTGTTTGGTGGACTTATTTGTTGGAACAACTTTCTCTTGTTTTATGGACTATTGGCCATTGCCTTGTGGACTAACCTTGGCCTGCTTGTGGCTGGATTTATCTGGGAGAGTTCTGAGGCTGGGTGAAGGGAATTGCTGGGGAACATTAATAAACTCTCTAAACCACACTTGTGTGTATGTGTGTGAGAGTGAGTGGGGCAGCACGGTCACAGACCAAACAGCATCCTGGTTGGTACCTCAACATAGTTCTTTACTTAAACTGTTGGTATTCAGCTTTTTCATTGCCGATTTGGCCGACTTGTTTAACTGCGGTATTGGCACTGCCAAAGGTTGGTGAGGAGATAAGGGTATAGATCTTTTTTCCTCGTTGTATATAAAAGAAGTACTTGTGTGGAAAGGGTTATTTAGCCAGCTGTGTGTAAAAAGTTATTTAGCAAGCTTTGCTGATTGCATCATTGTATTGTAAATCACTTTTGCCTGTGAGCCTTTATCTAGATTCCTACTTGTAACAATTAAGATAGGACAGCATGTGCTCCTTAATCTAATGCCTGTTAAAGGGGAGGGGGGTTAGAAGACCGTTTCACATAAAAATAGTCCTAGCAAAGGGTCCCTTATCTGGGTTCCCTAGTTATTGATCATATATGACCTCAGACCACCTCCAGCTATTGCCTGCTGGAAACAATGCCTTATCTTTTGGCAGAGACTAATTTATTCCGATTCTGAAGTTATTGACCAGAGATACCATGAGACCATCCCCAGGTGGTGTTTGCTGGGGACTTGTCTTATGTAAAAAATGTCTCTAGCAGACAGTCCACTCTTTGAAGTCATGGTCAAGTCACTGATAATATATACCACCAAGCAATCTGCAGGTGCTGTTGTTTATACCACCTGCTTCCTAAGAAAAGTATTAAGCGGAGGTAGAAGGACCCAGACAGTTTGAACCTAAATGTAGATCTAAAGTCCCAGAAAGTAGAGGAACTGTACAACCAATGGAGGGCTCCAGGGAACTGTTTGCTATCACTTTGATGATTCTGGTAAGCTGAAGAAAGGGGAATAGATATATCTTTCTTGCTAAATCTCTGAATATTTATGTATTTGATAAAAACCTTTTAGGTATTTCATCCTAATTTCAGTTTACTGTCTCCCAGCTGGCTCCTGGGCAGCAGCACAATTACCCACCTTCTTCAGCAAATAAGATCTGTCATATTGTGTAAGACAGGGGGCTATATAAATTGGAATAATATATCTGTCGGCCAGATGCAGAAAGGGAATGGGACACTCGTGCTTCCATATTGGTAAGGAAATAGCATCATCCAATCCGCCATGAAGCAGTTTGCTGATTGGGTGGTCACAGGGCTTGAGAGAAATAGCTACAGCCTAAAATAGAGGAGAACAGCTCACCAAAGATGTAAAGATTCTGCCACGGAATTCAGTGACAATGAAATCGGGTGATCCATTAAAACACACTTTAGAGCAGTAAGGCTGAGGGGCAATGAATGCAATCTGCTAGCATCTATTATTCTTCATTCTCCCAATTGATCACAATGAACATGTATTTTGAAAAGATTAATCCAAGATATAAATGAATATTTTCTTTTTTACAAGCATATCACTGGAATAATTATATTTAAAAAAATACTTATTAGCGATATTAGCTATTACAATATTATAGGAAAGCCCTGATGTACAGGAATCTTGCATGGACCACATTTAGCTCTGCATAGGCATCTGAGCCAGGGAGCTGGCTTTGCTGATTACACAAACAAACACACAATGAAAGTAAGCTTTAATTTCACAGATGAAATTAGCTTGCAGTGTCTTTGGCTTTCTGATTTCTGTGGACACATTTTAACAATGGAAAATCACTTACTTGGCTTTAATGTTGGACAGCTACTGGTAATTTTAGGAATTTGGCAAGCTATCCTGTTGGCTTTGCTTTGGGAAGAAATACTGTTGTTTGCTTCCATGGACTTCTTGTATTTTCACAGGAAAGTTAAAACTTGCTTGAAAGATTTCTGAACAGCATCCTACCATTGTGACTGGAACTTTAAATATATATATATATTTTGGGGGGGGGGGAACAAAAACGAAAAAACTTATTACTTTTTCATAAGCTTTTTTTTTAAAACCTATTTTGTTGCATCAAGTTGTAACAAACTATTCAGCTTCTTGTTCCAACTAATTATTGAAATGGCGGGCATCAGCGAGATCCAGTTGCTTGAATAAAAATGATAAAACCTTCAGTTATTGATCTACGTTCTTTCAAATTACATTGTCAGATACACTGGCTTCCACTAACTCTTGTCATAATTAATTGGCAACAGTGCAGAGATCACTAATAATACTTCTACTATCACAATCAATTTGCTCTATAATAACTCTGTGATACAAATCAGTTAGTTCTTTATATAGCTGACCAAATTGCTTTGTGGAATTCATGTATTCACTTCAAAAGTTAATGTCCCTAACACCTGGCAATTATTCTATAGGATGATAAATTTGTCATGCTGCATTAAAATTACATGTCTGTGATTTCTTGGTAACTCTTAAATAGGTTCCCTTAAAATACATCTCTGAGAGCTTGCTGCCATCTAAAAGGTGTTATCTATATTTAAAGATTTATGCTAACACATGTTGTCAATGTTCAATTATGTTGAATTGGGAAAAAGTGAGGAAAGTATAAAACCAAAATGTTTCAAAGCTTTTTAAATATCTCTGGTCCCATTAGCCTTGTTGGATGATATTGCTGTCTACAGAGTTTCTCATTTAATACAACAATTGACATATACTATTTTTATTCATTTATTAGGGATGTGTGTATAAAAAGCGCAAATGAATATTGAAACCAATCATGGAACTAACATGATTGGCATTCAGAGTTGAAAATGAAATATAAACTCATTAAAATCTTAAATAACCCCCACCCAAACACATAAATACAAGTACAATTTAAAAAGAAAAATATTGCATTGAAACAAAATGCTACAATAATCAAGTCAGGGTCAGCTCTAAAGCCATTATGGACATGTCCACACAATTTTCTTAGCTACAATACAAAAATAAGCTGTCGTTGCTTTCTTCCCATGTGGTTTCCAACTTCTCAGGCTAGTCTACAAAGCTGTAGTTCTCTTGTGATGCCCTGCCCAAATACTGTAATAAGTAGGTCCAATCCTGTTTGGCTTCCAAGCTCATTAAAAGATGGTTGGGTGTTGTCCCTCACAGGATATAGATATGTAGACAGAGATATGATAATATTCATGTTGCAACAATTTTAGGACCAATGCTATGCTTAGTTGTGTAGTGGTGGTTTGGGGACATAGATGTGCATTATTCAGCAGTGAAGGAAGGTGTCATTTTCTCTTATTGATGACAATAGGATTTTGTTTTCCTCCAAGCCTTAGCAATACAAAATAGGTTTTCCTGTTTGGTTGAATACAGGGAGGAAAGAGATGTTTCCTTTGGCAATGAGATAACAGAATAACAAGTTGGAAGGGACCTTGGAGGTCTTCTAGTCCAACCCACCTGCTCAGGCAGGAATACCATTTCGGACAAATGGTTGTCCAATCTCTTCTTAAAAACATCCAGTGTTGGAGCATCCACAACTTCTGTAGGCAAATCATTCCACTGGTTAATTGTGCTGTCAGGAAAATTTCTCCTTCGTTCTAGGTTACTTCTCTCCTTGATTAGTTTCCATCCATTGCTTCTTTCCTACCTTCAGGTACTTTGGAGAATAGGTTGACTCCCTCTTCTTTGTGACAGTCTCTTAGATATTGGAACACTGCTATCATGTCATCTCTAGTCTTTCTTTTCATTAAACTAGACATATCCAATTCCAGCAACCCTTCTTTATAAGTTTTAGCCTCCAGTCCCCTAATCATCTTCGTTGCTCTTCTCTGTACTCTTTCTAGAGTCTCAACATCTTTTTTACATTGTGGTGACCAAAGCTAGATGCAGTATTCCAAGTGTGATCTTACCAAGGCATTATAGAGTGATATTAACATTTCACATGATCTTGATTCTATCCCTCTGTTAATGCAGCCTAGGACTGTGTTGGTTTATTTTGCCAGCTGCAGCACACTGCTGGCTCCTATTTAAGTGATTGTCCACTAGGACTCCAAGATCCCTTTCAAAATTACTATTATTGAGCCAGATACCACCTATACTATACCTGTGCATTTGATTTTTTCTTGCCTAAATGTAGAAGCTTACTTTTTTTACTATTGAATTTCATTTTGTTAACTAGCGCCCAATGATAAACAGCATTGGAATGGGATCTTCCCTGCATCTGAAATTTAATGCAAAAAACTTGAAGATTGAGCTATTTTGTGCCATGCTTCTTCTAGAGGAGCGTTTGTTTGGGAAAGTGAACCCCAAGATGGAACATAGATCTTGCCAACATTAGAAACAGAAATGGGACCTCAAGTACAGTGTTTCATGGCTGAGGGCCTCAAAATCTACTCATCTGGAAAAACTAAATCCTCAAAGGCTTAGCGTAGGAATGTAAACCTGTGGGGAGCTGAGATTGCAACTAACATTTTTGAAGGGATAAAGGGCATAGCGGCAAGACAAAGAGGCAATTGGTTAGGGAATAATACTTATATAGGTAGGGGAACTGTTGGGAGATTGGGGGATTCCCCCCCTCTTTTAAAAACGACTAATGAAGAAACTGTGCACTTGATTTTTGGTAATGGTGGTCAGTGAGCTTGAAGCTGTAGTATAGCTTCTATGTTACTATAGAGTTCTTTAGTAATCAAAGGTCATTTATGAGTATGACTGGGGCAAAACAGATAAGGGCAATAATTTTAAACCGCACTAGGAAATCTCATCTGCCAGAGGTTGCCTAGGAAAACATATAATAGGTAAAGCTGAATGTCCTCATATACCTGGCTAACCTAGCTAGAGACCTTTTAGCTCTTTTTCCGAGGAGCCCAGCTTTCTGACCAGATCTAGGAAAAGTAACACAATACATGCTTTGAATTTTCCTGCTAAAAGCCCAGAATGACAAATATTGTGTCAATTCTTTAAGACCAGGAACAGCTGGTGTAACTGTGCAGTCTTACACAAAGATAATGTTTTAACAAGACACTCTCTTGTTGTTAGACACAGAAAGAGGTTCACAGGAAAAAGAGAAATATAGAGGAAGGCAACAATTGCATACAGGTAGTCCTTGACTTACAACCATTGGTTTAGCCAACAAAGTTACAACAGTGAAAAAAGTAACAGGCAAAGACAATGGGGAAAGCCAGATTTGCTTAGTGACCACAGGATTCATTTAACAGCTATAGTAATTCCTTAATAAGAATGTAAAAGATTGTAAAAATTGAGCAAGGCTCACTTAACCACTACTTTGCTGCAACGGAAATTCTGATCCCAATGGGGTCATAAATTGAGGACTACCTATATCATCATCTTCATTTAACAACCCCATAATCCCTTGCGGGGTGGAGTCTGGGCAACTGAATGGAGCTAGCAGAATGTTTAATGGCCAGATGCCCTTCCTGTCACCAATGTGGAGTTTTGTTCAGCAGATATATTCTCAGTGTGCCCAGAGAGAGAAATATCTGTCTCTACCTAGGATCGAACTCACAGCCTCCTGATTGTGAGGCGAGAGCTCCACATCTATGCCACCACACCACTCCTGAGGACTACCAATATACCAAATTCATAAAATCAGTGTAGTCAGTCTAGCCCAGTAAAAGTTGTGGACTTCAACTTCCAAAGCTGCTAGCTGTGGGAATTCTGAGAGTTGAAGTCCACTCATCTTAAAGTTGCTAAGGTTGAGAAACCATGGGCTAGCCAAATTTCTTCAATAATATCTTGGGGTTTGGTATATATGTTACAGCTCCTTGCAGACAGAATGGTTGGAAAGAAATAATTTAGGTCTCTTACTTGGATGTTGTTAGGCAGCACCACCACTATCAACCCCAGTACTTACAGAACAAAGACAATAAGATGAATTGTCCAATCAAGCAAAATACTATATCTCTGATACTTCTGGTCTAGCCAACAAACCAGAGATTATCTAGCAACCAAATCTACCTTCATGATGACTGCTGTCAAAATGATAAAGGCACAATCTAGTTTTCATGATATAAATGGGAAAATTACAAGATACTTTTCTGGGGAAATGGAAGCTACTCAAGGGTCAACATGGGATCAATTGGCCAAGATGCTTTAGGGGGCACTATTGTGCTATAGCAAACACCACGGGGTTTTCTCACAATTAGTAGTTTCTACAGAAGATTTAAATAGTGTCAAGTGGAGCATGGATGGAATCCCAGTGTCTCTTAGCTGTCGGTTCCTAATTATGTTCCTTAATTATCTTATTTTTAATTCTCTGGTTTGGGCCTGACCTTAGACTTTGCTTCTGGACTCTGCTGCCAACCTACCTGCTGAATTTCACAGATGAACTCTGGGATGCTTGTTGACTTCTCTGTATGCTTTTGATCCTTTATTTGCTTGCTGTTGTCTAGACAGGAGACTCAGTAAGCACAGCAGCCAGTTTGACTCTCCAAAGTAGACCTAGCTTTGAATTAGTCCTTGCCTAATTAGTCCCAGATGTTATAGTTCAGGTGAAAATCTTACAAAACTACTCATATAAATTAGAGCAACAAGCACTTTTGAAAGGGGTATAATGAAACTATTGGTATTCCGAGAATTGAGGAACAGGTTGTAGTTAGCTGATCTAAATTGAATCACTATTGTTGTATGTACACTGAGAGCTTATGCACCAGAGACAAATTCCTTGTGGGTCTAATCACACTTGGCCAATAAAGAATTCTAATTCTAATAATTCTAATAATTCTAATAATTCTAATAATTCTAATAATTCTAATAATTCTAATAATTCTAATAATTCTAATAATTCTAATAATTCTAATTCTAAAAGGTTGACTCAGCCTTCCATCCTTCCGAGGTGAGTAAAATGAGGACCCAGATTGTTGGGGGCAATATGCTGACTCTGTAAACCGCTTAGAGAGGGTTGTAAAAGCACAATGAAGTGGTATATAAGTCTAAGTGCTATTGCTATTGCTTAATTATATGGATTGTGAGCAAATTTCTTTCAAACCATAGCAGGGACATTCCAGGAATTTGCTTCAATAACTAAGCAATCATTTGAATATTGTTTCAAGTCTTGAAACAATTTCTCCTATTGCTTTTTTTTTTTTTGCCAGAGAAAATGTTAAAATTACCTAGAATGTCATATTAAAAATATTGTGGCTTACCTAATACATTGGCACTGGGTTCAACGATTACCTAGAACCATTACTGTTACGTTCTGACGCACGGAGTGCGTATTTGCATACCTGCCGCTGATTGGCTAATCTAGTGGCGGGAAAAGTAAATGGCTGTCAGTGGCCAGCAGGCTGCAGGGAAGCCCTTAAAAGTGGCTTCCCTGCTGCCAGCCGGCAGTCCGTATCAGTTCCAGCCTACTCTAATAAAAGGTACTGAATTGTTCCTATGTCTCGTCTATTCATTCCCGCACAAATCTGACACTGGCGACGAAGGGTGTAGAAAGCAGACAACAGGACAAAAGGCACCTCGTGGCGATCCGCGGCCATCTGAAGCACGTTCCGACCTGCATCGGCCAACTCAACAGGATGGCACAACAGCAATCTCTAGCACCAGCATTCTTCAACCCACAAACCGAAGAATGGAGAACATATATGTCCAGATTCCGCACGTTCCTGGAAGCTAATAATTTCCAGGATTTGCCGGACAACAGGAAGAGGGCTCTTTTCCTTACATACTGTGGTCCCAAGACCTACAAACTGGCAGAAACCTTGGTCGCACCCACGGATATCGAATCCATCTCCTGGTCCACGCTACAAACGGCATTGAAGGAACATTTTGCCCCCTCTGATACCCCGATGGTGCACAAGAATGAATTTTATCACCAATGCCAAAACAAAAATCTCCAGCACCAGCATTCTTCAACCCACAAACCGAAGAATGGAGACCATATATGTCCAGATTCCGCATGTTCCTGGAAGCTAATAATTTCCAGGATTTGCCGGACAACAGGAAGAGGGCTCTCTTCCTCACATACTGCGGTCCCAAGACCTACAAGCTGGCAGAAACCTTGGTGGCACCCACGGATATCGAATCCATATCCTGGTCCACGCTACAAACGGCTTTGAAGGAACATTTTTCCCCCTCCGATACCCCGATGGTGCACAGGAATGAATTCTATCACTGGCGCCAAAATGAAGGGGAGACAGTCAATGAATTTGTTGCCAGCCTCTGGGAGATCACCTCAAAATGCAAATTCATCAACCCGGAGGAAATGATGAAAGACCGAATCATCCTAGGTATGAGGGACATCAATCTACAGAAAAAAATCCTAATCCGGAGGGGCACCAACTTCAAGGACGTGGTCGAAGAAGCCAGAGCTGCCAAATCCTCGGACACCTCTTCAGCCACCGTCCGGAAAACCAGCGGAGTCCATCACATGCAAAGGCAAACAGATTGGCGGACAGAGGTTCCAGAGGCAGAAGTAGACTACGACGACGACCACCACCACATCTACCGGATCAACAGGACTACCAACAGGACAGGCGGGTAAGCCCCAGAGACTTGGATCGAAGGCAGCCCCGTTGTTTCGGCTGCCTAGGAAACCATACCAGGCCTACCTATAAATTTAGAGAGGCCATTTGCCGCCGCTGCCAAAAGCGTGGCCATATAGCTGAAGCTTGTAGGGCCACCCAGCCGTCCCAAAGCCAGCTGGCCCCCCTCCCTCCCAGACCAACCATGGGACCGGGGAGACAAAACCAAAACCACCAAGGGGCACAAAGGGACAGATGGAGAGATGACTACAGTTCCCAAGACGCTAGGGGCATCTACCACACCACTGTGGGCCACACCAATACCAGTCACGGGAAAAAGTTCATAGTGACCATGACTATTGAAGGACTGCCATGCGACATGGAGCTGGACACTGGCTCCGTGTTCACCATTATGGCATAGGGAACCCTGAAACAGTTCCTGCCCACCTTCACGCGGCGACAACTACAACCTCAGAACATCTGCCTGACCAACTTCCATGGAAACCCGATACAAGTCCTCGGCCTAGCAGAAATTCCGATCACATTCAAGGACTTCACTGGGAAGCTGCCCCTAACAATAGTGGAAGAACACAGACCGACTCTGATGGGGTGGAATGGCTCAAGCCTCTCAACATTGGCATCACCGGGATACACCAAATTAGAGGAGACAAGCTGGACGAACTCCTAGCAGACTTCCAGACCGTCTTTGATGGGAGTCTAGGTAAATATAAGGGCAAACCCATATCATTTAACCTAGACCCCAGTGTAACCCCCATCAGACTAAAACCTCGCAGGGTCCCGTTTGCGCTCAGGCCGAAGGTCGATGAGCAACTTGATAAGTTAATAGCCCAAGGGATCTTGGAGCCCGTAGAACATGCTAAATGGGAGACCCCCATAGTCACCCCCATAAAGCCCTGCAGCCTAACGCATACCCGGCGCCAGTTGTGCAGCACCTATTACACTCGTTGGGCAACGGGAAGATCTTCGCAAAACTAGATCTGGCCCAGGCTTATCAGCAGCTACCTGTAGACGCAGCCACAGCTGAAGCCCAAACAATAGTCACTCACAGAGGGGCTTTCAAATGTACCCGCCTTCAATTTGGGGTCAGTGTGGCCCTGGGACTGTTCCAATGTCTAATGGAACGAATGCTACACGGCATCCACGGGGTTGTCCCCTATTTTGATGATGTCCTCATCTCGGGGGACTCAGAGGAACAACTAATCCGCAAACTGCGACAAGTTCTAGAGCAGTTCCAAGAATGGGGGCTCAAAGTTAAAAAGGACAAGTGTAAGATTGGGGTCACGAGCGTCGAATTCCTGGGTTTCCTCATCAATGGGTCCGGCATTTGCCCAACAGAGAAAAAAATTAAAGCCATCAAGGAAGCACCAACCCCCCCAAAATAAGGCAGAATTGCAGGCATTTCTCGGACTGCTAAATTTCTATGCCATTTTTTTAAAACAGAAGGCGACCGTTGCTGAGCCTCTGCACAGACTCCTGGGGAAGACGGCCACGTGGACATGGGGACAAAGAGAGGCCATCGCGTTTGCTGCCGTAAAAGACTTACTATCATCAAACAGCGTACTAATGCAGTACAGTGAGACCCTCCCTCTACTATTAACATGCAACGCCTCGCCTTTCAGAATGGGAGCGGTCCTCAGCCACAAACTGCCCAATGGCTCAGAAGCACCCATCGCCTTTTATTCCAAAACCCTATCACCGGCTGAACGAAATTACAGCCAATTGGACAAGGAAGCGCTTGCAGCAGTGGCCGGCATCAAGCGCTTCCATGAATACCTTTACGGCCGAAAATTCGAACTAATAACAGACCACAAGCCTCTATTGGGTCTACAGTCAGGCAACAACCAGACACCTCACTACATGTCACCCAGGTTGACCTGCTGGTCCATCTTCCTGTCTGGATACAGCTACACGCTGACCCAGTGCGCGTGAAGGCGCTAGCAAGGAGCTACCTGTGGTGGCCCCAATTAGACCAGGACATAACCGAATGGGTAGCGACTTGCCAACCATGTCAAGAGACCCGACCGGCTCCACCATGAACCAGTCCCTTAGAATGGGAGACACCCGCGGCACCGTGGTCAAGAGTCCACATAGACTTTGCAGGACCTATGGCGGGACAACCTTCTTAATAGTGGTGGACACCTATTCTAAATAGTTAGAGGTAGTCAGCATGCCCACATCCACAACAGAAGCCACCATCCGAGCGTTGAAGAAACTATTCACGACCCATTGGTTACCAGACATCCTGGTGTCAGACAATGGCCCTCAACTAACAGTTCGCCACATGGAAACGTTCTTAGTTGACCTCGGCATAAGGCACGTACTCGTCTCGTCCTTCTGTCCGGCTAGCAATGGCCATCGGAGAGGATGGTAAGAATGACCAAGGAGTCGCTCACTAGAATGGGCCCGGGGAATTGGCAGGAACAGATTGACCAATTCTTATTGGCACAACACATTACCCTGTGTGTGGCCACTAACCGGAGCACTACCGAGATGCTAATGGGACGGAAACTGAGGTCCCAACTGGACAGACGGAACCCCACATACAACCCGGAGAAACCTCTGGACTCCAAGAAGCCAACCCGGACACTGGTTACCGATGAGCTAGTGTTCGCACAGAATTTTTCAGGGGATCCCAAATGGATGAAAGCAACAGTGATAGAAATTACAGGACCAAAATCTTATAAGGTCAGGCTGGACGATGGCCGCGTATGGAGGCAACACATTGACCAGCTCAGAAGCAGAATGGGAGACTCCTGGCTTCGGCAGATGGCAACCGAATCGTCCACAAGAACGCTGACAGAAAGTCAAGAGCAATGCGGGTCTCCGCCTCGCTGACCATACAATGCGAGCTACTGTGGGTCTCCGCCCCGCCGTCCATGCAATGCGAGCCACTCTGACACCAATGGCGAAAACCAGGCCCTAACTGCAAGACAACCAAGAGCCCTATTCTCAAGCCCGGAGAGAGAACGTGACAACTTACTTGCAGCCGCCGATGTCCAGAGAAGTCACCCGGGACTGGAGGACGAAGATGCCGAGACTTCAGCCGCCACGCCTGGAGGCCGGTTCCAGATACTTCCACCAGATGGAGCCGGAGCAACACAACCCATGTCCGCACCAGTCGAGCACTCCAGAGAGACTGAATTGTGCAGGCCCAGTAGGACTATACGGCGACCCGCCTACTTGTGCGACTACGTTACCTACGTCGATTTCTGATTGGACGTTTGCTGAACTAAGAGGGGAGGGGTGTTACGTTCTGATGCACGGAGTGCGTATTTGCATATCCACTGCTGATTGGCTAATCTAGCGGCGGGAAAAGTAAATGGCTGTCATTGGCCAGCAGGCTGCAGGGAAGCCCTTAAAAGTGGCTTCCCTGCCGCCAGCCGGCAGTCCGTATCAGTTCCAGCCTACTCTAATAAAAGGTGCTGAATTGTTCCTACGACTTGTCTATTCATTCCCGTGCAAAACTAACAATTACTTGTAATGGTTACACTGTTGGATGAATTTATATAAAAACTAGTATTGAATGAGAACTTCTGCATTTCTTCATCTGTGCAAGCAGGAAGCAAGCAAGGTTGCATCCACCATCAATGCGCACAACAACTTGCCAAGCTATTCTCTGGTTTCTCCATTGTCCCACTTTCTGCCTGGGGTCTAGATGAGATTATTGTTCAGATGAAAGTGTTCCATCCAAGAAGATATTCATGCTGTTACCCGCTGGAATATGGATAGGGCAGAACAGGAAAAATCTCTTTCCCATTAATCTTAAGTGGTCTTGGCGTACATGATGCTAGATTCCAAAATCAATATGGAGCACTCCACAAAAGGCTGTTTATTCTAATAAAAGCAACAAAGTGAAGATTTGAGAGAATAGTTTAACTGCAGCAAATTACATGTGCTTGAGATCTACCTTCAGCTCAGTACGGTAATTGGTAAACAGTCTGAGCAAACAAAGGAGGGAGGGAATTGGAGCAGATATAAAACTACCCACAACTGAATGAAAAAGGTCATTTGTGTGACTAATAGCATTCCTTCCCGACTCTTATCAATTCTCCCAGGGTGTCCTAAGCTTTGTACTTGGATTTTTACATCCAGCCGCATAAAATCTGTTTTCTTCAACCACGTTGCATTCCAAAAAAACAAAAAAAAAAAAAACCAAAACCCCCCCCTACCCCCCCCCAACCCAAAAACCACACAACCCCTCCACATAACTACCACCACTGGCATTTACTGGAGAGACAGTTCTTAACAGATCTCAACTAGCCGGCAGGCTGCTCTAACTTAAGAGAGTCTAGTTATAACAAGCCAGCAGGTTATTCAAAATACGAGTTCCCTTAATCCATTAGACTGTGGTTATTTTCATACAATCTGATGGAAAACAACATTACATCCCTAAGAAGGAGGATACAAGGGAGCACTTTCCATTGAACATTTTCAGACTGAGCAGCCAGAGAGCAGCCAAAAGAAGATAGAAACCACCACAGTAATAAAATCCTTTGTTACCTCACAATAATAAAGTACTGTAACTCCCAATGAGCAAAATAAAATTTAAAATTACTTGAAAACACCCAGAGAGAATGTGATAGAAAAACAAGGTTTTTCCTTTGCAGGGAAAGGAAACTTTAAAGAACCTGAAGGCACATATTAATACAAATAAAACACCACAGAACCAGATTTCCTACGTTTTACATAAAATTATTATATCATTAAAAGCCCAGCAGCATACCTGGAAATCTGGGCTGTTGGGGAGTTTTTTTTTCCCCCCAGTAAAGATAGAAAAAAATGTGTCCTTCCCCATCACTCCATTTTCTGTCCTTTATTTTTTAGCAAAAGAATTTGAAGTAAAGAATTTTCAGATTATTTGAATTTTTGAATAAATTGAATATATTTTTTAAAATTATTTACTTAAAATGTGCCCTTTTTTTTAAAGGATGCTTTGGAATATGACTCCCGACATGGAATATGTTTAAACGGACAAGTACAGCAAGCATCTTTTTTAAAAAATAATTTTGTTAAAGTTTACAAATATATATGTGTATGTATATATATATATATTAAACACTTGCCTTGTTAGGCTAGTGGCCCAGGTTCTAATCCCATAAGGGTGTGGCTAGCTGATGAGAGCTAAATAGCTTGAAATAGATCTATACTATTCTCCCTTTATTTATGCAAAAAAATATAACATATAGAAACGGACTGTCGTTTGTAATTGACTGTCT
>QLTV01002694.1:2202683-2218573 GCA_003457575.1 Thermophis baileyi
CTCCTAAACGCCCCGCCTACCTGCGTGATTACGTATGCTGGACTGCTCCATCCAGTAGGGGAGGGGTGTTATGTTCTAACTGTTATAACTGTGTTGCATGGTTCCAACCAGGTCCAGCGTTTGAGCGGGAAAAAGCTCAAACGCTATTGGCTGGTCTGTCTGACAGCTCCCTATAAAAGGGCAAGCTGTCAGACTGCTCTTTGCTGGTTGCTGATACAAGAGCTGAAATAAAGAGCTGCTTGGAAGTCTGTCTCCTGTCATCTCTACCCACTATCTAACAGTTGGTCCAATATGTTTCAGTGCCCTAAGAGCCAATCCACTGAGAGATATCTGAGTGATAGCTGCACTGAAAGTAAGCATTGGAGAAACACAATAGGATATTTCGTGTCAATGCTGTCAGTGGCATCCTATCTATTTAGTTGGGGTGGTGGGGGAGAAACAAGCATGATTATTAACATCCCATCCAGTGTGATAGCAGAGCTGAAAAGATGATGTCCATCTGTCCTCAGGAACATAATCATCTGTTGTGGCTGCAGATGTCACCAGTGGGATATTACATGGGTACTGACATTTCTCTGTTGCAGGATCAGGGATGATGTTGGCAACTGAAGCTAGTTTTCTGTACTCATAAAATCTTTCCCATTTGGGCCAACCTGCCAGGGCCCATGAATGGCTATGAAACTCATCTCACATCATACATACTCCTAAAATAAATGTATACGAACAGTCTGTCTCTGGTTCATGTTGATTCTGCATGCAATGGTTCATACTTTTTCTCTATTATCCTTTTGCATTAAGATGATTTGGGGCTGGTGAGTGCTGCATGGAAATTCACGTAAAAATATATTTAAATATATATAAAAATAGCTTCTGCATATATAAAGCCTGTGTTTTTTAGATTGTTTTAATCTCCTGTATAGGAACACAGTGGCTTGAGAAGGTTAGGATGCTGGGTTAGAGGTTAGCAAGCTGACGTTCAAGACCGGAGTGCTGCCATGGGACAGGGTGAGTTCCCGTCCTTTGCTCCAGCTCCTGCTGGGAACATGAAAGTAGCTCCCAACTGGACATCCTTCGGGCAACAGTGATGTCACTGGCTAATCCTCTCAACCTGGAAGCGCCTTGGTACTTCTGACACGAGTGTAATGCGATCTCCTGTAATATTAATCTGTTTTTATATTTTATAACTGTTTTTATTTCCGTATGTTTTATTATGTCGTAAGCCGCTCACTGTTGCCTCATACCACAAAATGAGCAGCATATAAATTTGATAAATAAATTTAGAATGCATTTACCCAAGAAATATAGAATCTGCCATTTAAATACATTTTGGCCTATCTGTGAAAGTCTAGAAAGCTGGATAAGAACATGAATGTAAAAGGTACAAGTTAAACAACTTTGCAATGGAAGTCAATAAGAATCTAATTCCTCAAACATTCCCATTTTATAGTTGTATAAATCTCCTGTGCCCATCAATCTGCAGCATTAATGGGGGCTCACACCAAACTGTCCATTAGTTCTTTAGTAGTATATTTTTGTGTGTGTTGAGTTTTTGTTTTTTTACTCCTGGCAATTGCCTGCACGAGCACCAGAAGGCAGAACAAGAAGTAAGGAGATTGTTAAAGAAATTGAACCTAGAAATAGGGAGACATTTTCTCACAGTGATAACAATTAATCCATGGAATGGTTTGCCTCCTGGAATTGTGAGTGCTCCATCACTGAAGGTTTTTTAAAAATAGACTGGACAACTATTTGATCAGGATGATATAAGGTCTCCTGCTTTGAGCAGGGAGTTGAATAGTGTTCTGAAGATGCTTATATGGTCTCCTATCTTGAGCAGAGGGTTGGACTAGAAGACCTCTGAGGTCTCTTCCAACCCTATGATGCTATGTTTCCTTGGAAAGGTTTTCACAAGCCATTGGCTTTTTCTAAGGCTGAGATAGATGACTGGCCCAAGGTCATCCAGATGACTTTATGCCTAAGGTGGAACCATCAACCAGTTAACTGCAATACCAAATTGGCTCTCATTATAAGTGGTTTTATATCTTATCCACTAAAAGCTATTTGAAATGTTCCCTTAAGATACCTTCCTTTGGACTACAAAATCAAAGAGGCTACATACCACTTGGGAAAAGACTGAAAGACATCCTCGCATACTTTTTGGCCACTTTGTAATAAATTAAGTACAAGGAAGCAAGATTCTGCCCATAAGCTTCTGAGTGCTATTCCATTCTCTTTGAAAAACCATTCTAAAGCAAAGTCTCTCATCAAAGTCAGTAAGAACTGATATGGGGAAAAAAATCGAGGGAATTCTTTTATCTGATAACTGGTGATAATGAAGATGGCTGATGGATGGAATTTGCACATTCGTTTCATTCCTCTTTTTATGGGAAGAAACTATACCTTTTATGAGCACCATTCCCACAGAAGGAATAAAACATCTAAGTTCAAACAGTGTGTTTGTGGTAGTTAGAAACGTAAACAGTACAAATTCTGGAACTGCTAAAACAAAAAATCCACATGAATTAAACAACGTAGTAATTGAACATACTTTCCCCCAGGTACGTAGATGAGAATGTATTTATACCATACTTACTTGTACCATATCACACAGTTGTACCATATACTGCACTATTTGTATATATTTTTTTCTTCATTGTTTTCTTTTTGCCTTTGAATTATAGAAGCTACCCATAATCGACCAATCCTGATGAAATATGTAATAATGTAAATGCGTTCTTTCCCTCTTCATTTCCTGGACTAAAACACCATACAATATCACCTGAAAGCACGTGTCTGTGCAGACATCAGATGCTGAACAATGGGGGGAGGAGAAGGGCCCCATTTATCATGTATCTTGTAATGGCTGATGAATGATGCAGAGTGATTACATTTTTTTTTTAATTGGCAGGCTTCGGAAACAGCTCTGGGAATTTGTGACAAAATGATGGATCAGTTTCTCTGTATTGGCTTGTTGATCCAACAACCCTTAGAGTAGATATTGGCATTTGTCATTCAGCTTTGGACCCCTCCAGACTCCTGCTGCTGATTAGTCAAATATTGTAATTAATGTCTTAACTGCAGAGTCTCTCCAGGGAGCAAACTTTTACAGCACAAACTGCTAAGGAGTGTGACTTGGTACCCATTGAGTGAGGAGGAGAAGGCGGGGGAATCAATGACAGTGTTTGAACAGCTTAACCCTGTTGGCCCTTTGCATGTTAATAGATTACTGATATATTCTCTCTCTGGAAGGAGGAAATTAGTATGATTAGCATTTTCTCTGTATTGACTCTGTGAATCACAAATTGGAAAAATGTTTACATCCATTTTTGTTTATACCTTTGAAAAATATTGACAACAATGTGGGACCAGGGTAACCTTTTCTACCCTTTTGTACTTCGCTGCCAATGCTTGTTTCCTGGGAGAAGTTTTCATAATAGATTTATATTCTTGGGAGCCTCCCCCCCCCCCGCTCTCTTTCTCTTTCTGCCCTCCTTTCATAGGTATTAAAGGATACAGTTTCAGCTATAAGAATTGTAGTCCAGAGAAAGTGCTTGTGGACTTAAAAGAGGATTAGGAAGACTTCAAAGATAAATCTATGAGAGATATTAATACAGTAGAATGTCCGTATTCTTCAGAGACAGCATATCTCCCTATGATAACTGTGGGGCCACACATGATGGAAAAGCTTGTTTCAATTTGCCCGTGAGCCATTCTAAACATCCAGATACTCACTGATATATTTTGAAATAGACTGCATCAAAAATCCACTTTTTTCCCTTATATATAGCAATAGCAATAGCCCTTATACACCACTCCATAATGCTTTACAATCCTCTTAAGTAGTTTACAGAGCCAGCATATTGTCCCCAACTATCTGGGTCCTCCTTTTACTGACCTCGGAAGGAATGAAGGCTGAGTCAACCTTGAGCCAGTCAGGATCGAACTGTTGGCAGTTGGCAGAATTATGAAATGTAATACTGCATTCTAACCACTGCGCCACTACATATCATACATACTTATCATTTATATGGGAGCCGAGCTTAAGGTTGCCTTTAATACATTCATTATGTTAAGAATTCAGACTGAAGAAGGATCATTATTGCCAGGATGATTGTTGGGTGCCTGCGTACAAGAAAGAGGGACCCCTGAACAATGGAGAAGCAAAGATTTTTTATGTAAGTTGAAGGCTACAAGGTGGAAAATCCTAAGTTTCTGATTGACTGGTCAGTTTGGGGAAGCTAGGCAGGTTCTTATCTGTGCATCTGGTGTGAGTCCTATTGTTAGGCAAAAAGAGCCTTTCAGGAGGGCAACAGAGCTGTGGAAGTCCATTGTTAAAGGAGATGGAAAGTTGAGGTCATCAGCTGATACAGGATGAAAGTTGAGGTTGCCCTATGTTTAACTTGCTTCTCAGGGTTCCCCTAAAGCTGAAGTGGAGATTTCCCTTCTTCAGTTTAAATAGAATTGCAGTGTGTGTTTGTTTGTGTGTGTGTGTGTGTGTGTGTGTGTGTGTGTGTGACAGAAAAGGTCAATTTAGGTCTGATGGGATTAGACAGAGATGAATAGTGTTTGATCCTGGTCACACCTAAAAGACAGGGAGGAAAAGGATGCAACCTCCATTTTGTTTGCTAGATTTATCTTCTCCACTACAACCTACAACTAGATCTGTTTGTTTTCATCTTTCAAAGGCTTCCCTATCTGGGGGACCCAATTAAGACTGCATGCTAGACTAGATTGCCTCTTCGCAACCTTCATCTAAAACACTCTGGCTAGATTCCCCATTTGTATTGGGTGTGACTTACAAATGTAATAGACTTAACCACCATATCAATCCATTTGAAATGCTGTGACATCCCAAATTAAATTTAAAAAGTTAAATTATGTAAGGTTTCTGAAACAAACCAGTGGAAAATAATCTTCCTTCTCAGAAGATTCGTTGGCAAACTATGCTGGGAATCTTATACATCCAAGTGTTAGAACTTATATTTCTTTTGGTATTGTGTCTTTCTTGTTTCTGTGATTTAAAAAAGTACATTTTATGATTGCATTTTCAATTTGCAGAGGGAATGCAACTATATTTTCCAACTATATTTTCTTTGATAACGTTAACACTGAAGCAACCCAGGTTTAAAAAGACAAAACAGAGGATATTGGAATTATAATTATTTAGAGAAAAATAGGTATATTAGTACACTCCCAAGTTTACAACAGTCGTAAAATATCCAGGCTTGTGTGGTCCTTCTTAAACATTATTATGATGAAATTGTTAATGCAATAGAATTAGAATGTCAACAGGTAAAGCCCACATGACCTGAAGGAGAATCTTGAATGAAGATGCATATTAAGGCATGGAAATCCTTTGAAACATTTGTTTTGGAATGTATATTACTTTTTTCTTCCACCCAACAAAGTGAGGTTATCCATGCACACATGTTGAAACAGCCAGGAGCACTTTTAAAGCAGTTCACACAACCAGGTCTGCTTTAACAATTGAAAGAGAGAGTTTTTGTACATGCTACCATCAATTCTAGAGCATTTTTTTTTGGGGGGGGGAGGTGTTATTCAGCTTAATACATTTTCTGTATATTATCCCACAATATACACATTTTTGCAAGCATTTTCTCTGACTGCATGCCTTTTTGTACACAATAAAGCACAGGGGTTTTTGTGTGTGTGTTAATTTTGTCCATATTTGTTTGCTAAAGTACACAATACATTTGTTTTCTAATTGCCAATCTGGGAAACAGCAAAAGCCAAGGGATAACTTTGTTCCAGGTTAATTCTGAAAGTGCAAATTAAATCCATTTGTGTCAAAACACACACACACACACACACAAAAAAAGAATTGACTCTATCCTTGGCTGTACTTAGAAAAACATTACTACTAATTCTGTAACCTCTAGCGATTCCTAAGTGCAGTAATGTGGGTTTCTATTTTATTCCTTGATGCTGCTAGGGACACGCAGATGGGGCTAAATCCAATTCATATCAGAGTGTCGTGCAATCAAGATGTGCCCATTCCCCTGAATTTTCTGCAAATTATTCTTAAAGCATACAAAAATGCCTTTATTGTCTCATTAACATTTCCTAATAGACACATTTCATGGGCATTTTTCTTTAGCAAAGGCATACCTGCACACATTTTCCCAATCTCTCCTCTTTAGTGCGCTATGTTCCCAAATGTATTTTTTTCCATGCAGTTCCTCCAAATGTGTAGTATTTCTTTTTTTAATAAGATTTCCCCAATGATGCACTTTTTTGCATATCTATATATTTTTGAGCTAAGTAACGTATCAAGAAAGGATGCTACTGTGAGTCCAGGAACCACTGTGATGGTTTAGATTTTGACACATCACACCTTTTCCCATGAAACATGACGGATTTCCCTTTACGTATAGCAGACATTGTGAATCAGTGTGCTTCCTGGGTCAAATGCAAAGCTTAGGATCAATGCCAGGATGCACCGGGCAAACCCAGAGGTGGGTTCCTCCCGGTTCGCCCAAACTGGTAGCGGCCCGCTGGTGACATCATGATGATGTCATGGATCCGGTTTGGTCGGTGCCGGTTCGTGGGGGCCACTATCTTTTTTTTGAATTTTTTTTTTATTATTATTTTTCGATTTTTTTTAATTTTATTTTTCTTCTGCGCATGCGCAGAAGCTGAGTTTCTGGCACTGCGCATGCGTCACCATCTTGGTTTTGCCTTTTTTTTTTTGCACTGCGCATGCACGCACCCACAAGGCATGCACGCGGCCATGAGGCGCGGCCATGTGATGCGGGAGGAAGTGAACCGGCAGTGAGGTAAGTTAGAACCCACCCCTGGGCAAATCCCACCATCCCTTTAATATAGTTGACTTTCCAAATATTCATAAATAAAGCACCTGCAAGTATTTTAGTCAATTTGCATTAAAGAAATCTTTACCGAATAAATAGCAAACACCAACAATACTCCCTTTAATGCCAATAGGTATGAATATAATTTCTATAAGAGGATTAGAAGGAATTAGACTATTTGCAGGGAAATGTACAAAACGTCTGCTAATATAAGCATACATTTGTGCGGAGGGGATTTAAGCGATTCGTCCTCATTATTTGCAAGTTATTAAAAGCCTGGAGATTGCAATACAATATGGCAATAAAAATCTCTTTCAAAGTAGGCTGGGAAGCACCCCCAGGAAGGCAACTTGAATATCACTAAGGAATATTTTGAGATGGATATTTTGTTTTATTTTAAAGCTCTCTGCAGGTTTTTCCAATAGTTTTAATTAAGTCGGTATTAGATTGGAATCATTCTTTACCATTCTTCTTTTGTGGGCTTATGGGCCATAACAGTAAAGTTAGTCAGCTTTGTACTTTTTTCTTTTTAAGACCCAAATATTAAATTGCAGATGAGAATCATCTGAGGGAATATGTATCAACAATTTTACCTCTAACCATTTTAGAAGGCCAAATGCCACCTTACCTAATTCCACAGTAACTGATCGCATTGAGTCAAAAGAAAAAGTACTTCATATTAAACATTTTTATTTCTTTATTTGTTTGTTAGTCAAATTTATATGGCTGCCCTTCTCACGGAAAGTGACTCTGGGCATTTGAGAGCACAGCATCCCTTTCAAGTAAACTGTAAAAAGAAAAGAAAACTAGAAAAAAAGACAAACCTTTAGTATTATGTGGGCAGGAAGCTACAGCAGCCTACACCTATTGCTGATCAACGTATTTCTTTCTCCAACGGATTCAGTAATGATCCCCGATAGGTTTGTTTTGTTTGTTTTTAAATAAGAAGGCAAATTTAGATTGTCTGGATCTTAAGAACATAACTAGAAATACTGGATCGAGCTCCCTAATCCAATATTCTCTTCTACAGTGTCTGTGGGAGTTGACAATAGAAACAGTCAAGTGAGCTGAGGAGAAAAACTTGGAGACAGGAAAAATCTGTTCTCCTCTGGTGCAAGTTAGTATTTATCTACATTTATTTATTTATCAAATGTATATGGAATTCTATGGTTTTGGAAGTAGTAAATGAACCTTCCATTCACAGTCCTCCAACTTTTTCATCTGCACTACACCCGTGATGATCACTAATGAAGTAATGCTGCTGCTACTCCCACCATTACTGCCACTACCATGGCTACTGATGTTCTGCTTTCACGAGGATGTTATTCAACTCTCATGTGTTTTCTATAGGTCCTTTTGAGTGCCTTTCATTTAGACGTCAACAGAAGAAATTCTCAATAGGACTTCTTTTAGGGTCCCAGGAGAACATCTGCTATCTGGTCCACTCTGACAAGTCCCCTCTTCAGCTTCTCACCAGCTACTTGAACAAGCCAATAGCTAGTTAATCCTTTAGTACAACAGCTTCTTAGTTATCTGGGGCTTTGGCTGCATTGCGGGATGAAGCCTCCTGCCACAGATCCACAAAATGGAGCAAACAGGATCAATAAATTGGATCCTGGAGTTAAAGTCAATACTGTAAATTATGATTAAGCAATCCAACCAGATGTGTCCAAGCTTCAATACCAATAGCACTTAGAGTTATATACCGCTTCACAGTGCTTTACATCCCTCTCTAAGCAGTTTACAGACTCAGCATATCGCCCTCAACAATCTGGCTCCTCATTTTACCGATCTCGGAAGGATGGAAGGCTGAGTCAACCTTGAGCCGGTCAGAATCGAACTCCTGGAGTGAGCAGTGAGTTAGCCTGCAGTACTGCATTCTAACCACTGTGCCACCATGACTCTTACTTTAGTTCAATGCTAAACATGCAAAATTTTGACTTAAATGTTGAGTGACATGAAGTCTTCCTCTGGACTATTTTTTTCTTCAGCACTTTTCTGGTCTCAATCCTCCAGCTGCTTACTAGGGATTAATTGTAGACTAGGGACTGAGCTTCAAGCAGTATTTTGAGGACATCAGCAGAAATAACCCAGGCATGAGTATTTCCTTAATATAACATCATCGCAAATGTTTGAGGTAATTATTGTTATTGCAAAGGGAATACCTTAGAAAATAATATACTGTGAACATTAATCACACAAGGTTTATGATGTGCTTCTTATTTCAAAGTGTTGCCAGAATATCATTAATTCTAAACTGTCTATAAATCACATTTTTTTGCCCTAAAGTGTATTTAAGTGCGGTTTCACTCATGTTTTCTAAATAGCAGTAAACTGATAATTTATTCTTAGAAGACTCTATCTTGCTATAGTAGTGAATGCACAAAATCTTGTCATCTCTTTATTGGTAAGTAAAGCAAGCAACAACAACAACAACCATCCCAGAACAAAACAAATCATACAACCCACAACAAAAACACAATACTAAGAATGAAAGTTAAGAATTAAGTATCCAATTTTTCACATATAAAACTTTATTCCCGACTATAACAAAAATTATATATTCTAGACTTCATTCTCCAGCACAGAATTATGGTCTAACTTCTGTATTTCCAAAAATTTACATCCCTTCTCTACCCCCAGTCCCACCACAAATCATCCTGGTTTTCATTACAACGAATAGTAGTTTAGTAGAAGAAGAAAAATTCTAGCTAGTCTAGAAGCTGATGTATTAATCAAAATGGGAAGCAATGTCCTCCTCATTTGTTTTGTAAGAATCAAGCTTACTCCTGACTTTTCTTATATTTTTAGTCACAGAACAATGAAGACCACAGATTGCCTGGAGAAAGAATTTCCTGAATATCAATTCAAAACGAATGTTTTTAATATGTTTAGAAATTCAAACCAATAGTTCAGTATGGTCTCGGAGAGGCATTTTTTCACCTCCTTTACTTCTTTCAAGTTGTCACTCCCCATGGTTTGGAAGAAGGACATTCTGCATCTAAGACGTGCACGTGTTCACTGAATAACACCATCCCATATGACAAGACATGTCATTCCAAAAGGTTCTGGAAGAATTAAATGAAAACCTAAAATCAAATCAACCCAGCCATATGGTTGATTCAGCATGAACGCTTGCCTATAAAGTCACCAAGAGTTCGACATCACTGAATGGTTAAAACAACAACTACAAAATCAAATGACGATTACAGTCTTAGGCCAGCATAAGAAAACCTAAATCTGACTGATTGGTCTAACTTGTGAGCAGCTACAATCAGATTGAAGAAAATGAAACACTAAATAGTTCATCAGGAATGGGGATTTCTGCTCTCATTTGAAGATTGTAAAGGAAAAAGAAGATACCAGCGGCATGTTTTTCTTCTTTATGTGTGTGCCATAGGAAGAGTGGGGAAAGGGGTGTGTGAAATTTACCGAACTTTTGCGTCTTTCTCCTTTTACAGGTAATCCTCAACTTATGATTCTAATTGAACCTGCAGTTATGATGGTAAGTCATGACAGTTGTTAAATGGGTCATCATGTGACCATGCCTGATTTTATGACCTATTTTGCAATGGTTGTTAAGCAAACACTATGGTAGTTAAGCAAACGTTAAACAAATGTTGCAGTTGTTAAGCAAACCCACTATGGGTGTTTTGTGCTGGAAACCAGAAATAAACTTCCTGTTTATTTATTATAAGCATCCTAACAAAAACGATGTAAGTTGTAGCCATGTAACTATACGACGTTGCAAACGGCCATAAATGTGGGCCAGCTGCCAAGTGCCCCAAATGCCATCACGTGACCATGGGAAGGATGGCCGTTAGAAATTTGAGTCCAGATAAATACCTTTTTTTCGGGGTCCATCGTAAACTTTAAACAATCACTAAATGACTGGCCGTACCTCGAAGACTACCTGTCAGAGTAACAGATCATTGGTAGAGCTAAGAGGATGGGTGATACTCACCTGCCAACACTACTACTCCCTTGTATATTTACAGACTGATATTCCCTGTGCTTCACTACTCACTCAAATTACAGATGGTTCCCATAGTAAGGAACAAATGCAGAAGCTTCCCAGGCATTGCTCTCCCTCTCATTAAAGAGAACAATTAATGGTTCCTTTGCTTACCAGCAGATGACAAAATTGTCCCACATGAAAACTAGAAGGACAGCACCAATAACCAGCCTTGTCACTAAGGCAGGGCTAGGATTTGCCATCAGGACAGGATAATTTGCACCCGCCTATTTTTTTGATGACTGAAGGAACGTGTGCTAATGTGGCCAGTTTATTATGGGGAAGAATTTTGTGAAGACACAGAACAGATAAAACAGAGGCATGTAGTCTTTTGTGACTGGGTAATGTAGCCAGTGGACTGAACTGTATTCTAATGAAGGAGTCCTTGAATGCTATAGGGGACATTTAGTGAGAAATACAGGTAATCCCCACGTTACAAGCATTCCCTTAGCGAATGTTCAAAGTTATGTGATAAGCACCCTCTAACGTTTATGAACAAGTCCTGAAACTACGAATCTTGCAGGACCACGGCAGTTTTTCACCCTTACGAACAACTGCAGAGGCTCTGCAACATTCGTCCTGCATGTTGCCGGCCAAAATGGAGGTTCCGAGGGGTGCATCTGCTCCTCCAATGCTCCATTCGGGCATCTAGAGGCCTCGCTTGGCATATTGCTGGCCGAAATGGAGCTTCTGATCCGCCCCTCTGACACTCTGTTCAGGCGTCCAGAGGCCTCGGCCAGCAACGGGCAAGGCCTCTGGAGTCCCGAATGGAGCTTCTGAGGGGCGGATCCGCCCCTCAGAAGCTCCATTTCAGCCGGCAGCATGCCAGGTGAGGCCTCTGGATGCCCGAACGGAGCGTCAGAGGGGTGCACATGGCTGAGAGGCTGAAGAGGAGACTGCTTGCTAGAACTTCACAAGGTAAGTGACCTGGTGCGGAAGGTTGGGTGGGTGGGGAAAGCAATTGTGGGGAGCATGAGGTATTTCAGTGGGTCGGGGAGGCCTTGGGTGGTCTTAGGCAGGTGGCATGTTCCATCACTAGCCCCCCCCCCATGGCCTTCTCCACCCAGAAATACCTCATGTGCACTTAACGAGCCTCCCATTCGATTAGCGAATGCGTGGGCAAAAGGAGGGAGTGATCATGTTCAAGGTACGGGATTCACTCTCATGAATCCTTGGGTTACGAATGGAATGGGCAGGCTCCATTACATTTGTAACTCGAGGACTACCTGTAACTAGATGCTTGAGTCAGAAATTCAGAATTCCCTCCAATAATGTCATTATATCATCATGAGCTCTAGACACCTTTGCTTAATTCTGAGTGAAACTCTCCATTTACTGAAGCCCCCTTATTGCTCTTCCATGAAAGATTCAGTGGGACGGAGATGAACTGGATTCCCCCCATCCCCACAAATGTGTGTGTGTGGGGGGGGTTGGTTTTTTTTTTACTCATGCAGGCTTTGCTCCAACCCACAATTTTTCTTAGCTCTAGAACCTGGCAGAATTTACTATTAAAGCTGTGATTCCTCTTCCCCACAATGTGTGACTATAAAATATTAAGGGAACCATGCTGTCTGCAAAGCAAATGCGTCCTTCAAGGAAGGAAAGAGGACATAATCCTGTTACTTCTATATTTATATGGCTGACATTTTTCATCACCCTGGAATTTGACAATGATGATAATGATTCCTTTAATTGGATTGAAAGAAATGCTTAGAGTGAGGTATTGCAGCCGAAATACAAATATAAAAAAATGTTCACACGAGAGCAGAGAGGTAGACATGGATATTATATAAATACTCTCGGCATGGGGTTTAAATGACCTACTTGGTTAAAAAAAATCATTTAAATTTTGCTTCTTTTTTTACTTCATGCGTAATGGCGCATGCTCCATACTGAATGCTGGGAGCATAAAATCTGTAGGCTTAAAACAGGCTTTCTTTCATTGGGGCATTAAAATTTAAGTGTGGTTTGGAACAACACAAAAGGAGGCACCTAAGCAATCCCTCTGTTCACTGGAGAAAAAGTAAGGATTCATGGGGATACGTGCATGCACTCACACAACACAGGAAATGGATTGATATTTTTTTTAAAACATTGCTAGTAACAGCCAGGTAAAGCCTGTAGTATAGAAATCAACCTAATGTGTGACTTTGTAACAAGTTTTAATGACCTACTTCCAGAAGTTTCCCAAGAGCTATTTGTTTTAAGACTTAAAGAAAGGAGAAAATGGAAGATATCTAGCGTGTTGAAAAATGGTAATATTATCTGAAAGAATGAAGGAAGATAATTTATAGCTTTATTTGACTATTGATATTTAAAAGATATTATCTTTCTCATGACTTGAAAGATATAAATTGTTCTTCAGGCTGATCTTATGATTCTTTCTCTATTTTTCTAAATGGGAAAGAATTTCCTACCCATTGCTACTACCGTGTTTCCCCGAAAATAAGTCCTATCCTGAAAATAAGCCCTAGCTTGATTTTTACACGTGCACCCAATATAAGCTCTACCCCAAAATAAGCCCTAGTTAGGAGCCCGCCCACTCCGTTGCACCTGGTTGCACGGGGTGGGGTGAGGCGCATGGGTAAAAATCAAGCTAGGGTGGGGATGGGGGGATGGAGCTGCTTACCTTTGGACAGTTGCAGCCAGGCCTCGCACACCCCAACACCTGCCTCGCCTTGGCTCACTTCTTCTGCGGCAGCTTGCCGCCTCTTGCACATGTTGCTCCCAGACTCTGTTTAGCTGTCAGAGGCCTTCAGGAAAGGCCTCTGCAGCCGAGAAACGAGCTCTGGATTGACGCGCACGGTGCCCCCGACCTCTGTTTCGCCATCAGAGGTGCCATCAGAGCTCATTTCTCAGCTGCAGAAGCCTTTCCTGAAGGCCTGTGATGGCAAAACCGAGGCCAGGGGCGCCTCGCGCGAGTGGTGGCAAGCGGCTGCAGAAGAAGTGGGCTGGCAGCAGTCACATGGGCTCCTGCTGGGTGGGGTTCTTGGTGCAGCCACCGCGAGGTGAGACAGTGGAAGACATCCCCAAAAGTAAGACCTGGTGCCACTTTTGGAGGCAAAAAAATTATAAGACCGGGTCTTATTTTTGGGGAAACACAGGTATAGGGAGATGATAGGGTCACTGCTCTAGCGTGTATCCCTATTTAATTTTGGATAAACACCCTGTGTAAGTTTCTATATCACTATAAACATTATAGAAGGAGAGCTGTGTAAGTCTCTGGCAGCCAAAATACAGGAGGAATCTGCACAATCTTTTCAGACTAATAAATGTTAGTAAACTTTTTAATAACAAATGTTATTTTTTAAAAAACCCTAACTTCATCAGAAGCATGGAGTGGCTAAAATGATGTAGAATTTAGCTTGGGATCAGACTGGAGGGTACAGGAGAAGACAGGATGGTTATCCCGATACAGGATATACATGAGACAAAGTGCAGGTATCCCATCAATTAACAATCGACAATTACAATTAATTACAATTAACAATTGCAACAAGTTAAAAACCCATTGTGCTTGCTAAAACTCAAAGTTGTCTATTAGACTTCTTCCGATGCAAGAAGTCCTCACTTATGGCCACAACTGAGACCAGAATTTCCTTTGCTAAACAAGGTAGTCATGTGACTCAAGTGAGTCATACCTTACTTTATAATCCTTTTGCCACAGTTGTTAAGCGAGTCACTATAATTCTTAAGTGAACCACATGGTCATTATGCAAATCCTGCTTCCCACATCGATTTTAGTTGTCAGTGCAGGTAGTCCTCAACTTACGACTACAATTGACCCCAGAATTTATGTTGTTAAGCGAGAGATTTGTTAAGAGCCGAGGTGGCGCAGTGGTTAGAGTGCAGCACTGCAGGCTACTTCAGCTGACTGCTAGCTGCAGTTCGGCGGTTCAAATCTCACCGGCTCAAGGTTGACTCAGCCTTCCATCCTTCTGAGGTGGGTAAAATGAGGACCCAGATTGTTGGGGGCAATATGCTGACTCTGTGAACCACTTAGAGAGGGCTGTAAAGCACTATGAAGCGGTATATAAGTCTAAGTGCTATTGCTATTGCTAAGTGAGTTTTGCCCCGTTTTACGACTTTTCTCACCACCTTTGTTAAGTGAATCACTGCAGTTGTTAAATTATTAACACAGTTGTTAAGTGAATTTGGTTTCCCCATTGACTTTGCTTCTCAGAAGGTCGCAAAAGGTGATCACATGACCCTTGGACACTGCAATCATCATAAATATGAGTCAGTTGCCAAGCGTCTGAATTTTAATCACGTGACACTTATGACGCAACAGTCATAAGTGTGAAAAAAGATCATAAGTCACTTTTTTCAGTGCCGCTGTAACTTCGAATGGTCACTAAATGAACTGTTGTAAGTTGAGGATTACCTGTAGCTGCCTGGGAAGGTCGCAAATGGAAATCCCATGATGCCAGATGCTGCAACCATCGTAAAGGTGGGTTCCTTGACAAATGCCTGAATTTTGATTATGTGACCCTGGTTTCAGCCAGCAAGGAGGTGACACGAGGCTGGCTCCAGGCTTTAGTCAACGTGTCCTTGAGGGAGGGGTCTTTCCCGCAACCATTAAAGGAAGCGGTTGTGAGACCCCTCCTCAAGAAACCTTCCCTGGATCCAGCAGAATTAAAGAACTTTCGTCCAGTCTCCAACCTACCCTTTGTGGGAAAGGTTGTAGAGAAAGTGGTGGCATGTCAGCTCCTGCGTTCATTGGATGAAACGGATTATCTAGACCCTTTTCAGTCTGGCTTCAGGCCTGGCTACAGCACTGAAACTGCCTTGGTCGCGCTGATCGATGCTCTCTGGCGAGCCCGAGATGGGGGTCATTCCTCTATCTTGGTGCTACTTGACCTCTCAGCAGCTTTTGATACCATTGACCATGGTATCCTTCTGGGATGACTAAGGGAGTTGGGAGTGGGAGGCACCGTGTTACGGTGGTTCTCCTCCTATCGCTCTGGTTGGTCACAGTCGGTGTTGGCAGGAGGACAGAGGTCGACCCCTAGACCCCTCGTTTGGGGGTGCCTCAGGGCGCGGTC
>QLTV01002694.1:2231037-2242277 GCA_003457575.1 Thermophis baileyi
TATATATATATATATATATACACACACACACACACACACACACACACACACACACCACATGACTTGCTTTGTGTCTCCTAAGCTAATCCAAAGCAGTGGAAAATGCTGTTCCCTTGCCAAGCAATAAAGTAAAACGAGATTCACATATTTTATGATTACTTAAAATAAGTCCAGTCAGTTTCTCTAAACCGGTGTTTCGGGTTCAGAAACACTGCTCTCAAATGAAGAGTGGTAGAAAGAAAAAATAAACCATCTTCCCATTGGCTCGTTCGTGTAAATAAATTGTCAAGGGCCTTGGAAGAAATAATTCTTAATATAGTTTCCCAGTTATACAGATGTGAAAGTGTGAACACAAAGATCTGTGTTTGCACCTGAAGCTCTCCAAAATTGTTTCCAAATTGGAACTCTTATTTGGTTGTCATTTAATGTTGTATTACTGGGAAGATTTCATTTCTTTCCTTTCTCTCAACCTGATGCATTTTAACCTGAGGACGAAAAGTAAGGAATTTGGAAAGAATGTAAATTCTGAAAGAATGTAAAAACGATCTTAGAATCCATTCACTTACAATGTGTAGTAAAAATAACTGGTTAACCCATCAAAATAAGTGAGGGATACTATTTCAGATGTTTTTTGTAGAACAACCACCCTGTCTGCCTATTGAGGATTTATTTTGTACTACAATCTTGGGCATCTTTGGAAACCTACTGGTCTTATTGGCTAATTTTAGCCATTTGGAAAAAGTTGATTTTTTAAAAAAAATAATCTATATATATATATAAGTGAAAACCACTCATGCATTAATCACGAAATCTCCAGAACCGTAAAGCCTACAAACTTGAAATTTGCCACGTATGTTCCTCTTGGCTTCTAGGTGCTCACTAAGAAAGGATTTTTCAAAATGACCATCGCAGCATGAGTATTTCTTATATTAATATTAACAAGCTCTGATGCTAAGGAGTTCTACTCCCCCCTCCCCACCTGAAAAGAAATCTGATCCAAATGCAAAACACAAGCAGAGGAGTTTCAGTTTCGCTTTTGCTTTACAGCAGCAAGCAGCTTTACTACAGAACAGTTGAGCTAAGCCACGCTATCCAGATGAATACCGATGGATGCTGGTAGGCAGAGACAGATTTCCCTCCCTTATTTTCCTCCTCAGTTCAGACGAATCTGTTCCTTCTACTGTAACACCAGTTAAAGGGAAAAGAGGCAAAAAACGGAGGAAAATATTTACAGATGTGATTAGGAAAACACAAGGGAAGCTGCCTGTTTCTCCCATGGCCAGTTCTATGTGGCATGCTCCAGAGTCAGTTCACCTGACAGCCTGGTCATCCTTCAGCCAGAGAGCAAAACCAGGAATGTTGTTTACAGGGAGGTCCCGAGGGACGAATTGAAAGTCTATGCTATGCAATTTATTAGACAAAACAGCCACGGTTGCTGCTGGGATTAAAGGGCTTAAGCCCATCTATTTCATTGTTCTTACACTTACAATAATGTCTTCATCTGTAACAGAAACTTAGCTTACCATCTCTAACGAAATAATACAGTCCCTTTTTTAACTACTCATTAATTTTCAAGCTTTAACTGTCAATTTATCAAGCCCCATCACATAGTTTCGTAGCGAAGCACGGGTATCAGCTAGTAGAAAATATTTGTAAATATTTTTTTAAAAAAAATATTTCAAAAATATTTGAAAAGTTGAAATAATCCTGACTGGATCCTCCAGATTATTTAACTAAACACATATGTGTTAAGTAGAATCAAGTCCATTGAATTATCTATTGATATTCTCACAGGTAAATAATGTTTCTTACAGATAACTAAATACTGTATTCCTGGGTTTCAGACAAATGTAAAAAAAAAAAAAATGCTGCGAAATGGAGGACAAAGTGCCAGATCTGTATCCCGTGTTATGATATAGACTAGAGGTTAAAAAGTGAAGTAGAAGAATCTGATTCTCTCTTTTAACTATTACAAAATACTTTGAAGGAGCAGGCAAAAAAAAAAAATGAAACTGTGAGAAAGGTTGACCATGAAGGGACAAGGGGACTGATAACCTAAAGCAAGCTGTTGTCTTTTCTAGCAGTATGAAAGTTATCAATTGATGAGCATAAGAAAGAACAAATGGTTACGTTACGCAGGGTTAATATCAGAAAAGGAGGGCAGAGAAAGACCATCTTTCAAAATGTAGAAATGTGAAGATGCCAGGAGGACATCATGAGGTTACCGCCTCACCTTATTTGATGTAGCATTCCTGTTGGCTTCTGGGCTGTTCAACATTTCTCTAGCCAGGAGTTCAGTGATCACTGTTACGTCTGTGCATGCCAATAGACTCATGCCAATACTCTGCTGCAATATCTCCAGATGCTTTTATTCCTCATGTAGTCAACGTTTTCCCTAAGTACTAAACCTTATTCTCCATTGGTGATTACACAACGTATAGTTTTATTCCTGCTGCTTTGTCTTTTCCATACCAGTCATATTTACATGTCTTATCTTTTTGGATAACTTCTTAAAGTTGTCTCTAAAGAGGCCACTATCTCAAAACGAAAACAATTAATTGAGCAGCTAAATGACTTCTTTAGAACATCATTTTCTTTTCCACATTCTGAAGATGTACTTAAGTAATTTAGGAATAAATATGTGCTAATTTGTAAGGAAATGACTCCCTAATGTTTCCCCCATGAGAGAACTGTTTGAAAAAGACATACTAGAGTAACAGACTAGGTATGTTTTAAAACACTTAACATTTGCTGCTTGCTATCAACAATTTTGGGTGGGCTCACACTGCTTTAATATAATTCGTAGCATTATTTGACCTCCGAGTGATTATGTGCCGAATGGCTAAACCACTGCTAAAGCCATTACTTCATTGTTCAGTGCCCCATATATTTGCTTGGCATTGTACACTGTAGGACTATCTTATTTTTCATTGTGGTTTCAGATTTCAGCCCTAAGAGGTCCATTATCAACACCAGATTTGGCAAGGCTCAGTATATTCACTTCTATCTTAAATCTTCTTCCTAGGCCGGAGACTTTTAACGGTATTCCAAACATACTTGATCAATAGCTTTGTGGAAAAATTAGATCTATTCCTGCAATAAAGTTTGTAATTAGTCTGCTTTCACTACAGGTTTTTAAGCCACACTAAAATCAACAATGCTACTGTAGCTGCTCTTAGTTTAAATACCTCTGGAAATGGGCCCACGTGGTATTTAATTCTGGAATGCTGCTGCGTAATGCATTCAGCTGCTGAAAGTAGACTGGCATGGAGAGCCTTCACTTCTGTCTGGAGCTACCAAATCTAGCCTGCCAAAATTTGGATGAATGCAAGATAGCAGAACACAGAGAAAAGGAGAGGGAGAAGGAGAGACTAAGATTCTAAGATCCTGACTGCTCTTTAGAAGGCCAGATCCTGAAGAGGAAACTCAAATACTTTGGCCACCTAATGAGAAGGAAGGACTCATTGGAGAAGAGCCTAATGCTGGGAACGATTGAGGGCAAAAGAAGGGGATGACAAAGAATGAGGTGGCTGGATGAAGTCACTGAAGCAGTCGGTGTGAGCTTAAATGGACTCCGGGGGATGGTAGAGGACAGGAAGGCCTGGAGGAATGTTGTCCATGGGGTCGCGATGGGTCGGACACGACTTTGCGACTAACAACAAAACAACAAGATTCTACAGTCACCTGGATTTTTGCAATTTTACTGACTTCTTCCCATATTACTGCTGTTCCTATTTTCAATGCCTACCCATTTTACAAGGCGAAAGGGGAAGACATTTTAGGAACAGGAGGGGAGTTGATATGGAGTGTGTTTTTTGACCATTAGAGATGTTAATGAAGGTGATGAAGGAAGAAAGCTGTGAATTGTTCCCTGACTCAGATTTTAATCAGAGCCAAGAATGCAATGATTCATAAATCTTATTTCAAGATAGCAATATCAGTGCTAATAGTTTGTAACAGCAAACTATTGGATGTTACAGTGAGAACTTTATTTCTAGGATCAAGTTGTAAATGATTAAGAGTTTGTAATAATTTTTAATGGATTATCCAAAAGGAATCTTGCCGATACTCACTGATGTATCATTTAAATATTATTAATAAGAAAGGAAAGCAATAAACATTTAATACCCTCAACACTAGATGGAAACTCTAGACTATTAGTGTGCTGCTGGCAGGAGAGAAACATTAAATCCAACTCAGAAAGAGTAAGAAAATTATCTCATGGCAACTATAACAGTAAAACATGGAATATTTCTTCACTCTTACTGCTTCAACGGATTTTCATATAGTGATCTTATTTAAGGAAAATAGTTTGTTCCTGGATAGTGAGGGACCAGTGGAGTATCTCAAAAGCTGCGGTGAGAACTATTCCTGACATTAGCCAGATGGATCTCCTCTAAGATGAACATCAACTGTGCAAGTCCTATGGAACTGACTGAGACATGGTCTAGTTCTATTATTTGGGAAGAGTTTCAGCTTGATAGTTCTAAGGAAGTAGAAAGTTCTTAGGGCTGCAAGGTCACTTATGTTTTAGATCCACATCCCTCCTGGTTGTCAAAATTTCCTGGGTACGACATGCAGTTGGAGCCATGCGGTATTGAATGCATCTTTGAGAGAGACTGTGGTTCTCTCATTTCTGAAGGAGGCCAGCCCTTCTCAAGAATCAAGAGATCCAATGGAACTGGACTAACTGGTCCTTTCTTGATCTCTCTTCAATACTATTGAACAAGCTATCTTCTGGATCAGTTTGCCAGCAGGGAGCATGGTATTATTCAGGAGTCTCTCCTTTCTCCAGGGCTGGATCCAATTGTTATTTGTAGGGGGATAATGGTCAAGTCCTAAGCCTCTGCTCTGTAGGATATCTCAGGGCTCTACTCTGTCTCTATTTTCCTTTAAGATCTATATGAAGCCCCTGAATGAGACCATCAGTAGGCATGGAGTCAATATATTGATGATACTCAGTTGTACATCTCTGCCCCTGGCCAATCAAATTATAATGTCTTGGTGTTTTTTGAGTATCTGGAGGCTGTGGAGATCTGCATGGGGAAAGAGGGTCCAAATTAACCCTAGCAAGAGCAAATGGCTAAGCGTTTTGAGGCCTCCAAGATCTAGATCTGAAGATTTTACATCTTGGGCTCTGAACATGCTACGCCAGGGGTGTCAAACTCGATTTCATTGAGTGCTGCATCAGGGTTGTGTTTGACCTCGGGGGGCCGGGGTGGGCGTTGTCAGCTTGACGTCACGCGTGTCGGGGGCACCTTTGGTGGTTAAGTGTGAAAAATGGTCACAAGTCACTTTTTTTTTTTTTTTTCTAACTTTGAACGGTCACTAAACAAATGGTTGTAAGTTGAGGACTACCTGTAGTGAAGGCTACCTAAGTTCTGGATTTTGAAGTTTTGCACAGTAAATGAAAAATATTCAGGTTGATGACTTCATGACATTTAGTGTCCTGCAGATGTACACCATGATGCTCATAAGTGCCAGGCCATTAATTTGTATGGTGGGTCCTCAAAATATTTCTATGTACTAGTCTGCATAAAAGGAAAATGTTAATGTACTGCAGGGGTGTCAAACTCGATTTCATTGAGGGCCACATCAGGATTGTGTTTGACCTCAGGGGGCCAGGGTGGAGGGGCCAGGGTGGGTGTGGCCAGCTCGACGTCACTTCTGTCGGGGCCACCTGTGGTGGCCCGAGAGCTCTGTCAGCAAAAACAGGCTCCCGAGCTCCGTTTTCGGCTGCCACGGCCTCCTGCAACCCTCTGCCAGTGAAAACGGAGCTCGTTTTCACTGGCAGAGGGTTGCAGGAGGCCATGGCAGCAAGAAACGGAGCTCGGGAGCCTGTTTTCGCTGGCAGAAGCACCGTGGGCCAGTCGTTCGCTGTTTCCAGGTCGGCCCCACAGGCCAGATCTTAAGTACCCCATGGGCCAGATCTGGCCCCCGGGCCTTGAGTTTGACACCCCTGTGCTACGCTCTCCTACTCAGAGCCTGTGTATAATTTGGGATCCTCCTGGACTCAAAACTCCATCTTGTGCACCATTTCTACCCATTTCCTGATTAATAGGCCCTGCTCATGGTTGTTTCTGCATTAGTCACCTCCCATTTACATTTCTGCAAAATGCTCTACATGGGACTCCTCTTGAAGACTATTTAGAAGTTGCCAACGGGTCCAGAATGCAACATCATGGGTAGTAATGGTGCACCTCAATATGGTTATGTAAAGACCACTATTCCTTGAGTTGTACTGTTTCTCAGTAGACTTCCAGATGCAATTCAGGATGTTGGCTATCATTTATAACCAATGGCACAGGACTGGGTTATTTGTGAGATTTATTTCTGGTTATTTTTACCCATCCCACTAGGTTATGCAGAGTGGGCATGCTCCAGGTACTCACTCTGTCATTTAATGGGGTTGAGGACACATAAGTTCTCTGGGGCTTCACCTACTCTTAGAATGAGCTTTGTCAGTTCCATAAGTCAATGTGGCCTTGGGATACCATACACCAGTGATGGCGAACCTTTTTTTGCTCGGGTGCCAAAAGGGTGATAGCACGCACGTGTGCCCACACCCATAATGCAATGCCCTCCCCCCGTGCATGTGCACACAACCCCCCCACTCTGCCCTCCCCGCCCCGCACATGCGCACAGGGCTCACTGAAGCCTCTGGAGCCTGTGGATGGTGAAAAACGGATTCCAGCTGATTTTCAGCCTTCTGGAGGGTGGGGGGAGGTCGTTTTCACCTTCCCCAGGCTTCAGGAATGCCTCCGGAGCCTGTGGATGGTGAAAAACGGACCCAACGGCCTAACTGGAAGTTCGTTTCTGAACTTCCGGTTGGGCCATTGGGCCGTTTTTCACCCTCCCCAGGCTTCAGGAAAGCCTCCTGAAGCCGGGGGACAGTGAAAAATGGCCCAACAGCCCAACCGGAAGTTCATTTCCGAACTTCCGGTTGGGCCGTTGGGTCCATTTTTCACCATCCACAGGCTCCGGAGGCTTTCCTGAAGCCTGGGGAAGGGGAAGGTGAAAACGACCTCTCCCCGCCCTCCGGAAGGCTGAAAATCAGCTGGCCAGCACACACATGTGCGCTGGAGCTGACATAGGGCAACGCCTCACGTGCCCTCAGATATGGCTCCGTGTGCCACCTGTGGCACCCATGCCATAGGTTCGCCATCATGGCCATATACTCTTGAATTGGCACTGGTATCAAATCAGTGTTTCACTGTTGTCAACTCTTAAGCCCCAATTCATTACTTCATTTTATTGAAAAAATTTTTTTCCCTTTTCCTTGAAAAAATGTACAGTGTGTTTCAGCACAGCTTGAAAGACATGTAATAAGTAAGGATTAGAAAACTTCCAATGGAGAAAATGCAGTATTTTTAATTATGTTCCATTTCTTCCGTGAACATAATTATATGTACTGGCTTTAATTAAATAAAACAAGAAAATATCCAGCTGCTTTCTCAAACTCTCTGTGCCCCATCCCCACCCCCTCACTCTCTGGATATAAGTAAAACTCTTACAGATAAGGAAAAGGTCAGATTGCTTTTTTTGTATGTCCTACTCAATTTGCATTTCAAAAACCTATGAAGGAGCCAGAATACAGTTATCTGATGAAATGCATACTTTTCTAAATTTTGTAGTTATTTTCAATCTGTATTATAAAAGAAAAAATGCATATTAGCACAAAAATGTATGCATTCAATGTTTTTAATCGAAAGGTACAAATGCACATAAAAATGCCCAGAAATGAAATGGAATACATTTGAAAATGGGAAAATTGGGATGTTGGGTGAAATTTCCCCATATCTGAATGACCTGTTAGTGATGGGAATGTTCTCTGCTTACACCTGGAAATATCTAGCAGAAGGTACAAACTGCATACAAGCAACAGGTGTAATACAAAAATTAAATTGCTAGTATTGGAGATGGACTAGAACAGTGATGGTGAACCTTTTTTGGTTCGCGTGCCAAAAGGGGGTGTGCGCGCGCGCTAGCGCGTGCGTGCCCACACCCATTCCCTCCCCCCGCATGCGCACAACCCCCGCCCACGCTGCCCCCTGCGCATCGGAAGTTTGGAAAAACGCACTTCCGGTTTGCCCGTTGGGCTGTTTTTCGCACTCCGGGGCTTCAGGAAGCTTCCCTGAAGCCTCCGGAGGGCAAAACGGCCTTCCCCAAGGCCGAAAATCAGCTGGCCAGCACGCATGCGCGCTGGAGCTGACATAGGGAAACGCCTTGCGTGCCCTCTGATATGGCTCCGCGTGCCACCTGTGGCACGCGTGCCATAGGTTCGCCATCACTGGACTAGAAAGATGCAAATTCAACTCATCAGTCCTGTTGGCTTTCAAGTCTTGGAACAGAGATTCAGGAGTCAGAAATATATAAAGGCCTGTAAGTCCCCAGTCCCCAAGAACCAAACTGGCCAATTTTATTTGCTAAAGATTGGAACACACGTGCTGTCAAGGTTGACTCGCAAGGCACTTCTTTCCGCTCGCAACTTGACAAAGAACTTAAGGAAGGGGGGGATGGGTATGATTGGAATGTGTGGGGAGCTGGAAGGGAGAAAAGGAATCTACATGAGCCGTTTGCAGCCTGAAAAAAATCTTGCAACTTCAAGGTCAGACACAGAGGACTTTCGAAAGGCGCAGACTGTTTCCCCAAAATAAAATGTTAACCTGGATTGGTGGACAGTGGACAATGGGCAAGCCGGGGAAGGACAAAGGGCAGGGGTGAAATTCAAAATTTTTCCCTACCGGTTCTGTGGGCGTGGCTTGGTGGGCGTGGCAGGGGAAGGATACTGCAAAATCTCCATTCCCATCCCACTCTGGGGCCAGCCAGAGGTGGTATTTGCCAGTTCTCCGAACTACTCAAAATTTCTGCTACTGGTTCTCCAGAACCTGTCAGAACCTGCTGGATTTCACCCCTGACAAAGGGGCTTTACTATGCTGTGTTTCATGCCAAAGCCTTAGAACTGGATTTGCTTCTTCTGTGCTTATATAGATCTCTCAGCAAAGTTATACTCTTGGTAATAAAAGATGTCCCAGGAGTTTCTTTTGCTATACGTGGCAACGGGACTGACACATGCTTTCAAACAACATGTTTACAGCTGTGGAAATATATGCATTATTTGCTATAGGTAAAAGAGGGGAAAAAAATGGGGATGTTTGTTTCTTACAATGTGGCCAAACTTAACAGTTAAATCAGTAACTTTATGATACATACTCATTAAATAGCTTTGAGTGGCCTTCCCATTCAAAAGGCTTTCAAATCAATTATTTAGCCACTTTTAAATCAAAATGTAACCTTCAGTCTTCCTGTTCTTTCTATAACTTAGCTTTCCTTTCCTTTTTCCAAATGTCTTTCATCGTTTCAGATTCGTCCCCCTTAAGCAAAAATAAAGCTCCAAACAAGAGTTTTCTATTACATGCTTCCAAATACTTTTAACTATCCTCCCACTTTGATGTCATTGGTCATATTGTCTGGGATCATTGGGAGATGAAATAAAAAAACAATTTAAGGATGCTCCTTTGCATATTCGTTTATGCCATTTTTACTGTTTATACAGAAGGCTGTTTCATTTGAGTTCTATAATTAATAAGAGCTGAAGAGCAACCTTGTGGAATCCTCAATCATTTAAAACTAATTCACTGGGTATCATTAAGGCTCAGGCAATAGAAAATAAAATCTGTGATAAAAAGGGAGGGGAATGCAACTTAATTTACACTCATTACGCTATTATTTTAAACATATCATTACATTTAACATTTGATAACCTTGAAGTACCGTTTTGTGTGGTAAATGCAGCATTGCTATTAGTCTGTACAATAAAATTTTATTAGCAAACATATCAAGATAATAAATAGGAATGCATACACTCATGCATTAAGGATTTTATATGAGTCCAAGTTACGGCTAAATGCCGTACAAAACTGACAATGACCATACTCAGTGGCACCCTTTCCTTCTATCTCCAAAGAACAATGATATCTCTGAGTCAGTCATTTAGATCTTCTTTGGACTTCATTTAAATGCAAATTACTTGAAAGCCTTAAAGCATTATGATTTATTTCCAAAACAAGAAAGAAAATATGATATGGTTTTCCATAGCAAAATAGCTCACATTAGCCAGTAGTAGTCCCTTCCCCATATGTTACCGCCTGCAGAGATCTCTGCTATTATTTGCTATTCCACACCATGTAATTTTTACATTAAGGGCATAATTATTGCAGTTTAAGTGTGAATTAACAAATGTTGATGCCTTTCTCTAGCAGTTAGTTGCAAAAGGGATTAACCCTTATTCTATTACTTATAGCACCAGCACTGGGCTGCGGCATGTCAGAAACTGGGCTGTGCAAACAAGCGAAATATAATATTACTATATATATAAAATATAATAATTATAAAAATATAGTATGGTTTTCCATAGCAAACTAGCTCACATTAGCCAGTAGTGAGTCCCTTCCCCATCTGTTACCTCCTGCAGAGATCTGTGTTATTATTTGCTATTCCACACTATGTAATTTTTACATTAAGGGCATAATTATTGCAGTTTAAGTGTGAATTAACAAATGTTGATGCCTTTCTCTAGCACTTAGTTGCAAAAGGGATTAACCCTTATTCTATCACTTACACTAAGCCCGAGTCTGTGGACTGGCACTGGGCCATAACATGCCAGAAACCAGTCCACGCAAACAAGCGAAGCCCTATCCACAGGATGCAGGCAGCATGTGAAACCAGCCACCCTCCGGTCTGCAGAAAAACCTCTCCCCACGGAACCGGGCCCTGGTGCCCAAAAGGTTGGGAGCCGCTGTCTTACAGCAATCTTGGATGGCAATGATTCAACCTAAAGATGGAAACACAGCAAAGTGGTTGGGATATTTCAAACCAATGACATTTTTTATTTATTTATTTATTTGTCAAACATGTACAAGATAGCAGGTATAGGTATAATCATAAACATAATCAAAGTGAATACAGATAGATGAAGACAATAGGACAGTAGGACAGGGACGGTAGGCACGCTGGTGCGCTTATGCACGCCCCTTACAGACCTCTTAGGAATGGGGTGAGGTCGACAGTAGACAGTCTAAGGTTAAAGTTTTTTGGGTTTGGGGAAGAAACCACAGAGTCAGGTAGTGAATTCCAGGCATTGATCACTCTGTTGCTGAAGTCATATTTTCTGCAGTCGAGTTTGGAGCGGTTTACATTACATACACTACATATACACATTACATACAATACCTTTAAAA
>QLTV01002694.1:2243865-2265082 GCA_003457575.1 Thermophis baileyi
CGATGAGGCGGTTGTGGCGAGGTACCATCGGCCCGTGCACCTGGCACCCGAGTCAGAGAGCAAGGAGGCTGAGAGTCAAGCAGGGCCTTCTGTACCTCCTGAGGAGCCCATCAGGGCCGAAGAAGAAGAGGAGGAGCCTCTTCTTCTCAATGCTCGGGCACGCAGGGCTGCTAGAAGGCAGGAGTGGCTATTCAGGAGGAGGTCTCCTCGAGAGTAGAGCTGCAGGCTAAGTGGCCACACCCTTAGACTATTTAAGCCCTGACCACGCGGAGCCTGGTCGCAGGAAACAACCGTTTGATATCTCTCTTGAACTTTGTGAATCCAGTCTGCTTGGATATCTGTTCCAGGACGGGTCTTGTTTCTTGCCTTTCAAGTTCTGGGAGTTTTGCCAGAGACCGTAAGAGCTGTTCCTTATCTATTGGACTCCGGCCAGCTGTTAAGATTACATATTAACAAGCTGGACTTTATTTTGTGTTCCCCGACTCCTAAGACAGTATTAGGAGATCTTTCTTCTGAGTAAAAGAAGATTGTTTGAAAGTTTGTGTGTGTGTATTATTGGTGGCTCGTCGCTGGGGACAGAACAGCACCTGAAGGCAGGATAAGACGCAATGGGTGGAAACTAACCAAGGAGAGAAGCAACCTAGAATTAAAGAAAAGTTTCTTGACAGTTAGAACAATTAATCGGTGGAACAACTTGCCTCCAGAAGTTGTGAATGCTCCATCACTGGAAGTTTTAAAGAAGATATTGGACAACCATTTGTCTGAAATGGTATAGGGTTTCCTGCCTGAGCAGAGGGCTGGATTAGACAACCTCCAAGCCAGGTCCCTTCCAACTCTATTATTTTGTATTTGCACTTCCTTTGCAAACCACTTTCGGAAATTGCTTATTAAATGCTTTGAAAAAATCAGGCACCTTCAAAATGACAAGAACAGGCAAGTGCCTTCAATTCTTAATATAAGAACATGAAGATGTATCTTTAAGAATTTAAAATAAACAGCGAAAAGCAAGTCACAGTTTTGACTATAGAAAGCTGTAAATGGATTTGTTGTTGTTAGTTGCAAAGTCGTGTCCAACCCATCAGAACCCCATAGACAATGTTCCTCCAGCCCTTCCTGTTCTCTACCATCCTCTGGAGCCTACTGCTTCAGTGACTCCATCCAGCCACCTCATTCTCTGCCATCCCCTTCTTCTTTTGCCCTCAATCTTTCCCAGCATTAGGCTCTTCTCCAGTGAGACCTTCCTTCTCATTTGGTGGCCAAAGTATTTGAGTTTCATCTTCAGGATTAAGGACTCAAAAATGTTGGAATATTTGATGTTTTGAATGTTAAAACTTTGAAATTAATTTTGAAGCAATTCTCTTGCCTTTCTAAGAAAAGAATGGCCTCAGGACAGAACAGGAGAAAGCCATATTTGATACAAACTGGTCACTTAGAATTTTAAGTCACTCACTTTCATGAATTCACCTCTATTGTTTCTATTACTTGATGGGTTTGAGAAAAACCCTGAGCATTAAACTTTACTGTGATTTTCTCTCAATGGGGATCCACACCCATGCAATGCTGGGTTGATGTCAGAATGTCAGTTTCTCTAATGATTTCTCAGACAGATGACACATATTTTTCAGCGTCTTCAGACGACAATCTGGTTTTGCCTTGTAAATGTTGTCATCTCTTCATTACCTGACTAACTTTCAGTCTGCTGGGAAATACGTCAGAAAGTCAGCATCCACCTTACCCTTGGTTCTGGCAGATTTAATCACACCTGAAAATACGATCTCTAGCTACTGAAAGGTAGCACACGTTCTCTAGTATGGCAATGGAAAACAAGAACGGCGTTTAAATCAAGCTGCTCAAATGCCATCCTTTTCAGAGCTAGAGAATAATATGTGGGCCTGTTTTTCTTTTCCTTATATAAAATTTAACTTCACACAAAATATTTTTCCTCTGGCAAAATGGAAACAAGACCTTCAAAGGGTCACGCTCGCATTATAGCCTTTTCTCATTTTAAGTGTGGGATTGATTTCCCCCCGCCCTCCCAATGTACAGTTCAGGGCTGGGTTCTGGATCCTTTTGCTGCCAGTTTGCTCGGGGTTGCGCCGTGCACGTGCGCAGCAATAAAAAAATAGCTTCTGCGCATGCGCAGAAGCAAAATCCAAGATGGCGGCACCCACGGAGACACCAACGGAACCGGCTCCGTGACGTCAACGCCAAATTACTAACGGTTCTAAAGAACCGGTTAGAACTGGTAGGAACCCACCTCTGGTAGAGTTTTGTAAGGTAAGCCCTTAGTGAAAGATTTCTTTATGAAGATTAAAATGTATTTTTCAGTGGATTTTTATTCCACGTGTTGAATAGTAATCTTGTTTATGAAATTACTGGAGTGTAAATTAGGGTTTGTTTTTTGAACTGTGCATACACATTTCGCAAACGTGTGATATTTTAATCACATTTGAGCAACAGATATTCATAATTGCCTTATTTTATTATTTATTATTTGATTTTTATCCTTTCATTTCATTAAGAAGCTTTGTAAGTCACAGCTAAACTCAAAGCCAAAAATCCTGATCCAGATAGTATGGAATATAAAACTTCCCTGTGTTTAATTTAATTTTACACACACACACAAAATGTGCAGAAGTACCATGGAGAATGGTCTTCTGTAAACAGTTGCACTCACTGAACATTAACACTGGATTCTACCTTTTTTGTAAGAAAATATATTCTAGATTATTTTTATATAGGTAGTCCTTGACTTAAAACCATTTGTTTAGTGACCGTTGAAAATCACAACGGCATTGAAAAAAATGACTTATGACCATTTTTCATACTTACAACCATTGCAGCATCCCCAGGGTCACGTGATCAAAATTTGGATGCTTGGCAACTGCTTCATATTTATGACGGTTGCAGTGTCCCAGGGTCATGTGATCACTTTTGGCAACCTTCCGACAAGCAAATTCAACGGGAAAGCCAGATTCACTTAACAACCGTGTTACTAACTTAACAATTGCAGTGATTCACTTAACAACTGTGACAAGAATGGTCATAAAATGGGGCAAAACTCACTTAATTTCTGTTGCTCACTTAGCAACAGAAATTTTGGACTCTATTGGTCTTGGTTGTAAGTTGAGGACTACTTGCAGTTTATTATTTTATATCAATGAAAAATATACAGATAGTTCTCAACTTACGACCATTGATTTAGTGACTGTTCGAAGTTACAATGATAGTGAAAAAGAGTATTTACAACCACTCTCCACACTTAGGACCATCACAGTGTTCTGCAGTCATGTGATCACAATTCGGGTATTTGGCAACTGGCAAGTATTGATGATGATTGCAGCATCCAAGGGTCACATGATTGATATCTCCAATCTTCCCAAAGGGATTCCAGCAAGCAAAGTAAATGGAGAAAGCTGGATTCACTTAACAACTACAGCAAAAAAAAAGGGCATGAGTGACTCACTTAATGACTGCATCGCTTAGAGATGAAAATTCTGGTCCCAATTGTCATAAATTGAGGACTACCTGTGTATGTAGGTATGTATGTATATATACACACACACATACGAATTTGGTACTTGACGCATTTTGATGTGAAAATTTTGTTCCGGTACTCATCATTTGTTTGGTATTCGACACGCAAGCTAGAACTTGTCAGTGTTGGCTGCCTCGTGACTTGCAATCCTCATTCCCACTATTCCTTATGGGAAAATTTTGTTTGGTCATTTTTGGTACTTGTCGTGCCTCCGGAACCAATAAACAATGAGGCGCCGAGGTTTCATAAGTTCCAGAACTGTAAACAAAAATATTTTTCTGCTTGTGTTGCTTCATATACTTGAGATTATCTAACACATATTTTTACAACTTTACAACAAACAATGAATATTATTTTACAGAATGGAAAAAACTGGACTAATAAAGCATTAAAGGTATTCCTCGACCACAATTAGGATCAGAACTTCCAAACTCATTAAGTGGTGAATTTGTTCATTGAGTTATATTCAATTTTTTGCTGCAATTGTTGAGTGAATCCAGCTTCTCCCATTGATTTTGCTTGTTCGAAGCCCCTGGAAAGGTTGTAAATGGTGATCATATGACCCCATGACTCTTCAAAGCTAGTAAATACATGCTGGTTGCCGAATGCCTGAATTTTGATCATGGGACTACGGGCAGTTGTAAGTGTGAGGACTGATTGTAAATCACTTTTTTTCAGTTCCATTGTAAATTCTAGTGGTCACTAAACAAATGGTTGTAAGTTGATAAATTGAGGACTAGCTGTAATACCTAAAGAAGCCCAGGATCTGACTTGAACAAGAAGTTATTGACTAATATCTTTATTGAATAAACTCCCTCTTTATGACCCTGTAATCCCTTGATTCGGGATAGAGTTGGGGTGACTGGATGGAGCTGAGCATTTACTGGCTGGATGCCCTTCCTGATGCCACACAGAGTTCACAGCAGATATTTTTTATTTGAACTCTGAGAGACAAACATTTGTCGCTGCCTAGGATTGAACTCTCAGCCTTCCAAGTGGGAGGTGAGTTTCTTCACCACTAGGCCACCATGCTGTTCAATATCTTTATTGAATAATAACAATAAATTGTTTACCACAACTTTGGCTGAAAGATTGAAAATAGGATTTTATTCATGAAGATGAATGTGGGGGGGGGGGTTAATCAAAAAGATATGCAAGATAATATTAGAAATGTGTTGGATATACCGGTGCAGATATGTGACACTCTCAGCATGGCGCTGTCAAGTAAACACACCCACATACAGATACAGATACAGACACTTGAGAAATAAAGTTTCCAAACATACAAGAAGAAAGCTAGGAAAGCTTGAGGTGATTCTGAATCAAAGTAAGAGGAGTATCCCTTTTTGGAATTGCTATCTATTGTGAGAAGATTATGATGCTTTTAAGACAAGACCACAGCATGTTGGTAGTTGCAGGCAGGGAGGAATTAAAGTTGTTGCTTAGCAGGATTACTACTGCTAGTAGATTCAGGCAAGTTTTCTTTATTTTTGTGCAGCCTGCCACTATGTTCAGTTAATCTCTGTTATTATCAATAAATGTTCACAGAACCTGCAGTTTCCTGCCATCGTGTGTGCCGACTATTGAATAAGAATGTTTTTAAAAAATACTGAGAAAGTGGAATTTGTGTTCAGTGATTTTCAAAAGAAGGCAATGCACTGGATATTATTTGTGTGTGGTGGTGCATTTGTGGGTGTGGGGGTGTGGGTGGGCATGTGTGTGCAAGCATGCAAAAGAGAGCTTGTGCCAGTATTATTTTCTCATCTGTAGTAACGATGGCAAGGGAAGAACGTATTCAGTAAAATAAATAATTCTCTCCCAAAATAGCTTTAAATAAGAAACTGAGATTTCAATTTACTTAAATGGAGCTGTGGTTATATCTAGTCATGTTGCTGGTCCATTTGTGTTATTTTGCATTTAAATTTAAGAATATAAATAACACTGGCCGAATGGTTAAGGTTTCTTCTGGTTTTTTTTTCTTCAAAAGATCGAGGCAGATTTTAGAGAGGCACATACTCCATTGAACATTAAAACTGCAGAGATATATAGCTTAGAGGACTTAAAAAATATTTTTCCAAACACTATGTAAAGAAGTTTCTTCTGGTCATCGCACACCCATAATTGAGGAAAGACAATCCTTACCCTTGCTACTTTAAACCAAGCAGAAGTAACAGAACAATCTTCGTGTGACCTTTCATAATGTAGCTTGCAGGTATATCACAGAGAATACTAATTTGCAGAGGGGGGAACAGTGGAGAGGAAGAGATGCCAAAAATCTATTTCATCTACTTATAAAAAAGTCAATCTGTTCGTGGTATTTCAGTCAGGTGTATAGTATTCAGTAGTCTACACCAGCAGTGGGTTGCTCCCGGTTTGGCCCGGTTCTTAGAACCGGTAGCGGCGGTGGCAGGAGACTCCGCACACCTGCCCGGGGCGCTTCTGCGCATGCGCAGAAGCATCGTGCGCACGTGTAAGCACGCATGCACGCGAACCAGTAGTAAAGAGTTTTAGAACCCACTACTGGTCTACACTTGCATGTACACATGCACAAGCACAACCTAACACAACAAACCCCCCATAAATGCAAAAGAAAAGAAAAGAAAGCCATCGCTATCGGATGCCTTTACTTGAAGATCTATAAGTAAAAACTGAAAGGAAGGAGGAAAAGGAGGGGAGCAAGTATCAGAGATTGAGAAGAGGGAAAGAAATGCAGCAGGAACAGGTGTTACTAGTCTGAGCTAAGAGGCGAGAAACATCAGAGACAAAACAAAAAGAATATGTGAAGTTGGCAGTTTCTGGAAAGGCTACATGTGTAGGAGGCTGCCTCAAAATCCGGGGTCAAGTTAGAGTGCAAGGCTGTTGACCGATGTCATGGTTGGGGGGGGGAGTAAGTAAAACTCTTGCCCTTTTCAACTTAACAGCTCTGATTTAACTTCAGACAGCCTGGCAAAGATGAGTGATGCATTACAGCTGCACTAGAGTCAAGCAAATAAATGTTTCTTCATGGATGTCAATTCATTATTTTAGAATCAGATTAATTTTAAATAATAATAAAAAAATACAGTCAACACAACTGAGAATTCAGAAGTGCATGCTGCTTGTGTCAGTCCCATGCCATAGCTGCACAAACCGATAAATCAATACCAAGTTGATTAGTCAGCCCACATATATTACAATAAATAATAAAATTATTTTGTCCTACCTGGAACTTTGACTAAAAGAAAGGTCATACACTTCACAGCAATAGTGGGTTCTAAAACCCATTGCTACCGGTTTGCGCGCGCACCTGCGCTCGCGCGCGATGCTTCTACGCATGCGCAGAAGTGTCCCAGGCAGGTGGGCGGAGCCTCCCGCCGCTGCCGCTACCGGTTCACAGAACCGGGCCGAACTGGGAGCAACCCACTGCTGCTTCAGAGTCTCTGTAGTAGGAGTAACATAATCAGTAATGCTTCTTCTTAATCATGAGCACATGGTCAGTTGTAATTAAAGGTGGGATCTATTGGAATTATTCTTCAAGAACTGGCAGAAAAATATTAAAACAGACCATAGTAACCTTCCTTCCTTCCTTCCTCTCTTTCTTTCTTTCTTTCTTTCTTTTTTCTTCCTTCCTTCCTTCCTTCCTTCCTTCCTTCCTTCCTTCCTTCCCTCCCTCCCTCCCTCCCTTCCCCCTTCTTCCTTCCTTCTTTCTTTTGAGATTATAATCTGCCGCTTCCCTAATAAACCACAGTTTTGCAAACTAGTGATTAGACTTTGTATCTCTGTAGATCCAGTTCCTAAATTGTTCCTATTACTGTAATTGTCTTAGCCTTACGAAACCCTGTAGAGACTACAAAATCTGGAGAAAAATCATACAAACATTTTCCCTCTATGTTGCCCTTCAGTAAAGTCTTCTGCAGAAGTAAAGGTTGATTAAAAATGGAAACTACAGTGCGATGCCCATGCCTCAAGTTTTCTCTGCCATGATTCTGAGCACACTTGCATCTTGTACTAATGTAATGTAATATATAACATAACGTAACATAATGTAACATAACATATAAATGCATTCTAGGACTGTTAAGCACTTTGCAAGAATTTATATCAAAACTTTTCTAGAATAATTACTTGTCCTTTCAGATATGTAGGTGAGAACTACACTGTAGAATAAATGAGCTACAACATTCATAAACATTAAGTACCAATGAAATATGTTGCCCACCAACTGTATGATGAAACTGAGCCAAAGGCCTCTCTTTAACATTTCCCAGAACAGCTTCAGTCCGAGATTTCTTAAGTGACTAAACAACCCTGTTCATATTACATGCACAGCTGGCTTTGTTGAACTTAGCAAGCCAGTTTAGAGTGGCCATTCAGGTACTGACTGGGAGCGATGAGACTCAAGTTCTCAAATCCTCAACAACAAGGCTCACTTTGGGCCAGCTGTTTCCTCTCACAGCCCAATCTACCTTATAGGTTGTTGTGGGAAATAGGAGGGGGGGAGTGCTAAGCATGCCATCTTGAGCTCCTGAGTGAAAGGCTGGAGATCAATCTGATAGATAATAATGATTTAAATGCCTTTGTAAAGGCTGAAACTGCTTCCTCCTCTTGATTCCGTTTTTTGACTTGATTGTTCTCCGAATACATTGGAATTCCTTGAGAATCTAAAAAGATCCGTGATATTTTTGAGCCAACCTTTTATTTGCCTTATTTTCATTTATTTTTGTGAAGTGGCAAAAAGTGCAAAAAGCTTTGGTTTCTAAGTCACCGCCTCACTTCCTTAGCCATCATTCCTGATGTGGAAAAATTCTATGAGACAATTTTCCTCAGGTAGCTTTTCCTCAGGATTTAATTTAAGCTTGGGAAACCAGGTTGGCTGTGAAACCTGTTAATAAATTTACAGTGAAAAATATGGTGGACCCCTCCTGTAATCCATTCTCTGATCCTACCCGGGTTTTAAGAAACGCCTATTTGGAGAAATATGCCAGTCTGAGAGGAAGGCCTAGGAACCAGTGACAAGGAAATGCACGCCTAGGCCCAATCAAAAGAAGGGCTCAATCTCTTGTTTGTTATTAATAAACTTTATCCAGGACCTCTTCAGCTTTTACATTTTTCTTTGATAACTTTTAAGAGCCATAACTCATCTCTAATTATCTAAGTGCCAGAGCTCACTGTAACAGCATTGCCAAAAAGGCATTAAGAGTTGTTAACCTAATCTTGAGAAGCTTCTTCTCCGGTAATATTGTACTTGATAACTACAAACTAGGGCATACAAAACCTTTGCTAGACCAATTCTCGAATACAGCTCATCTGCCTGGAACCCCCACTGTATATCGGACATCAATACAATTGAGCGAGTCCAGAGGTATTTCACGAGAAGAGTACTCCACTCCTCTGCTCGCAACAGAATACCTTATGCCACCAGGCTTGAAATTTTGGGATTAGACAATTTAGAACTACGACGCCTTCGGTCTGACTTAAGCATAGTACACAAAATTATCTGCTACAATGTCCTACCTGTCAAAGACTACTTCAGCTTCAACCACAACAATACACGAGCACACAATAGATACAAACTTAATGTAAACCGCACCAACTTGATTGCTCAACGACTTCTTCAGCTTCAAACACAATAATACATGGGCAAATAATTGATACAAACTCAAGGTAAACCGCTCCAAACTCGATTGCAGAAAATACGACTTCAGCAGTACAGTGGTCAATGCCTGGAATGCACTACCTGACTCTGTGGTTACTTCCCCAAACCCCCAAAATTTTAACCTTAGACTGTCTACTGTTGACCTCACCCCATTCCTAAGAGGTCTGTAAGGGGCGTGCATAAGGGCACTATTGTGCCTACCGTCCCTGTCCTACTGTCCCCATTTATTCGTATCCTTATCCTGTATTCATAATCATGTTTATACTTATATCTGTTATCTTATACATGTTTGACAAATAAATAAAATAAATAAAATAAATAATGGATAGTTATTTGGTCACCAAACTTTGTAAAACCTCAGCCATGCCCCTATGCAAATCTTCTTCTCTTTTGAAAGAAGAAAGTTATTTCTTTACCATCATATTAGATAAGAATGGTTTGAAAATAATTAGCTAATACTTTTTTTAAAAAGTAATTCTTCTGGTGTGAAAAACTGCATCTAAGTATAGGAAGGAAGGAAGGAAGTATATGCAGAGGAATAAAGACAAGGGTAAAAAGCTGGATCTAACAAACATTTATTTTTATACATTTTTTTTTAATTCCATCTTTATAACTTTATAACTCAAGGTGACAAAAGTACCTAATACAGATGAGTATAATATGGAAAGACCATTTAAGTTTTTGACCTAATCCGTAGTCAGATCATAATAATCCTGTGACATTTCCACTTTCGCCTTTCAGCCCCAATCCAGGAGCCTTCGCAGGCAGTCGCTTCCGCGACAAACTATTTTTGTGTTAAATTTTATTTTATTTCTTTGTCGGTAAATTTAAAATTTAAAATACACAAAAAAGTACCTTGTGATACTTCTAAAAAAGTAGCCAACCACAATCAATGCAAAATACACTGAATTAAGAGATTTTTATTTATTTATTTGTTGGCAGATTTTTGCCACTGGCATTCATTGGGGGTTCTTTGGAGTTGCTGCATGCTATCCACGATCTGCTGGGTTTTCATCTCTGAACTAAGCTTTAAATCAGGTTTACATATCACAGTGATAACATTAACTCAATCCCATCCCTCAGTGTGCACAGACATCCACATACTTACTTACACCACACTTATGGCTGGGCAGCTGGGTTTGAAGAATAGCAAGCGCAAACCCACACTGCTGTTCCTTGCACTGTTAACAAACAAACTGCAGTTGTTAATCAGTATTAAGTTTTCAGGCCCTCCCGCTGGGGAATGGAATTGAGTCCACCCAACCTTTGATGGAAACGGATTTTGGAATGTATGCAAAATAACAAATCTTGCCTTGATGCTTTCTGAACAAGGTTCCCTAGAGGGAACTGTGCTCTTTATCATTGATTTGTGATGCTGATACATGCCCTAGGAGCACATGTAATCATGTCTTCTTTATTTTTTTCCCCTCCGGTTGCTTTTGTTTCGAAACAGCATTTGAAAGGGCAAGAGCTGAAGCCTTCATCCCCTGGAGAATTAATAGGCAAGGGTTTTACTTCAGCAACCCGCTAAGAAGGATAATATGATGGGCGGGAAAGCAATGGGCTGAGGATCACCTGTGGAGGCTGATGACAGGTAGAAGTAATGGTGCTTTATATGCGAGAGGGCAGAGACTTGTGGGCTTCTTACCACAGGTCCAAAGAGAACGCAAGAACCAATTTGCAAGCACGACAGTCCTTCCGTGCTTTCGGGTTTAACAGCAAATCTAGATACTGTCCAAAGACACCATTTATGAGAAGGCACTCATTTGAAACCTACTTCACTGGACATAGGCCATATAACTCTCTTGGCTTTTCAGGTGTGCGTGTGCTCAGCACTAAATTCTTCCCAACACATACATCCCAGCAGAGCCAGCAAATAAAGGGGCATTCAGGGAGCTAGGACAGCGACTGAGTGAATAACTAATTAACAGTAAGAACCAAATGACAAAAAAAATACACAAAGGTAAATGTGCAGAGAAATCTAATGTCCCGAGGACAATGTATGTATGCACATAAAGTAGAGATGGGCTTTCTTTTATGTATGCCAGGCTTTTTTCTTTTCTCACCTGAGATGATGTGACGCTTAGATTTTCTCTCTGAAAAAAATAAAATGGGGAGCAGAGATGCAGAGCAAAGCATCACTTCTTTAACATTAGCATAATCTTTATTTGTCTGGGTACCACACGTATCATTTATAATGTTTAAAGTGACTTGTTGAGAAATGTAAGTAAACCTGGGATGGTAGAAAAGATTCTGCCAAAAAGACTCAGAGAGAGTGGTACAGAGCAGCCTTAATTGTCTGAATTTTGATGAAAAGAGATCTTGTGGCTTCTCACACGGGCTACTGCAGGCTTGCTAAAAAATACTGTATATACCCCTACCCACTTGTTCTCTAAGGATAGCTACAACATGTTTACAGAATTGTCGGTGTAGTTAGTGCTTCAAAAAGCTTACCAACCCATGGGAGCATTGTGGCTGTTACACTGAGCTTGGGATCAATATATATTAGATTGATGCCTATATATTGAGCTTGGGATCAGTATAGATATCTTTATACTGAGCTTGGGATTGGCATAGATAACTTTATACTAACTTGGGATCAAAGTATATATATCTTTATACTGAGCTTATGATTAAAGCATTGTTTGAGTTGGGATCAAACTATAGATGCCTATAAACTAAAATTACAAAAATTAAACAAAAAACAAAGGTTTGGAAGGGAGAGGTGGGATACCTTCTCAGTTAGTGCACCAACCATCTCCAGTCAGCAGCTAGTCCTTCCTGCCAGCCATTATACCCAAGTTTTAAGGTCTTTCCTGACAGCTAAAAGAGAGGGACTGGATCTTACCTCCTGTGGCAAAATGTTCCAAAGGGCAGGAGCCGTGGCTGAAAAGGTTCTTCTCCTGGATCCCACCAGCCAAAATTTCTTAGCTGATGGGATCCGCAGTAGGCCCCTTCTGCCAGCATGGGCCATTCCCATTGGGAAAGATGGTTCACGGATATCCTGGACCCATGCCATAAATGGCTTTAAAGGTATTAACCAACACCTTGAATTGCACCCAGAGCAGATCGGCAGCCAGTGAAGCTCAAGTAACAATAGTGTTACATGAGCTACCCAAAACTTTCTGCTCTGCTGCATTCAGGACCAATTGTAGATTCCAACTGTATAGAGCAGAAGGAGTATCCTCTTAACATTTTCCTTCCAACACCTGGGTCAGCCCTTACAATGTTGATTAAGTAAGCTATTGACAAAGGCTAGTTTTCTATAGCAGCTTGTGCACATGTCTTGTGGATGCCAACACTTTATTTGAATTTATGTTGAATGAATATCACATGTCTTAGCATCCAATGGGTGGTTTAATTTTGCAAAAGGATTCAAGTGTTTACCTATCTTTTGTCTTTTGGTTTCTGCTTTTATGTGGTAAAGGAATGGGTATCTTAGTCATGATGAGTTATTCTTACCACTAAAAGTATGGTGAAGAGCTGAATAATTACCCAGGGAAATATATATATATTAAGTCTAATTTTAATTTAAACCATTACAAAGTTTATCTTGGAGTATTCTGCTTCCACAACAAGCATTTGGACAGATTTAGTTATCTTATACACCTGCATTTGTCCCATCATATTACAAAACCAAATGCAGTTCCCATGGTTTGTTGAAGAAGTAACACACTCCTTGAACTAATTCCCTAAAACACAATTAAAAGTCAGCCAACATTCTTGCATTCCAGAATTTTAAAAATATACATTTTCATTATGTTCTCAAGAGAGTCATGTCTGCAAAACTCTGTTTTAAAAACCCTGTTAGAATGTAGATTTAAACTATAGAAAACAATAAAAAGCAAGAGGGACTAAGGGAATAAAACTTTTATTTCAAGTTGGCTTAATTTGAAGATCTGTCAAACTTCCTATAGTTTCAGGCCAACTCATGAGGAATACAAATAAGATGTTTTATGTAAAGCATTCATTATTGTGACTTGAAAGATGCAAGATGGTGTCTCAAAATTAAAATAACAATTTATGTAATCTTGAAAATGAACATGTAATGCCATCTGATCAAGTTCCAAATAAATCTCTCCTGAGTCGTATATAAAATGGTTATTGTTCATCTGGATAATCCCCACTGTGGAGAACGAAATGCAAATCTCATTATGTTAAAAACGTCACCTGAGATTTTGGATCATCATCATACCTCACCTCTCTGTAGTCAAAAGCCATCAGATGGCTTTCATTCACGCCATACTTTTACCTCTGAACTGCTCCTGTACAGGATTTTTTGAGGGATGTATGCTGGAAATCCATTTCTTGCTAAGTGCTGAGGAAAGCTACAATTTGTTCATCTCAATTTTATTAGCATGATGTTATGTGTTGTTCGAGAGTAGCTTTAGAATTAATGTGGTTTCTGATATTACACTGATTTCTCAGTGCAAGACCAGATTTGCCAAAACTTTAGGACAATGGGCAATCTATGGCCCCCTAGGATGATTGTGGGATCCTATGGTCCTCTCAGATCATGTAATTGAAATCTGGTGGTGAAACCAATTTTGAGTGGCACAATTTTCTATCCCTCTTAAAAGGGTACAAATGATGTATGAAAGATTTAATGGAACTTTATTTGCATTACTAAACTGTCAAAAGCTTCTGGAGCAAAACAGAACAAACATTTAGGATCGCGACAGACCAAAATAAAAATAATAATAAAAGGTGCACCCCTGACCCAAAGGAGCTGTTTACTTCTAATGTAAAGTATTTGTCAAGATCTTCTACACATGAATCAATAGGAAGCTGACCCAGTTAAGAAGTTCGGTGATTTCTCCCTGTTGTGTGGCAAATAGTTAATGTGAGAGGCCTAATCCAGACTCTGTTCTTCCAATGAAGGGACTTAATCTTAGTGATGCTATACCTGCTATTTATTCAATTAAAAGGTTAATTGTATGAATAATGGGCAGTGTTACATCTAGTCTGACCTTAAGCTTCTGGGCATCAATCCATACAGACAGATTTTATGTGCTTTGTTAGTTCTTTGCAACAAGGTGAAGAAAATGAAAAAAACTCTTTGAGGGAGATGAGAGGTTCAGAAATGTAAAAAAATAAAAATAAAAGGTATCTTCTTTCTTGAAATTAGGTTTCCCTATTACTCTCATCCCCTGAATAGATATTTCTGATTGATTTATTTAATACATTTACAGGTAGTCTTCGACTTACAACAGTTCATTTAGTGACCAATAGATACGATGTATCTATTCAAAGTTACAACAGCCCTGAAAAAAGTGACTTATGACCATGTTTCACACTTACAACCTTTGTGTGTAGCATCCCCATGCTCATGTGATCAAAATTCAGATGCTTGGCAACTGACTCATACTTATGACCGTTGCTGTGTCCCAAGGCCACGTGATTGCCTTTTGCTACCTTCTGACAAGCAAAGTCAATGGGCAAACCAGCTTCACTTAACAACCGTCTTACTAACTTATCAACTGTGGTGATTCACTTAACCACTGTGGCAAGAAAGGTCGTAAAATGGGGCAAAACTCACTTAACAAATGTTTCAATTAACAACATAAAGTTTGGGCTCAATTGTGGTCGTAAGTCAAGGACTACCTCTATTTTCTGCCCATCTCATTATTTGCCCAAATTAATATAAATAAACCTCAAGCTTTTAAAATTTGAATATATAGATGGTCTGCTGGAAATCTAGATTTGGATCCAGGCTTTGAGTGAAATACAAATCCAGATTAGAGCTGTCAAATACTGGCACATTTAAAATTGTATATCAAAACAAACTCAAAGTTTTCGTTTCCCTCTGCATAGCTTTCTAACAGTGTATAAGAATGTTTTACCTCCTCTTACCAAAGTAGGAAAATCTTCAGTTTCCCAGAGTAAAAAAAAAGAATCCATGAACTCACTTATAGAAAAGCTAAAACAGTTAACAGGTTATCACAATAACAGAGCCCAATTAAATATAATGAAAGGCAATTCCCATTTAACTAATTTTTGTCTTTTATGAACATATCTTCCTCAATATGCTTCACATAAGATTAACTTTAATAATAATGTAGCCTATTTCATTTACTTGATAAGCAGATCATGAGCGATTTGCAGCCTCAAAGAAAAATTCCTTTCAAAACCAAATTAAGTGCACAATTTCTGGGGACTCATACATCTGTGTGCTTGGCAGGTTGCAACTTCATCACCCAGAACTAACATCAAACTATGTCAAACAGTTATAAACACTGTCAGCAATAAAAGCATTTACATAGATTGATTTCACACCTTTTTGTCAAAAGTTATTTCCTCCAGAGATGCCAATTAATACAAACAGATGCTTAAATCTTGATGGAGAGGTGAAAATAAAGCTCATTTTCCCCCTATATGGATTTCAAGTGTATTCTGAATCATGCAGCTCTATGTAGTTAAAGTACATGCATTCTGAGGGCTTTATCGCAAAGGGAAAAGCTGTGGCAAAGAGCAATTTAATCTAATTTAATTGGTTCTCTTTTGTGATGAAATGGAAGTGGGTATTTTCCCCCAAGAACATCTCAAGGAGAACTGGAAAATGTACACGAAACAGAAATTGGTTTGGTTCCCATTTAAATGTGAATTATCTAATTCTTGATTCCTGAACCAATATGGAATGCTGAAACTATCTTCAGTATTCCTTAATTTCTGATTTTGGGTAGGCAATGTTCCTCAATTATTATTATTTTTTTTTAAAAAGTGGGCCAAAATGATCTATTAGGGAACCCTCTGCAGAAAAACAGCTAAAATAATGCACAACTACAAAAAAAATATCTTCACATTTAAAAATGAATTATTAGGGGAAGCACAAATTTGTGCAGATTTGTTAAAAATGTTTTTTTAAAAAAATCTTTTTATTTTTATAAAAAAAAGATAGTTAAAAGCAAAATCATACTTGTCTATTTGCTGACCCTGCATCTGTTTGAGATTTCTAGGTAAAGACAGTGGGAACTATAGAGAAAGGAGTGTTTTCAACATGTAGATGATACCCTTTTTTATCTAATCCATCTGAAGCTATAGAGATGCTTAATCAGTTTATTATTTGTTTGTTTGTTTATGTATTTATTAAATTTGTTTGCCACCCATCTCACTGCAAGGAAACATTTACAAAAAGAAAGAAAAAAAGTTTTTGGCTATAGTATTGAGATGGGATGAAGTACCAGGTAGTCCTTATATTATGGCCACAATTGAACCCAAAATTTCTGTTGTTAAGTGAGACATTTGTTAAGTGAGTTTTGCCCCATTTTACGACCTTTCTTGCCTCAGTTATCAAATAAATCACTGCAGTTTATAAGTTAGTAACTTGGTTGTTAAGTGAATCTGGCTTCCCCATTGACTTTGCTTGTCAGAAGGTGTCAAAGGGTGACCCTGGGACACAGCAACCATCATAAATATGAACCAGTTGCCAAGCATCTGAATTTTGATCTGGTGACCATGGTTCACCAGAACCATGGTCACCAGGTTGTAACTGTCATAAGTCACTTTTTTCAGTGCCGTTGTAACTTTGAACGGTCAATAAATGAACTTTTGTAAGTTGAGGACTACCTGTACATACACTTGTAGAAAGTTAGCACCCACCCCTCTCCTAGAAGAATGAAATATTCTAGGAAATATTAAAAGGCAGAATATTATACCTCCCTGGATGAGAAAAGAAAAGAAACATGCTCTTGGAAAGCAGCCCCCACCTCTCCTAATAGCCCCAGAAAGGCTGGGCCAGCTTATCTACAACACAAAAGACCTTCACCCTCAGGACATAATAGGTTAGTCCTCTATCCATCTCACCACATGTCACCTGGGAAGATTACATCACCCAGCAAGATTCAACCAAGCCTGGGACTCAAGACAACCTACAAAGTTACCCCTGCATGGCCCCATGGGAGTCTGACAACCAATCAGGATACATTTCTTGCCACAGGAACAGGAAGCAAGTTCAAAGCCCAACAGAGGGTATAAATCTCTCTCCCTCTCTCACCCATGTGCTCTTTTTGCCCAGGACCTCAAACCATGTGGTCCTGTCCACCATTAAACCATCTTTCCAAGCAGTCTCCATGTTTCCAGTGTCTTTCTTCCCACTTGGAACTGAACCCAGATGGACATTTTTTCCAACACACTGAAGCTCAAACCAGACAAGAAGGAGGTGCTGTTAGTGGTTCTTTAGCTGAACAGCCATGGGTGAGTAATATTTAACCCATTCTTGGTGAAGGCTGCTGTTTTCTCCAAAGCATGAACTGTTTGCAGGCTGAAAGTGCCCCCTTTCCAACAGCTCTTGCAGCTCTCTAAAACAATTCTGCCAAAATATGAAAAGGGTGCTGTTTTCCCCAAAATATTTCAAGGATATGAAAAAGAAATAACTCACCAAAGAGGAGTACTGAATTTCAAATTTCAAAAAATAAATCAATACCTCCCCCCACCCCACTGCCAAACAATAACCACTAAAAATATTCCCAGGGGTTCTGCACCACCTCCTTTAGTGATCCCATGGTATCTCTGCAGCATCTTCTGCGGATTTTTAAGGGTGAGTAAAGTTTTGACTTGATTTGATTTGATTTAACTCAGTCAGGTTTCTTAATCAAATCAATGGTCCAAATCAGATCATCAAATTGATTCAAAATGTCAAATAACATTGGGTGCTTCTGAATTATTTCTGTCTTTGGTAGAATCCCAAAACAACAGAGTGGCTTTCTTTTCGTAAGAACTAAATTGGTGACTAGGAATTGTCTGTGGATGGATGGACTTCGTGATATTAACACAAATAGCTGCCGAGTGACGTTTATCATCTCCAGAAACTCTGTGGATCAGAGTCTTCATTGAGAGGACAAGTTGCAGCTGTTCATGTCTCTCCTGTAATGTTTGTCTCTCATTCTTCTATAGAATTTATTCAGACAAGTTCACACAGAGAAAGAGACAGAAACAGACTATTTTTTTCTTGTTCATATGATGGGACTACATTGCCCTAAATTGATAGCTTCTAATCCTTGTTCTAATTCCCGATGCAATTGCCTGCATTATAGTCTTGTGTAGAGATGTGAAGGCCCGGAAAAAAAACAGAAAAATTCGGAAAAAACCTGGGTTTTTTCCATTTTTTTCCTGAAGGCTTTTTTGTTTTTTTCCAAAAAATTGGAAAAATTGAAAAAAGAAAAAAAAACATTGTGGAATATTTTATTTTAACATGATGAATAAAATATTTTAAGACAGGGTGTTCAAATATTTTCCAAATCATTTCTAAAAAAAATGTATGATATCAGATTATTCTAATTTCCGTGCACTGAGTGAGGACAAGCAAGTCCTAGGTAACAAAGTGAACCCTCCACTGCAAGAACAGTATGCATTTCTTCCTTTAGGAGGGGCTGCTATTGTAACAAGAAAAAGGTTTCAGTTTTGCTTTTGCATGTTAGTGGTTGTGTTTGGTTTGACCATCATACCAATTGCCCAGCAGACATTCTTTGAGCAAGCCTCTTTTGGAGGCAGAATATGAACGTGTAATGGAATCGGTGCAAGGAAAAATTAAGGAGGAACTTCCTTTAGGAGGTACTGCTATTGTAACAAGAAAAAGGTTTCAGTTTTGCTTTTGCATGTTAGTGGGTTTTTATATTTTTAATATGCTAGTTGTGATAATTTTATGCCAAGTCAAATTGTCCATAGTCATATTTTATGTTCCTAAAGTAACAGAATGACTTTCAATCTTAAAAAGACAAAAAAGTGCTAATGTAGCATTTTTTTCAATTTTTCCGAAAATTTCTGTTCCCCCCCCCTCAAAAAAACGGAAAAAACCCGGGGTTTTTTCCGAGCTTCAAAATTTCCGGAAATTTTACATCTCTAGTCTTGTGTCTCTATTTTAGCTCATATCTGTTTTATTTTCTCCAGTCTTTCTCATTTTTTTTAGATCCTTTTTTTCTTTCTGCTAAAGTGGGAGGAAAATCAGCAGGGAAGTAAGTCAACATAAAATGGGCTACTCCCAAGAGGTGAGGTACCTTAGCAAATTTGTCTTGCTGTCCATAATAAGTCATTGATTGGTAGATTCCTTGTCAAACTCTCCCTCTCTCACTCAGAGTCACCTACCAGTGGGAAAAGCTACCAACCATTTGCATCAGCATGTGGCGGGTTTGGGGGCTCTGGGGTCTTCCCCCTGCTTTTTCATGCCTACTTATAATCTGTTGGCCAGCAAACTGGACATTTTACAGATTACAGATTAATATAGAGTTGGAAGGGACCTTGTAGGTCATCTAGTCCAACCCCCCGCTCAAGCAAGAGTCCCTATACCATTTCAGACAAATGGCAGTCCAATCTCCTCTTGAAAGCCTCAAGTGTTGGAGCTCTCACAACCTCCGAAGGCAAGCTGTTCCACTGGTTGATCGCTCTCACTGTCAGAAATTTTCTCCTTATTTCCAGGTTGAATCTCTCCATGGTCAGTTTCCATCCATTATTCCTTGTCTGGCTTTCTGGTGCCTTGGAAAATAGCCTAACCCCCTCCTCTCTGTGGCAGCCCCTCAAGTATTGGAACACTGCTATCATGTCTCCCCTGGTCCTTCTCTTCGCTAGACTGGCCATGCCCAGTTCTTGCAACCGCTCTTCCTATGTTATAGTTTCCAGTCCCCTAATCATCCTGGTTGCTCTCCTCTGCACTTTCTCTAGAGTCTCAATGTCTTTTTTGTAGTGTGGTGACCAAAACCATTTTCAGGGCAATGGTTTGTTTAAAGTCCATGCCTTCATTTTTGTTATTTATTGATTTATTGTTTTTGGATTCCCAAGCTCTTGATCTCCTGGAAGATCTCAAAATTGGTATTACTTTCTCAGACACTTCCCATGGACCTCCCAGCCATCCTTTTTCTTTCTCTCTGCTTTTGCGTTTGCCTTTCTCATTGCTGCTGCCCTGCATGCAATTTACCTCAGGCAAGAGCTTCCCCCATTTCACATTCGTATGTGCGTGTCTCACACTTTATAGCTACTTTATGATTTCCACAGCAAACATATCTACATAAAGACATGAAATAATAGCAATGCTGCATCAACAAACCCAGCCAGTAAAAAACAGCAACAGAAAGCTGGATTATCAGCATTCCCAAATTTTTTTAAAAAACCCCACACAAAACAAAACAATAAAACACGTTCCCTGTCTAATAGACTGATATTCCAAGATGAAGGGGGAAGGAGCCTAAGCAATTTGCAGTCCAAGCCAAAATGGCTGTGGATGGCTAGGGCCAATGACCAAATGTAGAGAGGCATGCCTGCAACAATATCAACAACAGCCCACTGGAGCTGGGCAGATGACATGCCCCGACTGTGTCATTGCCAGCCAGCGTGGTGAGACTTGTTTTGAGAGAAGAGGGCAAACCATGGAACAGCTAATGACAACCTCTGTAGCTGGCTGGAGATACGATGCAGATAATATCATAATGGCATGTTCCTCAAGGCATCTTTCATGCTAGTACGCCCATAGCATCTTTTAAAATGTTCAGCTATCATTGTACACACACACACAACATCCCAATAATGAAAGTAGACTTTATATCATTTCAGGGATGGCGAGATAACACTACGAAGTTGCTGTAAGTCATTAGTAGTAGAAGAGCATCTGTCTACTCTTAGGAGTTAATGTGTCTTCATTGTGCAAATAGTTGTGAGATAAGGTTTTTACTATTAGATAACTGTAGGTATAGTACAGGCACACAGCACTTCAAGCGCTGATGAAGCTTTGAGTGAGTAATCCCTTGGAAGCAGAATTATGAATTATTATTAATTATTTCTAAGCAGTGGAACAGAGCAATCACCTTGTGATTCTACATAACAAGTAGGTTTTGGGGCAAGGCTGCTGGCCAAGATGAATAAGCTACACTTTGAATTTTTGCTCTGTGAAGTGTTCCCTGTCATGTATAAATCCAAATACTGAGCCACAGCAGGTTTGCTTTGCACATGAGTAGGATATGATGCAGTCAATTTTATTTCACCATTCTGTATTATACATGTAATAGTAAATAGTGAATTTTCTTTCCTTCCTTCCTTCCTTCCTTCCTTCCTTCCTTCCT
>QLTV01002694.1:2271363-2291988 GCA_003457575.1 Thermophis baileyi
AGATTTGGGAGGTGTGCGTGTCGGTCCATCTAAAACCATGTGTAACTTTTACGCTTACTCATCAACCCATTCACAGTGTAGGTATGCATCAATGCCTACGTGCAGTTGTGGACAAGTCTAAATCAAGCTTAAGGGGATGGGCTTCTAGTTCCCTGCAGGTAGAACCAGGTTTAAAAGTCCCTATCCTTCATCTATGTACCTTCAAGTTCATCAACATCTCCTTGAGTTTCTGGCCTGTTTGGGATTCAGCTTGAACACAATTTGCAATTTACTTCAGTCCTTGTTTCAGTCTCCGGGACTTTCCACTTGGTCGTCCATTGCTTTGCTATCACCCCTTGTCCTTCTCTTCATTAGATGAGACATACCTAGTTCCCTGTGAGTCCCTTGGACTGCAAGGCGATCCAACCGGTCAGTCCTAGAGGAGATCAACCCTGACTGCTTTTTAGAAGACCAGGTCCTGAAGATGAAACTCAAATACTTTGGCCACCTAATGAGAAGGAAGGACTCACTGGAGAAGAGCCTAATGCTGGGAACGATTGAGGGCAAAAGAAGAAGGGGACGACAAAGAATGAGGTGGCTGGATGGAGTCACTGAAGCAGTCAGCGTGAGCTTAAATAGACTCCGGGGGATGGTAGAGGACAGGAAGGCCTGCAGGAACATTGTCCATGGGGTCGCAATGGGTCGGACACGATTTCACAACTAACAACAACAAAAAGTTCTCTTCGAGATCATAACACAATGTAAATTTCAACTCTTGTAACCACATACTACTTTCCTCTTGATCCATCTGTAAATTATAACCAAAATTCTTGCCTCACTTTATCATAGGTTCCTTAACCTGTTCTTCCTCTGCTTCAAATTTCAACATACTTTTTTACGTTTTAACAATTACAAGTTCCTCAGCAGTACACACTTGTACTTCAAATTCTGTCTTATTTCCCCCCATACCACCAGTCTTTTTATCTAGTTTGAACAATGGGGAAACCATTGACAACCAGATCCTTCTGCTTTTAATTGCTGTCTTGATTTAATTTTAAATTCCCCTTGATGATTTGCCAATAGTTCTTGTTATGTTAACTATTTGTCTTTGTCTGCACTTTCTCTTCTATAATAATATGCTTTTTTCTGAGATCCATAAAGGTGTTTTTAGGCACAACCTGGGTTTATATCTATTCCGTAGTCTCAGTATGGAAAGCCTAAGAAAATGGTTTTTGAAACCCACATTCATTTTAACTTTATTGTGCCTTATTTCAAGTTTCAAGGAAGAGATAATTGCAAGAGTGGCAAAAGAGATATAATTTTTTTTTACATGTTGGTATTTTTCATCCCACCTGCTCCTCTTCCTCGTTTTCTTCTTCATCCTCTCTCTCTCTCTCTCTCTCTCTCTCTCTCTCTCTCTCTCTCTCTCTCTCTCTCTCTCTCTCTCTCTCTCTCTCTTTTGTTTTGTAAAAAACCCTTGTGAATCACATTGTTGTTCTGCAAGATGGGTATAATGGCATTTTTTAATACCTGATTTCATTTTCTTTTGTCGCTGAATACATTGAAACTTTTTTATTTGCTAAGCCTGCAAAACTCACTTTATTTACAGCTTTTCAGTGTAAAAATGCACACCGAAGGGACGTGGCAGTGTGTCTAGTGCGGCATTACTAATGTATAGCTGTTACATTACAGAGCTGAGATGAGGATGCTATTGAAATAATTTAAGCAGAATACACAGTGCAGCTAAATGGGAACGTAAATTACATTCTATGTTCATATTGGGGCTTGATAGTATTATAGCCAGCAATATAAATTATACACACAGATCGTGTTAGCAGCTATCCACAATAATGAGAGCAGCTCGTTGTGCTGATACCACCGCAAAGTAAAGCCACAGTAATTAAGGCAATGTTGAATGATTTACATATAGATGCATCACATGTATTATTCTCGTACACCTACTAACAAAGTAGGCTTCTCACTGCATGAATCTCACATCAACTGCTTTCCAGAACTCCCTGAGAATATCTAGCACCATAGATAACATTCCCCAATACACAAGCCAACATTGGCTAGAGTTGGCATGAACATTAAAGGTCCATGTGCCCCAGGATCACATTTGTTCTCACAGCCATCCCCCACCCACAACAGACCTAATATTTGTGAATCTGTTTTGAATACGTTCAGGAATAAAATTGGCATCTTACATGTCAATTTTGAGGGCTAAATTGGCCAGATTTCAGTGGCATGTTATTTTTAACATTTGCGGGACAATCTGGGGGAAAGGGGACCAGTTTTCTTCCCAAAGCATCCCCTGCAATTCCACCCTTAATTTGGGGGGGGGGAATGTTAGCCACTTTGGAATGCAAAGGAGCTGTCTATCTAGATATTTTATTGGCTTAACTTTTTATTTATTGCTTTATTATACTTTTGTTGTTGTTGTCTCCATCTATGATTATTTGCAAGACAGGTAAGCAGCATGGCAAATTTTTAAAAGCACACTGGGATAATAATTGTATCTGGAGCTATAGGGAAAGAAACCAGGAAGTTAATGTATAAGGAGCAAAGCAAATTATACTGTATATTCATCAAGCTCAATGTTGACAGCTCTGAAATATTGGGGAGAAGGCTTTCCCTTCCATTTATTTAAATATATAAGGGATTGACTTTGGGACCTTTACTTGCAACCTCTCCCTCTCTATCACTGAACTACAATCTTTCCTGGATTAAGAAGGTCACGTTTACTCAGAGATGGAATGGAATAGCCAACAGCCAGATTTGAACTCGGGCACGCATAATCATTGGTGAAAATCTGAGACATTGCCCTTGCAGGATAAGAATAATTTTTTTGTGATCTTTGCTTAAAGTAAAATGTCAGTGTAATATTTTAAATATCATTTGCAACTTCCAATTCAGTTAGCATCTGAAATCCGAAACAGAAGCCAAAATGTCAAAATGACTCCTCCCTTAGAAATTATAAATAGAAGTTTATTTAGAAACTTGTAAAATATTCATTTCTTATGTGCTAACCAAATAGATTTTGATAAAAAGTCTAATCTTTTTGCTATAGTATAATAAAACATTTCATTCTTCTTATTCCACCCTTTTTAATTTTGTTCTCGTTCTTCCTAATAACAATGGGTTGGAATTCTTGAAAAATTAATATTCATTGCCAATAATCAAAAGAGACAAGTCAATATAATATAAAAGTTGTAGCTATATAAATGTTTTAAATAAATAAATACACATACAAGAGATATTGGATCATGTAACCTCCTTCCCTCCTTCCTTCCTTCCTTCCTTCCTTCCTTCCTTCCTTCCTTCCTTCCTTCCTTCCTTCCTTCCTTCCTTCCTTCCTTCCTTGGAAATATAAACCGAAGAAATAATTTTAAATGATTGGAGGTAAGGGGAAATACTGTATATTGCTGCTTGCCTTGCATTGCTTCCATAACTCCATGTACAGAGCTATCATGATGTTTTTATTTCCAGGTCAACAAGGTTAATAGTAAATATGCTACCTAAAAAGAACAAATAAAGTATTCTGAAAAGATTTGATATAGCTTATGTTGTTTTTCAAACTGTGTTCCACAAAACCCCAAGGCTCCACATGAACTTACGGGGTTTTGTGAGAGACTTAAGGAAAAGAAAATCACTTGAATGCAACCAATTTCCTATTACTAAAGTTTTATCTTTTGGTCAGGAATTCTTGGAAATTTGTTTTTTAACTAATAGATTCTGTGGCTTGAAGATGGAGTTACATCAGCATTCTGGTCATTGGAGGAACTGATGAAGAAGAAGAATCAGTAAAGGTTATAACTAAGCTGGGCCAGCAAATTTGGAGAATGACACAGTGGCCAACAAACTGAAAAAGGTCAGTCTACATTCCAACTCCAAAAAGAGAGACTAAATAGAGCATGTAAACTATTGCACAGTGTCTGTATTTTCATATGCTACCAAAATAATGTTTAGGTTCATCCAATGCAGATTAAAGCTCTACATGAAAAAAAAATGCCAGATGTTCAAGCTGCCTTTCGAAAAGGATGAGGAACATAAGATCTTATTGCTGATGCAGACTGGATAATAGAGGAAGCCAAAGAATATCAAACAGTAATCCATATTACTTCATTGATTCAAGAAAGGCCTTTGATTATGTCAATCCTGTAAAGCAGTGGTTCCCAACCTTTTTTTGGCCATGCCCCACCTAAGCATCTCTAAAATCCTGATGCCCCCCCACCCCGTGACATATAATTCTTACTATTCAAAAAGTGAACTCCTACTCATGGGGAGGAAGCCTAAAAGGCCATTAACTTGGCTTAAACAAGGTTCCAATTGCCCCCATTAAAAATCAGATTGCCCCCCTGTGGGGCATGGGGCCCACGTTGGGGACCACTGCTATAAAGCTATGGAATGTTCTTAGAAAAATGGTGCATATCCTCACCCAGCTAAGGCCATATTTAACCAAGGGATGAACATTTCGTATAAAAAATAGTACGATGCAGAGCATTGCACATCTCAGAATATATAGTGAGGTAATGCCCTTGCAAATACTGAGGATTTCACAGGAAGGGCCTTTTACTGATAAGGTAGTCTCTACACATCTTGTTTTGTGCGTGATTATCAAAGCTTTACAAACCAATATCTTAACATGGACACATCATGGCAGAACACAGCACACATACCAATATATCACAAGGAACATGGTGTATTTACTCCTGTAAATATTACCTTTAATAAAGCTTGTGCTGATCACTCTGGAAGGCATTTATATTTGGGCATTAAACAAATGGGAACCCCAGAAAATCTCATTGTCCTCAGGCGAAAACTATATACAGACCAAGAAGTGATGATACAGACAGAACATGGTGAGACAAATTGACTTCAAAGCCACATACTTTCCCCAACCAATTCAACCAATATGCAAAATATATATTAGAGGAAGTTGGATTGAAAGAAGAAAAGCATGTTTTTAAAATGGGACTAAAATTAAATATAAAGAAAATTAAACTAATAACAACAAATAAATCAACCAGCCTTAGAACAGACAATGAAGTATCAAAGCTGCACAGAGCTTCTGCCTTTTAGGGTCAACAATCAACAGTAAAGGAACAAGTAGTCAAGAAATATACAACAGACTATCACTTGGTGAAGTAGCCATGAATGTCTTGGAAAAAAATATTCAAATGCTGTGATGTGTCTATATTGACAAAGAACGCAATAATATAAGCACTGGTATTCCTTGTGATACTCTATGGAAGTGAAAGTAGGACTTTGAAGTAGCTGGATAGAAGGAGTATTGATGCTTTTGTAACTTGGTGTTGGAAAATTCCATGAATAGACAAGAAAACAAACAAATAGAATAGAATGAGCTGGAAGGGACCTTGGAGGTCTTCTAGTCCAGCCCCCTGCTCAAGCAGGAGAACCTATACCATTTCAGATAAGTGGCTGGACTCTTTTTAAAAACATCCAGTGATGGAGCACCCACGATTTCTGGAGGCAAGCTGTTCCACTGATTAATTGTCCCCATTAAATCAATCTAAAATTCTTACTCATGGCACAAATGACCAGGCTAAAATTTTTATACTATACATTAAGTGAAGACCTAGCTCTCTCAAAAAGACTCTAATAGCAATAGCACTTAGACTTATATAGAGCTTCACAGTGCTTTACAGCCCTCTCTAAGCGGTTTACTGAGTCTAATGTTGTGAAATTAGAAGGAAAGAGAAGAAGAGGACAACCAGGAGCAAGGTGGAAGGACTCAGTTACAGAGGAAGTTAGTTTGAAAGTAATAGTGTGCTTGCAAGAACAACGCAAAATTTCCTTAGGGCAAATCAAAGACTAATGGCAGATTTTACTATATTAGACGCACTAAGTATTATTGTAAGAAAGTTTTATAATAAAAGTATTAAATGATGTATGCTCTAGCTAAAATGATTTTTTTTGTTCTTTTATAGTACTAGGATTTTTATTCTTCCAATACAAAAAAACAAAAACAAAAACAAAATCACTGCAAAACAGGTAGTTGTAGAATCCAGACACGGAAAAACCAAGTATGAGATCTATCAGAACTAATGGCATTGATGAATGCATATGTCATCATTGTGTCCAGAATGAAAGCAATGTTAATGAAATGCAAAAGAAGTGTAATCTTCATAAATAGAAAATGAGAGCTGTTATTCAAATACACAATTTCACAAATTAGTTGCTGAGCTTTCAAGACAAATCACCTTTACACTTGCTTTTTAATATCAATCTAAGTCTTTTGCATATTTCCCCATTGAGCTTTTATTTTAAAAAAAACTATTTCTCCTACCCTGGGAAAGAATATAACAACATGATTCTGAATGTTCACTCTTACTCCCCTGAAAGAAAGAAGAGAAAGAAGTATAAGAAGGTTAACGTAAGAAGAGAACCAGTTAATGATTGCAAAGTTTGAGCTGTAAAAGGACATTCTTGCCTTCCTTTGCCTGCTCTCTGATGGACTAATTTATTCAAGAAATCATGAAAATATATTCTGATTATCTGGCAATTTGCAACCACTGACAGTAAATTAATTAAAACACAGGTACAGTGAGTTTGGACATTGACAAGACTGTTCTAAATTTGGGCCAAGGTCATTTCAAAATCCATTATTGACTACAAAGAAAAGGTCACTTTGAAGTACTTCATTGGCAAAAAATTAAGCAGATGAGATATCAATATTGCACAAATTAGAAAAAATGGGGGCTAGAGAATTAGGTTAGACAGCATCTCTGTTATTGCAGCTGCTGTTATTTGTACTTCTACTTACTAAAGAAATAGAAAATGAAAAACATAAATAAATATAGCAATCATTAAAAGCATCTAAAACTTTACAATAACTTTTGTTAATTAAAATAAATGAAGCTTATCTATTAAACAAAAACGTATCGTACTGAAGTATAAAGTCTTTTAAAGTTAATATACAAATCTCTGAAGTTCAATTCAAATTTTGGAAGACTGGTGGTATCCAATATGAATAAGCTTAAATACAGAACAAGAGATTGCAAATATAGTTTTCTGGGTGGAAAGATTAGTAATTTAAATTAAGCTAAATTGGCCACATCCTAGAAGTAACAATAAAAAGAACCAAATGAATGTGAATTTGCCAAGCAGATGCAGGTTAGACGAACACGCTTGAAAGAAACTGGGAAATATGGTTTCAAAACTGTCAGACTGCTCTTGCTGGTTGCTTACACAAGAGCTGAAATAAAGAGCTGCTTTGGAAGTCTGTCTCCTGTCATCTCTACCCACTATCTAACATTGGGAACAACTGGAAGCATTATAGCAGATTTTTTTTGTCGCTAGTAATTATTCAAACAATTTGGTAGAGAAGGATAAGTGCACCTGACCTATTACAAATAGATGCAGAAATTATATGACTATACAGTTACTTAATTAAAAAAAACATTTTATTTATATCAACCAGCCCCAATACTTGGCTGGAAGTGAGCAAAGGATGTTGGTTGTTTCCACACCAATCCCATTGCATTCCCCACAACTGGCCCAAGAATTTATGGTCTCTTTGGAAGATACAAAAGTGATAAATAGAAGAAAGAATCAGTGAAGAACACTTCTCCTTGCCACAAATAAATAAATAAAAATAAATACTTCAACTAGAATTCTGCTTAATTCTGCTAGGACCGTGATGGCGAACCTATGGCACGCGTGCCAGAGGTGGCACGCGGAGCCATATCTGCCGGCACGCGAGCCATCAGCTCCAGCGCGCTTGCACGCGCTGGCCAGCTGATTTTTGGCCTTCTGAAGGGCTGGGGGAGACTGTTTTTGCCCTCCCCAGGCTTCAGGAAAGCCTCCGAAGCCTGGGGAGGGCGAAAAACAGGCCCAACGGGCCTACTGGAAGTTCAGAAACGAACTTCCGTTGGGCCCATTTTTTGTCCTCCCCAGGCTCCGGAGGCTTTCTTGGAGCCTAGGGAGGGTGAAAACGGCCTCCCCCAGCCCCCGGAGGAAATACCAAGCTCAGCTTGGAGGCCAGCAGTGCAGTGCGCATGGGGGGGGATTGTGCATGCATGCGCATGGGGGGCGCTTTGTATTATGGGTGCCGGCACGCACGCATGCTCGCATTTTTGGCACCCAACAACAAAAAGGTTAGCCATCACTGTGCTAGGGGCTGTTTTTTCTATTGGAGCAACTATTCTGACCAGTCTCTATACTCCTCCTACTGCCCTCATTGTAGCAATTTCCTTCAAAAGCCCAGAGTCCTTCGGGAGTTGGGCGGCATAGAAATACAACAAATAAATAAATAAATAAATAAATAAAATTGTCCTGACCTGAAAAAAAAATAAGGCTACTCTAAGTGCTTCAAAATCTGGCCACTGGCTTTGTTTTGCTAGAAATAGGCCTCTACAGAACCTGTTTGTTTCCAGATCAAAGTGGTATATTATTACTTCAACCCAGATATTTAGAAGGAAGAATGAATTCATCAGAAATGATGTAATGGGAAACAAGCAAACAAAAGTTAGTCTCAGTGATTTTACACAAACTGAGATTGCCCTACCTCTTGAAGCCAGGATGGCATGTTATCTGGTAATTTTTCATGAAATGATAAAACCTTCATATTAAGGACAACATTAATTTTATGTTTATTCTTCCTGTTTTAGGAATGGCCTATTTTTAATTCTGATTGTAGACATTTTAATTATTATACTTGTATGAACTAATGAGAATCCTGTGGGATTATGATGGGATATAAAAATAATAAACGAATAAATAATATGTAATCCACAGTACCTATCTACTTTTGTTAGACAATGTTTTGCAATTGTTTTGCTTTGTTTTGCTTTATATCAAATCAGTTTACACTTTTATTCATTTTAATTATCCAATAGGGTGTGAATACACTAGAAGGGTGAGATATGGTTGTATATAAACATTGGGTTTTTGTTTCTCAGAATACTTTATTTCCTTTCAAATTACATTTATTTTACAGTCAGAAGATATTTCATAAAAGTCAAGTCAAACATTAAATAGCAATGAAGTCCACAGAAGAACCACAATTTTGGGGATAGTTATAAGTAGTTATATAGTTATAAGTAGTTATAAATAGTTATAAGTAGGAATGCCCAAAATGAGATCATTTAAAAGCTGATCAGTATAAATTTGCCCTACAGTGTCAAAACTAAACATTTTCTTTAAAGGTATTCTTCCATTGTTACATGTTAGTTTGGAAAACTGTGGCATGACTGGGAAAAGAAAAATAAACAGTGAGATGCTTTGTGCATCCAGTGCCTTTTCCAACCAGTAATGTTTTTAATAAATCCCAAAACGATCTCAACATTTTTACTCTATTTTAAAAACAAACAAACAAACATGTACAGTATCTGTCAAAGCAGTGTGATCTATCCACTATAATGTTTCTATTTATTGTTGATGGTTCCCCCCCCCACAGACCTTCCAACACTGTATTTCATCTTCCTGATGGCCATTTCCTATGCTGTCCCTACATACAGTAATCAGCTTTCAGGTCATCACATTGCTGCCCAGATTTTACTAGCCTTCCAACTTGTTACGCTGTTAGCCATTTTCTTGAAATAATTCTTTTGCTTATCTCTACTGCTCCCTACTCTCATCCTTGAAATGCACAATTTAGAACTTCATTAGCAGTAATGTAATTATTTTCCAAAGCGTTCAAAAGCAGCTCTGTTTTCATCACATTCATAATGATATATTTACTACAAGCTTGCTGAAAATAAGATTTGCCCACCTCAATGTATTGTGCTCCATAGCTCCCAGGATTCTCAATCACCATGGCCAAAACTATATCTTAGACACCAGTTACCTCCTGAGATCCAGACTACCCCCACCCTGCTGGCCTTCCGGAAAGCGGTGAAGACCTGGCTGTTCCGGCAGGCTTGGGGCCGTTGATCTCGCTATTAAAATCTGGTGAGATCCGGCCAAAAAAGGTGTGTATGGGTTTTTTAATTATTGTTGTTGTTTTTAAATTGTTTTTTGTATAATGTATCTTTTTAATATGTTTTTTATATTTTAATAAGTTTGTTTTGTGTTTCTGCTGTAAGCCGCCCAGAGTCCCTCGGGAGTTGGGCGGCATAGAAATCTATCTATAAATAAAATAAATAAAATTGGATCAGAACTCTGTATTAATGACTCCATTATTTTAACCAACCAGATATACATTACTGCTTTGTTTCGTTAAATCTTTTGTTCAGATTTGCTCTCCTGCTTTGTATCAGTGGAAGATCTTCTAGCTGGTATGCAAAAGATATCTCTGCTTCTTTCATTAATATAAAACTATTACGGCCATAAATAGGTACAGCTGCATTTAAAATCTGTTGCAGAAGAAATGTCTCCGCTAGTACAGAATAAAGTAGGACATCTAAATTTCACACTTCACTTAAGGGCTTCATCATTAATTTTTATTGTGGCTCAAACAACATGGCAATGATCATGGAAATCATCAGATGATAATAACCATCCCCAAGCCTTGAATTTGCATTAGTCTAGGAAGAGCGTTTATCGTGACCATGTGTCCTATTTTTCAGACAGAGATACCAAATCCATGTTTAAACTAGAAAAACTAAAAAGCTAGTTAGAACCTGAACCTCAGATTGCTTATTATGTCTTTATTTCTACTGAAATTACTCTAGGAATTTCTAAAGTTGCACCTGTATGTATGAACATATGCAAATTTCATGCAGAACTATGTCATGTTTTACGGTGACAACTTTCTTGATTTTGAAATGTGTACATTGGTACCGTTAAGAATTCAGTATGGACTCTTTAAGGTAAGGGGGAAGTGCATTATTAAATTCTAAACTAGGGATTGGTAACCCATAATGTGGGAATCATCTGAATTGATTCATCAACTACCCAACTTTCTCTGGCCTTTCTAGAGTGGAAATGGGCAATCCACATCCAACACGTGAACTCCACAGTCAAGCATTTGATTCCAATATATACTTCTTTTGCAATCTCAGAATACTACCGGTATTAGTGGGTGGGTATAGCCTGCTGCGGAGACAGGCTGGAGCCAGATCAAAGGACAATGGTGTTTTCCAGTGGAAAATGGGGTAAGAACTTTTATGTGAACCTCTCTGTGTTGCATGGGGGTGTCTTTTTTTGGGGGGGGGAAGGTTGTCAACCAACTGAGCTTCAGTTGTTCTATTCTAGCATCTCCCCACTCATCCGGTAACAGGACTCTAAAACTCTATGGCCATTTCTGCTTTTTTTTTTTTTTTTCTGTTAATTTTATTAGGGGAATACTAACTTCAGAGAAAAACACACACAGAGTATAATAAAGTCTGATTAACCTGGGTGCCTAGTTCTTTCATTATTCAATTTGAGAAAAGAGGCATTTGCTGAAAAACATACATACATATACAAAGGAAGCTTCATTTTTCACCCCAGAGGGTGAAGAATATTGCTTGCATGTTGCAGAAATTTCCAGATGCTATGAACCAATGGTGCCCTATTTTTTTTTCCAGTTAACGACAATACTTGACTTTCTGTACCATGCCAAATAGGTGGAGTCCAGAGCAAGAACAAAGAATTGGTGAAGCCAGACAAAAAATGTATTTTTCTGAATTTTAATATATGTTAAAATCAAATGATGAAAGCCAGTTTGGTGTAATGTTTAAGGTATCAGGCTAGAAACCAGAAGACCATGAGTTCTAGTCCTGCCTTAGAGACAGAGACAGCTGCCTGACTTGGGCCAGTCACTTTCTCTCAGCCTAAGAAGGAGGCAATGGCAAACCACTTCTGAAAAACCTTGCCAAGAACAACTACAGGGATTTCTCCAGCCAGTTTCTGAGATACCGCTGAATAGAAATTCAAAATATTGTTCTTTTGTTGTCTCCCTATGTTTTTAATTGTTCTGTTACATTAAAAATTATAGTTGGGGGGTTATATTTGGAGGAGCTCGGGGGCAGTTCGTTTCGAAGGAGCCTGTATGCAACAAGATCTCAAGCTGTGCTCCTGTGTTGCAGAATTGACCCTGCCAATCTACTACCACCAGCAGATGTTTCTATCCGATTTGCTGTCTTCTTAGCTGCTTCTGATAACTCACGAAACAGCCGGCAAAATAAAATAGACACAGAGTCAGTCAGTTTACCCTGCAAACAATGCATTTATCTAGATGTATTAAAAGAAATCCAAGTTCAGCAGGTAAATGACAGGAAAGTATTCATTGTTTCCACTCACTTAAGGCAAAACACTTGTTGCAATTTTATGTGACAAATTGCATACAACCACCTTGGTGTGTCATGTAGGTGCGAGACCTGGGTTCATCTCTATAATTTCAGCTCCAGGTTTCAGCTGTCTGATTTGCCGTAAATTGGAAGACTGGCAGATGATGTAAAATTTTATGTTCCTTATATAATATGCATCGTTGAGTGTGTCTTGCTCTCTCTAATTGCATTGCTTTTATCTTGTATTGGTTGTTATAAGGCAGGGTCTCATCTTCTCCTTGCACTGCACCTAATTTACAGTTTGGCTTATAACTCCTTTATTTATCTCTCCATTCTAGAGCAACACGTTTGCAATGAAATGAAGCCATCAAATAGCAATGCCAATGTGTGATTGCTTCTCATCTCAAAGGCATAAATAGAACACAAATGATATTACCAATTCTTAACTCGCTGGTAATTATTCCAATAAAGGAGAATTCACGCTGTCAAGTATCAATAAGGGCACTTGATAGCAGCTCATAACTCTGTTTTCTAGTAATCAAACTGCTTCACGTTGGGCCTTAGAAAAAAGCTTAGGATAGCAGTTGCAAGAAATAGGATGTAAAATACAACAGCTTTTGATGTGCAGCTATATGCAATTATGGATTAAAAGAAAGCAATGCTTTAGAGTCAATGGAAAATGCTGGCAGTGTTTTTGCAGATGATTGTGACAGGTAAAGCGAATTCAGGAGGAACCAGCTGACTCTGTTTTATGCCCTTTTGTCCACAAGGGGTTTCAGAGGTTCCAAATGGCATTGCATAAAGACAAGGTTTTTGTTTTTTTCTGTGTGGGAAGCCCTCACCCCCACCCCAGGAGAATGAAATGTTTTGGGAAATATTAAAAAAGGCAGGATAGAATATTTCCCCTAAAGAAGAAATAGGAAAAAATCTTAAGGGGGGCAGAAACCAGCCCCAGTCTCCCTGCCCCCAAGCAGAAACTGAGGAGGCCAGCTTTTGGAAATGCAGATTTGGTAATCCATTCAAGACAGGATATTTCAAAACTCCTTGCAGTAAAGTTTGACAGAATCGAACTGCTGGCAGTCAGCAGAATTAGCCTGCAATATTGCATTCTAACCACTGCGCCACCACAGGATCTTAGATTTGATGTTACTCAGCTGATTTGTATTTCAATTTTTGTAATGCAGGGGTGAAATCCAGCAGGATCTGACAGGTTCTGGAGAACCGGTAGCGGAAATTTTGAGTAGTTCGGAGAACCGGTAGTGGAAATTTTGAGTAGTTCGGAGAACCGGCAAATACCACCTCTGGCTGGCCCCAGAGTGCGGTGGGAATGGAGATTTTGCAGTATCCTTCATCTGCCACGCCCACCATTTTGCAGTATCCTTCCCCTACCACACCCACCAAGCCACGCCCACCAAGCCATACCACACCCACCAAGCCACACCCACAGAACCGGTAGTAAAAAAAATTGGATTTCACCACTGTTGTAATGGCTGTAATTGTTTCCATTTTAATTCTGTTTGCCACCCAAAATCACTTGTTGAGATAGGTGGCCAGATAAATATAATAGATAAATAAATTAGTCTATGGAGATTCTCAGTCATCCAGGTCATGGTTGTCCCAAAGGTGCTTTTTCAAGAGGCAACTGGACTTTCTGGTTTTTCTTTGAAGACGTTTTGCTTCTCATCCAAGAAGCTTCAGAACTGAAGAAGTTTCTTGGATGAGAAGCAAAATGTCTTCAAAGAAAAATCAGAAAGTCCAATTGCCTCTTGAAAAAGCACCTTTGGTATAAATAAATTAGGGATGTTTATATACTTCTGGTGAAAACACTGTTCTAACATTTCTACACACATCTACCTGTTTATTTATATGTATATTAATGATGACAGCCCAATTAATAAAGAAACAAGCATCTTGAGAGAAGAAGTAGAATGGGCCATGGGGAACTTGCAAAATTTGAAGGGCCCAGGTATTGATGGAATACCTGTGGAATTACTAAGACCAGTGCCAATTGACATCATCACTGCCCTGTGTCAAGAGATATGGACTACATGTCAATGGCCTCAGGACTGGAAAAGATCTGTTTTTATCCCATTAGTAAAGAAAGATGATGCCAGAGACTGCTCCAACTATCGCACGATTGCATTGATTTCTCATGCAAGCAAGATTTTGTTAAAAAACATTAAACAGAGGCTACAGAGAATGTCATCGATCAAGAGTTACCTGATGTGCAAGCTGGCTTTAGAAAGGGATGCGGCACTCAAGATCACGTTGCCAATATTAAATGGATTATGGAAAAGGCACGTGAATATCAAAAGGATCTTTATATGTGGCACAGTGGTTAGAATGCAGTATTGCAGGCTAATTCTGACTGCTGGCTGCCAGCAGTTCAGCAGTTTGATTTCCACCAGCTCAGGGTTGACTCAGCCTTCTGTCCTTCTGAGATCAGTAAAATGAGGACTCAGATTGTTGAGGGTAATATGCTGACTCTGTAAACTGCTTAGAGAGGCTGTAAAGTACTGTAAAGCGGTATATAAGTCTAAGTGCTATTGCTATAGAAAAGCTTTTGACTGGGTAGAACACAATAAGCTATGGGCAGCTTTGCATAATCTTGGTGACCCTACCCAGCTGATCAGACTCATTAGACTCCTGTACACTGATCAGGAGACAACACTGAGAACTTTTTATGGAGACACAGATTACTTCAGACTCAGTAAGGGAATTAGACAGGGATGTATTTTATTCCTTTTTTGTTCAATCTATGTCAGTGTTGGCGAACCTATGGCATGCGTGCCACAGGTGGCACGCGGAGCCATATCAGAGGGCACGCGAGGCGTTGCCCTATGTCAGCTCCAGTGCGCATGTGCGCGCTGGCCAGCTGATTTTCGGCCTTGGGGAAGGCCGTTTTGCCCTCCGGAGGCTTCAGGGAAGTGTCCTGAAGCCCCGGGGTGTGAAAAACGGCCCAACGGGCAAACCGGAAGTTCGGAAAAACGCACTTCTGGTTTGCCGTTGGGCTGTTTTTTGCACTCCAGAGGCTTCAGGGAAGCTTCCTGAAGCCCCGGAGTGCCAAAAACGGCCCAACGGCAAACTGGAAGTTCGGAAAAACGCACTTCCGGTTTGCCGTTGGGCTGTTTTTTTGCACTCCAGAGGCTTCAGGGAAGCTTCCTGAAGCCCCGGAGTACCAAAAACGGCTCAACGGGCAAACCGGAAGTTCACAAAAACGCACTTCCGGTTTGCCGTTGGGCTGTTTTTTGCACTCCGGAGGCTTCAGGGAAGCTTCCTGAAGCCCCGGAGTGCGAAAAACAGCCCAACGGGCAAACCAGAAGTGCGTTTTTCCGAACTTCTGGTTTGCCCGTTGGGCCGTTTTTCACCGTCCCAGGCTTCAGTGAGGCCTTTGCGCATTTGCGGGGGGGGACGGGGGGGCATGCGCAGGGGGCAGCATGGGGGGGTTGTTGTGCGCATGCGTGGGGGGAGGGAATGGGTGTGGGCATGCGCGCGCACGCTAGCGTGCGCGCACACCCGCTTTTGGCACGCGAACCAAAAAAGATTCACCATCATCTATGTGCTGAAGTGACCATGCGGAAATTGGATCTGGAACTGCCTGATGTTGGAGCAAAGATTGGGGAAGAACTGTACATAATTTGAGGTACGCAGATGATACAACACTATTGGCTGAAAATAAGGAAGACCTGGAAAAATGACCTGGAAAATCAAGGACAAAAGTGAAAAAGTAGGATTGAGTTTTAACATCAGGAAAACAAAGATAATGAGAACAGCTGCAGAGGGATATGAGATGTTTAAAACCAACAAGGAAGAAATTGAATTAGTTTGAGAATTTATCTTCCTTGGATCCAAAATTGTTCATGATGACAGTTCAAAAGCAGGATAACCTTAGGCCGCACTGCAATGGTTAAATGAATAAGATCTGGAAAAGCATAGATATTGATATAAATACAAAAAGCAGGCTGGTTAGAGCAATACCACATAGCTCCCAGCGACCAGTAAGATCCCACAGGGTTGGGCTCCTCCAGGTCCCGTCAGCTAAACAGTGCCGGCTGGCGGGCCCGCGGGGGAGGGCCTTCTCTGTGGCTGCCCCGGCCCTCTGGAACCAGTTACCTCCTGAGATCCGGACTACCCCCACCCTGCTGGCCTTCCGGAAAGCCGTGAAGACCTGGCTGTTCCGGCAGGCTTGGGGCCGTTGATCTCGCCTCTGTAATTTGGCGAGATCCAGCCATGAAACGGTGTGTATGAATTTTTAGTTGTTTTTTAAATGTTTTTAATTATGTTTCTTTTTAATAGTTTTTATATTTTAATAATGTTTTTTTTATATTGTTGTAAGCCGCCCAGCGTCCCCTGGGAGTTGGGCGGCATAGAAATATAAATATAAATAAATAAATAAATAAATAAATAAATAAATAAATAAATAAATAAATACATAAATAAATACATAAATAAATAAATAAATAAATAGTCTTCCCTTTAATGACGTATGGGTATAAGAGTTGGACACTAAGAATGGCTGATCGTAGAAGAATTGATGTCTTTGAACTGTGGTGCTGGCCTAAATTATTGCATGCACCATGGACAGCCAGAGTAACTAACAGAGAGGTGCTAAATGATAGAAAACCAGACACATCACTAGAAGCTAAAATCATAAAACCAGAGGTGGTATTCAGCCGGTTCAGACCGGTTCAGGCAAACCGGTAGTAGGGGCCATGGTAGCCCACCCGCCCCGGCGCTATGCTGTCCTATTTAGGCACATTTTGAAGCCGCGCGCATGTGTGCAAGCCACACGTGTGAGCAAAGTGCATGCGCAGAGGCCTCACACATGCGTGGAAGGGGCGCGCACGCTCACATTTGCAAACTGGTAGGGAAAGTAAGTGAATACCACCTCTGCATAAAACTACATCTGATTTACTTTGGCCATGTCATGCGTGCAAACTCATTGCACAAGTCAATGATGCTAGGAATGGTTAGTGGAACAAGGAGGGGCAAGCAAAGAAAACACTGGTTTGAAAACATCAAATCTGATACAAAGCTGAACATCCAGCAATTGAAACCTGTGCTTGACAGGGTAGCATGGAGAGCACTTGCCTATAAAGTCTCTAAGAGTCGGACACAACTAAATGGTTTAAAGAACACTGTTTATTTATATTGCAATGAGTAATTACCTGAATGGGTCACATAATCCTTTTCTTTGCTACTCTATGAATTCCTTCTGACTCCAACTCTGAATTCCAATTGTTTACACTTAGAAAGGAAAATACATTGAAACTGTAGATATTAGGATTGATATAGTTTTAAATCACACTAAGAACACATCAGGGGTGGATTCCAACTTACCTCGCTGCCGGTTCGCTCCCTCCCGCGCCATGCATGCGCAGTAACAAAAAATCCGGGGGAAAAAACCAAAGCCGAAAAAAAGATGGCGACCACATGCACAGTGCCGGAAGTTGGCTTCTGCGCATGCTCAGATGGAAAAAAAATTCAAAAAAAATTCAAAAAAAAGATGGCGGCCCCCACGGACTGGCACTGACCGATCCAGTTCGGTGATGTCATCATGACGTCACCAGCAAGCCGCTACCGGTTTGGGAGAACCGGTCTGAACCGGGAGGAACCCACCTCTGGAACACATGAAAAATCAATAAATGCCAATCCAGCCTACAACCTTGATACTGCCACTTTGTCATCAGACTCTCCACCCCAATCCCAACCCCACATTATGTGTTATCTACAGCCATCAGAAGTGTGCATTTCTGCCTTCTGAAATGAATAGATGGCACAAAGTCTTACAGTGTCCACATTGTACAACAGGTACTGTTATCAGTTTGTTGTCAGTAAGTGCACGGACAAGTGCACTTACTATTCTCTTGCCAGCAAAACTGCACTAGTCCGTGCAGTTGGCAAGATTTCAGAAGTGGTTTTCCATTTCCTTCTTCTTAGGGCTGAGAGGGAAACACTGGTCAAAGATCACCCAGCTGGCTTTGTGCCTAAGGCAGGACTAGAATTCACGGTCTCCCAGTTTCTAGCTTGCTGCCTTAGCTACTGCACCAAATGGCTTTCTCATTTTTTTCATTATTTTATTTTAACATTGTCTGATTGCATAGTTCTGATTTAGGCAATCTGTTTCAGTTCTTCTTCAGGGCTCTGGAGATATGCTCCAGTGACTTGGTGACAACCACAGGTGGATTTGGTAAAACAATAAAGAAAATGCTAAAAACTGCATCAGCCTAACCTGACTGTTTTCCTGCAGGTGCTCCAGGAGAGCAATTTAGGAATGGAATCCTTACCCTTGCCTCAGTCGATAGTCTTGATTTTAAAAAGCATTACAAGCTGCTTTGGGGACAAATTGTTGATTTATAAAATAGAATATAAATCTTTAAAACCAATCAATAAATGCATCTTGATTTACTTGTCAATTCAAAATTGATTATTTCTCTTTCCTTGAACAAATTATAGTGATAAATTATAATTTTTATTTATTACATACATATCCTACTTCTCCTCCAAATTGCTCAGTTCAGTCCATATGACCTTCTTTTCCTTGTATTTTATTCCCAAACAACTCTGTGAGCTAGGTTAAGATGGAAGAGCACATCTAGCCCAAACTACACAAAGCATCTCCAAAGCTAGTACAGGTGGTCCTCAACTTACAACAGTTTATTTAATGACTGTTTGAAGTTACAACATCACTGAAAAAAGTGACTTATGACCGTTTTTCACACTTACGACTGTTATAGCATTCCCATGGTCACATGATTTACATTCGGATGCTTGACAACTGACTCAAATTTATGATGGTTGCAATGTCCCAGAGTCATGTGATCGCCTTTTGTGACCTTCTGAACAAGCAAAGTCAATGTGGAAACCAAATTCACTTAACAACCATGTTACTAATTTAACAGCTGCAGTGATTCACTTAACAAATGTGGCAAGAAAAGTCGTAAAATGGGGCAAAACTCACTTAACAAATTTCTCACTTAATATACCGGTAAATTTTGGGCTCAGTTGTTATTGTAAGTTAAGGATGACATGTATGGTACTACAATTACCATACCACTTGAATTCTACGATTGGAATACTTGTTTCTTAAAGGAAAAAAGTTGTTGCTAACTAACTGAAAATTGAATGGTATTCCATTTATGACACAATGTTGGTTCACATATAACCATCCATCTCTTAGTGACTTTGTGATAATTATTTCACCTCTTCAGATATGTCACAGGCCTGGTATCAGAAACAACGTGTTATCCCCTAAATCATTTCAAATGCTGGGCTCTAAATATATTTACCCGCAGTCATAGGTTCACGAGAAAACAATGCATTCATGAGCAAGTCCAACATGCAGTTCCAAAAAATTACCAGTAAATGCAAGCCAGCTTCTAATATTCTTCAGTGTAATCTACTTTTTTCTCAGAAGAAACCATGACTGTCTGAACATGATTGTTTGTATGTAAAGTTCTATAATGAATCCCTCTGAAATCTGGGTGCTTCAAGATCTCCAGACCTGCTAAATGAAGTTTAGTAAGGTTTTCCCAAAATATTTAAATTTCTCTCTGAATTGTGAGAAACAATTCAGATGAGTAAAACCCTGTATGAATGTTAGATTACCTTTGATGGCAATGTCAGCAATGATATTGTTGAGGAACATCAACATTTCTGACGCCAGAGAGTTGCTGCTGACCATGATCCCATCCAAAGTACTTCCTGGTGCAAAGAAAGTTAACGCCATAGCTCCATCCGAATGCTAAACATCTCTCTACATATTTTTTTTGTACCTACTCATTTTGCTGATGTAAGGCTGACACTGGCATAGCGTAATTTTTAATGGAGTAGTTCATCATTCATACCCATGGGGCAAGAGTCTTTTTTGTATAATCAGGCCCTCATTATTCACAGTTTTACTGTTCAGTATGCAGAACCACCAGGAAGGGATATACTAGGTTCTGGCATTTGGGCTAATGTGCAGTGATACTGTAGGTGACATTATAAGGTTTATCAAACAATCACTTTTTTCATAGGAATCAGCAGTTCCTGGTGCTGATTGAATTTCTTTCTCGCTGCATAAAACATTTAAAGAGGCCAATTAAAAGGGTCAACAGCGCAGGGTGACCAGGATCATATCCATCATGTTGGCATTGGCCTGCTATCCAAATGGTAGCAATGTTTACCCTTGTTGGTGTTATGTTCTAACTGTTTAAACTATGTTGCATGGTTCCAACCAGGTCCAGCGTTTGAGCGGGAAAAAGCTCAAACGCTATTGGCTGGTCTGTCTGACAGCTCCCTATAAAAGGGCAAGCTGTCAGACTGCTCTTTGCTGGTTGCTTACACAAGAGCTGAAATAAAGAGCTGCTTTGGAAGTCTGTCTCCTGTCATCTCTACCCACTATCTAACAGTGGCGACGAGGGCTTGGGCCAGGAGAACTGTGACTAGCTTCTTCAGCACTTTCAACCAGCCAGGCAGACATCTTCCT
>QLTV01002694.1:2301056-2314866 GCA_003457575.1 Thermophis baileyi
ATATGTATGTGTGTGTGTGTGTGTGTGTGTGTGTGTGTGTGTGTGTATGTATGTATGTATGTATGTATGTATGTATGTATGTATGTATGTATAAAGTTGTCTGTAAGGTCGATAACCCTGGGAAAAAAGCGCCTTTCCTGCTTTCTGGCTTGAATCTTAGTTGTATTTGCACTAAATCTGATTACTGAATTGACTTTTTTTCTTGAGTTGGCACAATATATTGAACAACGTATTAATTAAAATGTCCATATTTGTTCAGCATGCTAATTTCAAAAAAACCAGGATAACGGATGAATGCAGATGCTTGATGTTTAATGTTTATGGTTAAGCGTATTGTGAGGATACAGTTAAAATATGACCATGGATTATTAAATAACCCTTTTTTTTTGTAATTGTACATAGGATAAACCGAACTATAAGTAGGCAACATGGGCTGGATTGCACCGTGTGTTATATTAGTTGTACTTCTGTTGTGCAAACTCAGCCAGACATTTATTCTTCACTAATTTCAAAGCTGAATGGTTTGAAGGCCATTTAAACTGATTGACTGATGAAAATCATGTCCCATCAAATCACAGTTGCCTCTTAGATTTTCTCCATCTGTCCTTACCTGTATTTTTAACTCTTCCCATGGTGTATTCATCATCACTGTAACTTAATCTATTCACCTTGCTGCTGGTCATCTTCCTCTCTTTCCTTCCACATTTCCTACCATTAGAGTCATTTCCAGAGAGCTAGATCTTTGTATAATATGTATGTTTGAAGCAGGAGAATTACAGTTTGTTCATTTGCCTCAAGTGCAAACTCTGGGTTGATTCATTTGATGATCCATTCCTTTTCTTGGCTATCTACAATATCTCAACAGACTTCTCCAACACCAAAGTTCAAAAGGGTCACTACTCTTTCTATCCTCCTCCTTCAAAATCCTTTTTTTTTAACTTTTATAGAACGCCTCAGGACTAACATAGCTTGCACGATTCTGATCTTTGTAGGTATAGACACATAACTGCTCTGAATAGCTTTTCCAAGGCTTCTGTGGCTGGTCTTACCAAGTGCTAGCTTGCAGCATATTTTTTGAGAATATATGGCTACAGAGCAGCAAACAATATAACTCAGAACAGATTATTAGCACAGGAGTTGTGAGACAACTGAAATCTCCCCCTCCCTCCCCAGTTTTCCCAAGTTTTGTTTCATGGGGGGGGGGAATTGAGTGGAATGTATTTTGAGGTTTTATACTCTTTTGTTTCCTTATATAAGTTGTTATTATTATTGTTTTGGAACAACATATTTCATATTTACAGAAAGTTCTTATACCTGTCTTCTCTGATGTAAGTTTCACTGCTGGTTTAACAGGTACCCATTGTGTGACTTGATAACTACGGTTAGGATTGCTGCAGGAGAATTTAGATGCTTAATGCCCCTATATGACACAGTGATTTTTCACCTTGTTCACGTGTCCATATGGTCCCAGAGACATAATGTGTTCCAAAGTATTCTCAGAAAGTAAGTCCTGCTGTGTTAAATGGAGCGTATTCCTAGAGAAGTGCACAGGATTATAGCCATAGGCAATTCTGTCCACATTTTCTAGAGAATAAATTCCTATAGATATAGTTGGTTGAGTAAATAAGCTTCAGGTCAAGCCGTTAAAGTTTGAGTACCAATCTGTGAGATAATTGCTTGACCATGACAGTGCACTAAAACTTCAAAACTACTAGCAAGTTCCTCAGAGCTGCAAGTGCCTCTTCAATATTTGAGAAGGATAGGTTTTATTAGCCACCTAATGTTCCAAACTGGCAATAAATGTATTAATAGACTAAAAATACATTTTAGGTCAGTTATACAGCTAGAACAATCCAGCGGTCACAAAACAGTATGCAAGATTTTGAGCTGTCCAGAATTCTTCATGATAAGTAAAAGAAAAAAGGAGGAGACAAGTGAAGGATGTAAGGCTGGCTGATGTTGAAGTTGGGTGACCTGCTTTTAACCACAGTCATAAGATGGTCCGTGGGAGGAGGTTGCACATGTTCTTGTGAGGTTCTGTTTTGTCCTGTGATGGACAGATGGATGCTTGAGTCTAAGATTAAATGCAGACTTACAGTGGTTATCAAAACCTAAAGAAGTTTATGTTTTACATACGAGATTCTTATGCAATAAATGATCAGCTACCTGAAAAAGCTGCCCTTATAAAAGCTGTGTATTAAGGAAATATGAATTGATATACAGCAAGTCCCTTGGTTAAGAATAGCAAAATTAGAGCTAAATACACAATGATTCCAGTTAAAGTTAGAGTGACTCATATTAAATACACAATGGTTCAAGTTCATTACACAATATTATACAGTATTATACAATAATACTGTTCCAGCTTACATACAAATTCAACTTAAGGACAGACCTTGGGAACAGAACTCGTTCAAACTGAACACTATCTGTAGTTAATTTTTATTTATGCATCACAAATCAGTAAAAAAAGAAAATAAGCTCTACTGGAATTCTTCTTGAGAAGTAAATTCACATAGTTTTATATGAATACCTTACAGGAATCCAGGTCATGTGCAGGTTACACATAGTCTCCTTTTTATGTCTACCACCTGCGTGTAGATACATGTATTGTATGTGAGAATGCTGGGGAGAAGAGCTCTTTGAAGCAAGTGATGTGCAGCAGAGCCTTGCAACACAACATGCTCACTATTCACACAAAGGATCTGTATAATGCCCGAATAGGGATAGAATTTGAAATGGATGGCTATGAAAGATATAATATTAAGTAATTTATCTAATTACTCCCTGGCTGAGGAGATTAGTCTTAAACTTTGACAGAAAGAAGATAGGAAATGGAAAGAAAAGAGATGGTTGTAAAGGGATAAGTGGAATTATGTGTAAAGATTTCGGATGAGTAAAGTAGAGGTATGTTTAAATACTGTAATACGCCATTTCATCATAAATGATGTACTCCATATCCCATTTTGCCTATGAAATTTGTACACTGTGCTTTTTTTTTGGTTCAACTCTAGCCACCTTAGTCACACTGAGGATGCCACAGTAGAATCTGTATGGAATAAGATTAAAACATAGTGTACATTATATAGCTATTCCTCCCGAACACATGCAGATGAGTTGAGCTGCATAGTGTTGAGGATACATTTAATATACTCTCTATTGCTCTTTGGAGACCTAATTTAAGTTTTATTAAATATTGCATTGTCTGCTCTGCTTGTCTTCTTGGGTCTATTAAGGCTTTGGGGGCCTTTAACAGCCTGTGGGGCCTAATGAAATGAATTAAGTGCCCTGGTATGATAAACTAATGCAGTTCATTCAGAAGAGTTTAGTTCGGCTCTTCTGTCAAAAGAGCCATCTTGCATGCAGCTCATTCGTATTCTTTCAGCTACCCTAACATAAACCTCCCTGCTCACACAGCTCTGCATATTCAAACCTTGTTCAAAGAAGAGGGACTTATACCAGCAAAGTGCTTTGAAAATGTTGGTGTTTTTTTTTTTAAGGATGTGGCTTCTTTTAGGAGTTTGCAGAAGGGATCAAATGTGAACCATCTGACAATTTCACTCTCAAAGCAAAAGGTTTGTTCTGTGCTAGTGTGAGGGCTTGTTCCGGACAAAATGAGCTCCTTTTAAATATTCTCTGGAATATTGTTTTGAAGCTTAGGTGTAATGAAGGGCAAAGTTCCAGAGCAGAGTGGCAGGGCCGCCAAGAGGATTATTAAGTGCTGGAACAAGACTAATATGGGCCCCCGCTGCTGTTTTCCTCCTCAGCCTCATCGACGTTGACTTTTCTATCCGGTTGGGGCTCCAGCTTGGGCTCCCATCCCTCAGGCGACTCCGCCGCCGGCCGTTCGGCCTCCGAGTCACTGCTGCTGCTGCTGCTGCTCCCTCCTCCGCCGCCTCCGGACCCCTCTGTGAAAGGGGAGGTCGTGGCTGCCGCCAGGCTCTCGGTCTCCTGCATGGGAAACTCAGGGAGGAGGCTGCGCAGCCTTTCCCACATGCCTCACACACACCGCTCGGAGAGGCCTCGGCCGAAAAGGAAGGGAGGGCGTATGCGAGCATGCATGCATGCTCGGGAGAGGCACCCCCACTCACCCTGGCCGGGCCATGTGCACGAGAGCGCCGCTGCTGCATTTAACGCCAAATTGAAAAAGTGTTTGTCGCCCCTTTTTATTAATCTCATCACGTTTCTGTTTTTCCTTGCATTTTTCAGCTCCAGATTTTTGAGATGACATTTGATAACCATGTCAGGGTTCCAAATAGCATCCAAAATAAAATCAGAGTCCGAGGCAAAGCATTCCTCAAAGTTCCAATTTATTAACAGAGCCATGCTGGCACGGCTGCGAGAAACCCGAATCTGACGCTCCCAGGGTTTCTCCACCCAGTTGAAAGATCAAGCCCTTTGTCCCCACACCCACAAGTTCATGATGTTAGCCAGTCGCCTTCTGCCGACGTGTCAGTTACTCCCCTCAGCTTCCGGGCAGGTGCTAGACAAAGGATGACCTTGAGAATCTAAAGGAATTTGTTATGGCTACATGTCTACATCCCTCATGCAACAGCCCCTCCCAAATTCCCACAGCAAGAATACATTCTCAAACGTAAAGTGTGGCAGGCCAAAGTCTCTAATAAAATATGGCTTCGGCCTGACAAACCATTCATAAACTGAAATGAAATATAAAATATATTAATAAATGAAGAAACTGTTTTTCCTTTTTAAAAATTTGGTTTTGTAAAAAAATTTTTAAAAAAATTCCCCTTCATGGGCCCACTTTGAGCTCCATGGGCCCCGGAACAATGTACCGGCTGCACCCCCCTCTCCTCAGGCCTGCAGAGTGGTGGCAAGGCATCCAAGCAGGTTGTGGCCGAGGGAGGAGACTTTCCAGCCTAACTTCTGTTGAAAAACAGAGAGGATGCTCAGGATGGCAGCTGGCTAGGACTTAATGCTGTTAGTTCACCCAGTGCAGCTGGTGAGTGTGGCAGCTTGTCTTTGAGGCCAACCCCTTTTTCCTCAAGGAAATCTCATTTTAGTTTTAATATACAGGAGTTCCTGAAAAGCCTTAAGCTTTTAAAACTGTACTTCTTGGAGAGTTTAATGCATTAGTCTTAGGTTCAAAACAATGTAGTATAGTGGTTGGTTGGAAGAAAGGAAGACACTGATCCCTTTTTACCATTTTTTTACTTTTCATTTCAGATCTTAAGAGTTTAAAATTGCATTTCCCTCAACCCACCTCTATGCTTCTATAGCACACTTCTTTAGGCTTCTGATTCCAACTCTATAAAGTGACAGGCAGGGGCATCTGTTAGGGAGGGGGTCAAAAAGACAAGATGGTGGGTACTACTGCATGATTGAAGCCCAGCCTTTGTTGAGCAATGTGTTGCATGTATGTCAAAAGAAGTGTGACTTTGATTACATTACAGTCATGCCTACCATCTTGCTTTTGGAAGACACCCAGGGTTGCAGCTATTGCAAATGTCAGTGTTTTGTTAACAGGTATGGAAAAATTAAATTAAAATTAAATTACGGGATTTCAGTCGTGTGATGGACTGAGAGCAATAGTCACCTGCGTCTGTAGCATTCCTTAAGCTACACATATGCTCCCTGGGCTAAATGGGTGACAATAGCAATAGCACTTAGACTTATATACCGCTTCGTAGTGCTTTACAACCTTCTCTAAGCCGTTTACAAAGTCAGCATATTGCCCCCAATTCTGGGTCCTCATTTTACCAACCTGGTAGGTTGAGTCAACCTTGAGCCAGTCAGGATAGAAGGAATCGAACTCCTGGCAATGTGAGCAGAGTTAGCCTGCAATACTGCATTCTAACCACTGTGCCACCACAATGACCAGATGCAGCAGTATTGCCCTCTTGAGCCTCACGGCCATGACAAACAAAGGGGTTCAGAGATTTAAACTGCCTTATTCATGCAGACTTTGAGAGTAAGTCTTGATCTAAGACAGAGGTGGGTTCCTACCGGTTCGGACCGGTTCTATAGAACCATTAGTAACGTGGCGGCCTGGGTTGCTGGAACTGGCAGCGACCCAGGCTTGCCACGCCCCCGAGCCGGTTCTCTCGGTGGTGCCATAGGCACCGCCATCATGTTTTTTGCTTCTGCGCATGCACAGAAGCTCTTGTTTTTTGTACTGCGCGCACGCACGCACCCACGACGCACACGCATGGCGCGTCCCTGAGTGAACCGGCAGTAGGAAAATCCGGAACCCACCCCTGATCTAAGAGTATGTATTAGATTGATCAGCTGGAAACTTAGCCGAAATCTCATTTGTGTTGACAGGACCAGCACAGAAGTGTAAAATTCCATTAGCACAAGAGGCAGCAAACAAAGTTAAATCTCAATACTGACCACATTGTAAAAATAGTGAGAACTAGGAAAGCAAATGAAGCTCAGAGCGCACTTGCCACCCCAAAAGATCTCTAATAGGCAGGGAGTGTAACAAGATCATGGGCTTATGTCAGTTTCTGAGAATCCATCGCACTATTCATCCCCCCCAAAAAACGTTTCCCCACATACAGAAGTGGAGCTATAATATACTGTACTGTGTGTTGTTACTAACAGCACAAGAAGCAGCAGCAAAGGTATCAATAAAGTGTTTTAGAAACCCGATTCTTTTTTTTTTCCCAAGTAGATTCCTTCTTGGATTGTTGTATCTTTCTTGTTAGGGTGATTTAATCCCTGCTTTACTGAATTAAAGCACTCCTTTGAAACTTTGCATTGACCTAGTTATGGTTTTAATTGATTACCTGATTCCTGAAAACCATAGCAAAAGAATCAATGAAGACCTAGCCAGGAAAAAAAAATACAGAGATGAATACAGTCAAGGTACAAAATCAAACGATTCTTCAAGTTTATCTCAACATATGAGTCCAAAGACTGCTGTGAGAAATTGGCAGATGAGTCCAGTTTCCTATTTTTATAAGGAATAAATGTTGACTATTTAATGCTGAAATTATTTACATGTAAACTATGCATAACAGCTGGTATCCTTATTAGTCAAATGTATTCTTGCCAATTGCAACTTATATCATCCTTTCCTGTTTGAAGAAGACATCACAGCCAATTAAGGTAAGTAATTTTTTGGTAGATATTCATGTGTGCTTGCAAACATGACAGAACAGCTAAATGTGGTCTCAGACTGATTATATTTTGGAAAATTGTTCCACTTTCTTGTAAGATACTATTCCAGAAATTTTGAATAGCTGAATGTCGTCACTAGGGATCTATGTATGAAATGTTTTACTTCAAATTGCTTCAAAATACACAGCAGGCTTGAGCATTGCAGAAAACTATTGAGTTCAAAACTAAGTATTGCTGAGAAATAAGTATAAAAATAAGAATATTCTTTTATCCATAATCGTAACCCAACCCAATCTAAATTCTATTATACAGGTGGTCCTCGACTTACAACAGTTCATTTAGTGACCTTTCAAAGTTACAACAGCACTGAGAAAAGTGACTTATGACTGTTTTTCACGGTTACAATTTTTGCAGCATCCCCATGATCATGTGATCGAAATTCAGATGTTGGGCAACTGGTTCATACTTATAACCGTTGTTGTGTCCCAACATCATGTGATCACCTTTTATGACCTTCTGACAAGCAAAGTCAATGGGGAAGAGTGTTGGCTTTAGAAAGTTAGAAATGGACTAAAAATTGGATATTGCAAGAAGAGATCGTTGGTTGTATTTTAAGAAAATATGATACTAAAATTGTTTATAATTCTTGTGATAAAGGGAAAAATCATTTTTATATTGCCTTTTTTGTTTTTCTCTTTTTTGGCATTTTTTAGTTTAGTTTGTATTTGCTTTTGCTATTGTAATTAAAATATCAATGAAAATGCAATGAAAATGCTTCCAACTGTATCCTCGGTGGCGCAGTGGTTAGACTGCAGTACTGCAGGCTACTTCTGCTGACTGCTGGCTGCCTGCAATTTGGCTGTTCAAATCCCACCAGGCTCAAGGTTGACTCAGCCTTCCATCCTGCCAAGGTGGGTAAAATGAGGACCCAAATTGTTGGGGGCAATATGTTGACTGTAAAACCGCTTAGAGAGGGCTGTAAAGCACTAAAGCGGTATATAAGTCTAAGTGCTATTGCTATTGCTATCCTGTATCTGTATTTGTTGTCAAAATCTGTCCATTTTTCTTAATCCATAATGCTTTCCTATTGTTATTTTTGTAATACTGTACAGTTGTTAGACAATAATGTAGAGCTCATCGCTAAATTCATAATACTTTTGATTAGCATATTGCATTTCATTGTAAATGTTATAAAATGTTAATGTTTAAATTCCATTTTTTTACCCTAGAGCAGTTTATACATTTTCAGTCCTTTATTTCTATGCTATCGTACTAATTACATAATCTCTCTATTCATCTTTTCTTTTCTTTTCCTCATATAATCTTCTCGTTTATGAATCTTCCTCTTATTACTACTTTCGTACAGTCCCACTATTGGCCTGGGTAATTTTGCCTTGTTTTAAATCACTGTACTGATGTAGCATTTTTTTTAAATGTATTTTTAGTCAGTTGACTTTGCAGCATTGAAGAACAGTATTTATTATTTCTGTTTTAATAGGTATTTCTAATACTGAAGTCGCAGACAATTGCAATATTAATTTGGTCCTGTTTTATATTTTGAGATAGATTTGAGGAGACCAAAATATTACATTATATAACAATAGGATTATGCTTCTGAGGAAATTATGAAATCTCCAGGTAGCTATTAAACTCACCAGCTCGTCCAAAATACAAGCTGATCCAAAATATCAGCATCATTGAACTCAACTTGTCCAAAACACCAGCATTTTCTGGATTGATTGATCGATCGATCGATCGATTGAATAATTGATTAAATAAATAATCAATCGATTGATCGATCGATTGATTGATTATTTATTTATTTATTTGTTTGTTTGTTTGTTTATTAATTAAATTTCTATGCCACCCATCTCCTCTACAAGGTGACTCAGGGCAGCTGGATCCTCTTTTCTTAAATAACGATCTTGTTTATCCATTTCAGTATTTATTTACTGTAGATGTCCTCTTAAAAGAATGCTTTCAAATCAACCTTGATTCCTGGTGACTGCCTATACAAGTCCATGCAATTTCTTGGCAGCGTTCTTGAAGTGGCTTGTCCTTGCCTGCTTGTTGACAGGTCCAAGGTCACCCAACTAACTTAGAGAGTGACAGAGAGTGACAGGCCCAAAGTCACCCAACTAACTTTGTGATTTAATGAATAAAAGTAAAGGTTTCCCCTGTCCATTGCAGTCTGACTGTAGTTGGCAGTGCTCATCTCCGTTTCTTAGCTGAGGGAGCCAACGTTGTCTGAAGACCCTTTGCAGTGGTCAAGGTGCACGGAATGTTACCCACCAAAGTGGTACTTATTTTGCAGGATCCAATCTGGGTCAGTCACCGGGATCAAAGGTTTTGTCTACCAAGCTTTCAGACTCGTTCTGTCTGTGGTATTTATAGTGCCTATTGAATGTGGCTTTTTAGATGTTAATTGGGGTGTGTTGATGGATGGCTTTTAAGTCGTTGGTTGTCATTTGCTTGCCCAGCCCTTGCCTTCTAAGTACTTGATAGGCTGGTGGTAAATCATCACACCTGTTGATTTAAAGCCATTCAACCACACACCCAATAAACAACCAAAAAAGCCACATACAACAGGCACTATAAATACCACACACAGAACAGCACACACCATGCTAGAGAGAAGTTCCTTGAAGTTGGGCTCCAGCATGAGTCCAAAAGCTCAGAAGACAAAATCTCTGATCCCGTGACCGACCCAGATGGGATCTTGCAACATTATCCTGGCACACGTATATTCGCCTTCATTCATGGTACCTATTTATCCACTCGCATTTGCATGCTTTTGAACTGCTAGGTGGGCCGTAGCTGGGGCAAGTAACAGGAGGTCATCCCATCATGTGGCATTTGGGTCTCAAACATGCACTGTCAGTTTGCAGCTGACAAACTCAGTGTACCTTTCCTATAATGAGAGCCAGTTTGGTACAGTGGTTTTGTTTGAAGGACTACTTCAAATTTAGTACTTTAAGGGTGTTGTCTGTCCGAGAAGAAGGGATAGATTGTCTCTTTCCAAGACAATAAATATTGTCTTGCTATTAGTTTTATTCTCCTGTTAATAGAGTAAAATCTGGAAATACATCTCTAATTCCTTAGAGTCCTTTTCTGTTCTGATCCTTAAAATAAATTAGTTATGAAGAAACGACTTTTGAATGGAATGGTAGGTCTTTTCTTTTGCTGATAAGCTATAAATGCTGGTATTTTTGGTAAATGGTGCCCAAATAATAATAGTGGAAGTAGATAGTGTTGATGATTTCTTTTTACAGTGTTGTTGAAGATTTTGTTTTTCACCCTCACAAAAACTCTGTACAATAGGTTCAGTTAAAAGAGAGTGACTGGCCCAAATTCACCTGCTGAACTACAGTTGGCAAGGATAGAGTTGTATAAACCAGTCCAGTAACTTAACTACAGTACATCATCCAGCAAAGCAGTTTGATGGTTGACTGAAACATTCAAAGTTGAAGGTGCAAATTAATTGCTAACTGAAGGCTGTTAGTTGCCGGGCTAGTGCTTTGATCTACCTTTGGGATGAGTAAGTAGCTAAGGGCCCTCTTGCATTCTCTACAAAGTATTACTTGGAGGACACAAATTGACCAATTCAGGCACAGATATTATCAATATGTGTGACAATACTGCATTACGTTCTCTATATGAAAGCATCATTTTATCAGCACCACTCTTTTCTCTCCTGATGAATTTCTTGAGATAGAAATAAGACGATTTTATTCAAGAGCCGTGGTGGTGCAGTGGTTAGAATGCAGTATTGCAGGCTACTTCTGCTGACTGCCGGCTGACTGTAGTTTGGCAGTGAGATTCGAACCAGGCTCAAGGTTGGCTCAGCCTTCCATCCTTCCGAGGTCGGTAAAATGAGGGCCCAGATTGTTGGGGGCAATATGCTGACTCTGTAAACTGCTTAGAGAGGGCTGTAAAAGCACTGTGAAGCGGTATATAAGTCTAAGTGCTATTGCTGCTATTCCATGAATAACAGTTTTTGTTTTTCTCTGTAGATTGTGGGTCTTTTTTATAATTAACAAAAGGGAGAGAGAAAGAAGTCAGCATCAGCAAGCAAGTGCTGAAACAGGTTTGTGCTGTGTGTGATAACTGACAATCAGATCATCCTACTTTCTTTTGACTTTTCTTTAAAAGGTCAAAGATGGAACTATCAGCTCTACTAATCCAGATCCAGTAGATGGTAACAAAGAGGTGAAGTTTACTGCATTGCTTTGCTGCCATCTAGTAATTATCTGGATCTTTGCAGTCTAAGAAGATAGCCTTATTCTACAAAACGGCCATGTGGTAATCTCATCTTGGCCTTTTGATTCCATTCGAACAAGGTATGTCATTGAGGACAACAGTGTAACTCCTGAAACTCTCTTAAGGACCGAGAAGACGCAGGGCCAATATCTTGAGAAACGAGCTTTGGTCATTCTATATTGTGTTTCCCTCTCAATTCACGCAGTGCATTCTTGGCAGAGGTTCAAGTTGTCCCAAAGGTGCTTTTTTCAAGAGGCAACTGGACTTTCTGGTTTTTCTTTGAAGACGTTTTGCTTCTCATCCAAGAAGCTTGTTCAGCTCTGAACTGAAGAAGTTTCTTGGATGAGAAGCTAAACATCTTCAAAGAAAAACCAGAAAGTCCAGTTGCCTCTTGAAAAAAGCACCTTTGGGACAACCATGACATGGATGACTGAGAATCTCCATAGACAGAGGTTCAAGGGTTACAAAAAAGAAAGAAAAGAATGGGTGCTGTGTACAAACTAGGGATTGCCTACCACCACTTCAGAGGGTAGAATTCTAGCAAGCAGGGTTCTGAGCTTTTCCTTTTTAATCTTTATAACAGTAGAGGGGCATTATTTTGCTTCATTAGGACCCATGTATTGGTGGTATTGCCTATTTTATTTATGGCAGCAATGTTCACTGTTCAGAACCGTCGGAGAGATTTGCTGCAGCATGGTTCCAAGCGCAGGTGCTGTGGTCCCATCCAGGCATTTGTTGGATGACTTAAAATATGCACTCAAAAATAATCCCTGATGGAAATCCGTACATGCAGGAGCCTGAAAGTTAGGAGAAGAAATCAATGTGTGCAGCGGAACTGTAGAAGCCTGGAGCAATTGTGAGATTGCAATTTTTAAGGATGTGGCAGAGTCTTGCTGTGCTGAGAGGTAAGTGAGAGCCGAGCTGTTGGGAAGAAGCCTAGATAAGAAGATGCTTGTAACATACTGCAAGATTAGGTTTCACTCCCCCCCCCCTATCAAAATCAGGACAATGAAAGACTAGAAAGTGATTTAGATGTCACAGCAAGTATTTTTTTTCCCCCTACCCAAGTATTAAGACGTTTGATTTCCTGAGCTTAACCTGTAACCAGTTTTTAAAAAGAGACATGCTTGGCCACCTTCCTACTCTGGATGTTACTTTCGCTGTGTTTATTTGTAAAACTCTGATTTGCAGATAATACACTTTCCAAAATTCTCATGACCTAAATGTGGTGTATTGCCTAATTGGCACAATATCTCTATTTATCTCTTTCTTTCCCTCCTTGCCATATTTGTCTATATCTATCTCTAATTGGCATTACCCTCAGGTTTCTGCTTTCATGAAGAGTTTAAATTCATAGCTGCCTTAAATTACCTGTGGTTATCCCACTGGCTATGGATTTGACAATCCTTTGTTAAACCTACTGCTTACTAATGCTCAGAAGTCTCAGCTAATGTCCCCCTGTTAGTAAGGAATTTTTCTCCGGAAAACTGAATTTTCACAGTCGAAGTAGGAAGATAGGCAATGAGTAAGGCATTAAATCCAGAACCTCTGGAGCAGTTTCTCTCAATCTCAGCATCTTTAACATGTGTGGACTTCAATTCCCAGAATTCCCCATCAGTGTTTCTCAATGTCAGCAACTTCCAGAAGCCCTGCTCTGGAGAGTTGCCTCACACTTTTGGATATTGCTGAAATTTCCTGGGACGCTTTTTGCAGATAGGGCTATATTCAAAAGCATTTTAGGACTTATAATATCTCAAAATGGTGGAGATCAACATACTGATATTTGTTAGAGATGATGGGTTGGCTGCAATACAAACAGAACTTCCCAAAGAGTATGAGGCCACATGTGATCCTGGAATTATTGGCTGACCATAACTATTCTTGCTTTTGGGATTCAAATGCTGTCGACGTTTATGCCATATTACGTGGTAGGTGTTATGTTCTAACTGTTTCAACTGTGTTGCATGGTTCCAACCAGGTCCAGCGTTTGAGCGGGAAAAAGCTCAAACGCTATTGGCTGGTCTGTCTGACAGCTCCCTATAAAAGGGCAAGCTGTCAGACTGCTCTTTGCTGGTTGCTGATACAAGAGCTGAAATAAAGAGCTGCTTTGGAAGTCTGTCTCCTGTCATCTCTACCCACTATCTAACAGTGGCGACGAGGGCTTGGGCCAGGAGAACTGTGACTAGCTTCTTCAGCACTTTCAACCAGCCAGGCAGACATCTTCCTGNGGGAAAAAGCTCAAACGCTATTGGCTGGTCTGTCTGACAGCTCCCTATAAAAGGGCAAGCTGTCAGACTGCTCTTTGCTGGTTGCTGATACAAGAGCTGAAATAAAGAGCTGCTTTGGAAGTCTGTCTCCTGTCATCTCTACCCACTATCTAACAGTGGCGACGAGGGCTTGGGCCAGGAGAACTGTGACTAGCTTCTTCAGCACTTTCAACCAGCCAGGCAGACATCTGCCTGCC
>QLTV01002694.1:2333039-2353039 GCA_003457575.1 Thermophis baileyi
CACAACAATACACGAGCACACAATAGATACAAACTTAATGTAAACCGCTCCAAACTCGACTGCAGAAAATACGACTTCAGCAACAGAGTGATCAATGCCTGGAATTCACTACCTGACTCTGTGGTTTCTTCCCCAAACCCTAAAAACTTTAACCTTAGACTGTCTACTGTAGACCTCACCCCATTCCTAAGAGGTCTGTAAGGGGCGTGCATAAGCGCACCAGCGTGCCTACCGTCCCTGTCCTACTGTCCTATTGTCCTCATCTATCTGTATTCACTTTGATTATGTTTATGTTTATACCTATACCTGCTATCTTGTACATGTTTGACAAACAAATAAATAAAATAAATAAATAAGTAACTTAATAGCTTAAACGTTGTCTGTAAGAAGTTTGTAGAAACAATATACTGAAAGAGAACAGAAAACTATACACACCGTTTGTGAAACAGCCCCTTATCTTTCAATAAAAAAAAAAAAGTTAAAACAGTAAAGCAGAGGTTGAAAGGAAGATCACATATACTTGTTATTATTTATTTATTGAGAATGACAAGCCTTCTTTTTGCATTTAGTGCTCACATTTTTTTTTTTTACACGAAAGGTCATTTTCATTAACCTTCACATGGCTCCAAGTGGCCTCATTGCCCAAAGGCATACAGTTATTTACAATTTCCCTTCATCCTATGCAAAGCTAAACAACTCTTGAGTAGGAGGCTAATATATGTTAAGTGCCAGAAGCACATTCCAATTAAGTATTAGCGTAGGTTGGAAATTGTCCAAAACATTCAGTGAAAACCATTTTCAATCATTTTCATTAAAATTAATAGCAAGCCTAAAAAGAAAAAAGTAATGCGTCCAGGGAGTAGGGAAATAGTTTGAAACAGCCACCAGTATTGCTGAAGCAAAGCATTTGTAGATATCACGTCCTTATCTGGGCCTATGGAGCTTGTGGAATTATCTAAATTGCAATATCTTACACCAGGGGTCTCCAGAGTTGCCAACTTTTTGGCTGGCTGAAGAATTCTGAGAATTGAAGTCCACAAATCTTAAAGTTGCCAAATTTGGAGAGCCTTGGCTCATAAGATATTGGATACTAGTAGATATCAGGCACCTTTTGATCTGCATGACTATCCAACTTTACAAGGAATAGGTGATCACTTACTTATTCTTTGGTTTGAAGCAAAGAATAAAAATGCAACCTTGTGCTCCTAATCTCCATTTTCCACCATTTATCTGTGCAGAAGAGACCAAGGGGATCCTAGAGAAGGCTGTCAATAGAATACAAAACAATATACCTCTTAACTGATTAGAACTTGGACAAGATACAATTGAGTTTCCTTGATTAGTAGGATGGTGTTGCCGGGGAAGGAAGGCATTATCCATCCACCAAGGGAGATCCCAGAGATTAAATGGACAACATATGTCAGGATTCCTGCAACATACAAAGTTTTATTAAATAGGAGGAACAACATACAAGGGAATTCTCATCTCGACCAGCCATGAGAGACAGTGTCAGAAGACCCACTTGTCATGTTGTATCTGTAACTATGGGTTCTTTAGCACCCAGGTTTATAATTCCAGGCTTCCCCCCCCCCCAGTGGTGAAATCCAATTTTTTTTAATTACCGGTTCTGTGGGTGTGGCTTGGTGGGCATGGTGTGGCTTGGTGGGCGTGGCTTGGTGGGCGTGGCAGTGGAAGGATACTGCAAAATCTCCATTCCCACCCCACTCTGGGGCCAGCCAGAGGTGGTATTTGTCGGTTCTCCAAACTACTCAAAATTTCCGCTACCGGTTCTCCAGAAGCTGTTAGAACCTGCTGGATTTCACCCCTACTTTCCCCCCCCCTCCCATCTGGCACCAGGAAACTGTGCCAGGGTGGTTGATCATGAGATTGGCAATTGTGCCTCCTGCTCCCCAAGCTGCATGCCATAAATCTATAGATGGACTGGGAAGCTAGTTACATAATCAAGGAGAGCAAAGGGGTTAATTACATCCTTAGCAAAGAATGGAAAGGCTATTTATACTGAAAAGGGAAGCCAAAAACTTACAATCTCCTGAGCCTGTCAACTTAGGAGGCAGTGTGGGACATTGATGGCAGGAAGAGACTAGCTTGGCTAGTAAAATTCTGGCACTAGCCAGCTTTGCAGAATAATTTTAAACAATAGGTGGTCCAACCATAAGGCAATACAGGTGAGTCCTTGACTTATGACTGGCTGCTTAGTGATTGTTCAGAGTTAGGAAGGACCTCCCAGAGTACTTATGATTTTGTTCCAATGGCCAGGCTCCCCCTGTGATCACGTGACTGCATGCTGGGCACTTGACAACCAGCCCACATTGTGGGAAGCTGGCAAAAAGAGGGCCCATACCTAAGTACTACTGATGCTGTCCCTGATCCAGTTCCCTGGGTTGCTGTTATCTCAGGGAGCCTGGACTAGGACCAGCATTAGTATGAAATTACCTGCAATACTTAAGGAATATTAAAACCTGCTTTAACATATTGTATCATACATCATAATCAAGGTATGGCTGTATTTATGAAGGTTTTGGGGGTCGCGGACCCAGCACACAGATCAGCATTGATTAACTTATGAAAAGTCAGTGGTGCCTGTGTGATGGACTTGTGCCCCTGAGTATGTGGAAATTGTGCTGTGTATGTTGAAATTGTGCTTTGCAAGCAGGATAGCTGCTTAGGTAGCAAAATATGGTAGGCTAAGATCCTGGGGAAAAAGCAACTTGTGTTGGTCACCTATATAAAAATAGTTATGTTGTGACATGTAGGGTGAAGGAATGAGCAACTGCCCTGTTGCTATGGCAAGGTGGCAGAATCCTGAAAGTCATGTGCCTTTGCAGTCTTAAGGTATATAAGGCAGGAATGAAGAATAGGAGGTGTCCAATCAGTCTCAAGCCATACCCTTGACTGCTTGTCTGATTGACCCTCGTTGCAATGTGATTAATGTAAGTGCTTTATGTTTATTATGCTCCAAATTCTAATAAACCTCTGAATTCTAAAGTGAGACTTTTTGTGGTGTGCTGTCTGTTCAATTGTTATTAAGTGCAGCTATGCTCATAATCAGGTTTTTCCCGATGACGTTTAAAGCTGTTTGCATCATCCCATAGTCACATGACCGTATCTTACTACAGTTTTGCCCAAAAAACACCATTTACTGCTGATTTTCAGAAAAACCAGCCCATAGCAAACAATGGGCTTGCTTTACGAGTGCAGCAAAAAAGGTTGTAAAATCATGTCAGTCACATGGGTGACCTACTTTTTCTACCATAATAACTTACAAGTATAATGGACACGTTCCTTTATAGTCATAAGTCAAGAAGTACCTGTATAAGGTATTTGCCCCAGGAAGCATATTCGAAAGATGGTGTTGTGACCCGCCAGCATCCCGTGCAGGTGATCATGGATCCTGAGGACAATGAGGCGGTTGTGGTGAGGTACCATCGGCCCGTGCAACTGGCACCCGAGTCAGAGAGCGAGGAGGCTGAGAGTCAACCAGGGCCTTCTGTACCTCCTGAGGAGCCCATCAGGGCCGAAGAAGAAGAGGAGGAGCCTCTTCTTCTCGATGCTCGGGCACGCAGGGCTGATAGAAAACAAGAGTGGCTACTCAGGAGGAGGTCTCCTCGAGAGTAGAGCTGCAGGCTAAGTGGCCACACCCTTAGACTATTTAAGCCCTGACCACGCTGAGCCTCGTTGCAGGAAACAACGTTTAATATTACTCTTGATCTTTGTGACTCCAGTCTGCTCGGTTCTTGTTCCAGTACGGGTCTTGTTTCCTGCATTCCTAGCTCTGGGAGTATTACCAGATACAGTAAGACCTGCTCATTTATCTCTTGGACTCCGGCCAGCTGTTAAGATTACATATTAACAAGCGGGGGTTTGAAAAAGACTCTTCTGCCTTTATTTTGTTTTCAACAGCTCCTAAGATGTTATTAGGAGACCTTTATTATTAGTAAAAGAACAGTGTTTTGCAGTTTGTGTGTGCGTATTATTGGTGGCTCGTCGCTGGGGCAGAACAGATGGCAGTAAAATGCTGAAACTGAGAGCTAGAAGCCTATAGCCTGCCTGCGGTCCATGAATTAGCATTCTGGTATTACAGGTGACAGAGACATTGTCCGAATATAAGAGTTACCTCGTGGTAAGATGGGCGCCCAATAAATTGTACAAGTAAAGAAACATTAAGGATAAGGTTTTGCAAAATGTTTGAAAGGGTGCTTTGGGATGAGCCAACCAGTCTTCTCCAGAAGTCTTAAGTGATGTCCTCCAGAGGTTCTGTGTACAACTGCTTTGAAGGCCACTCAAATGGGGAAACTGCTTTGCTTCATTCACTGAGGCAGCAGAGGTGTCTGCGCACGCTGATGCTCATGCAGACATCGAAAAGCCCTTGAAGCAGCAAAATATATTGGAGAGGCCCTGCCTATGCTGGATTCTGTGCTTGTGATAACTCAGGGGTGTCAAACTCAAGGCCCGTGGGGCGGATCTGGCCTGCGGGGTGCTTAGATCTGGCCCGTGGGGCCGCCCTAGAAACAGCAAAGGACCGGCCCGCAGTGCCTCTTCCAGCAAAAACAGAGCTAGGGAGGGCCACATGCGGCCCTCCCAGGCTCTGTTTTTGGCCACGACGGCCTCCTGCAGCCCTCTGCCAGTGAAAATGGAGCTTGGGGGGCTGCATGCAGGAGGCTGTCGCAGCCGAAAATTCGCTGGCAGAGCACTCAGGCCATCACAGGCGCCCTGACACGAGTGAAGTCAAGCTGGCCACGCCCACCCTGGCCATGCCCACTCTGGCCCCCCAAGGTCAAACACAACCCTGATGCAGCCCTCAATGAAATCGAGTTTGACACCCCTGTGATAACTGAAACTAGTTTAAGAATGGCTAAACATTTTTTTTGCAGATTCTCTGTACAGGGAGTAGTACAGAAAACAGATAATCAACGGAGAGCTTGGGAGTAAAAGCACCTAAAATCTATTGCACAAAGTGAAAGCCAAAGAGGGAGGGAGGGAGAACAGAAGAATAATAGAATTGTGGCAGATGGATAAATAAATGTTGGGTAACTAAAGTCTTTTTTTCTCTTTTTAATTTGGACCACTGCCTTGTTTTCTACAATGACTATAGCAATCTCAAGGTGTTTACCTGAATGCTTTGCATAGGACGTGTGTGCTGCCTGTCCCTATTCTCCCCAACCTGAACAAATTCAATTAGAAGACCAGAAGGAAAGCTGTACTCCTATTGGCTTGAATAGGACAAAAATGATTCATGGATTATGGAAGAATAGTATATATTTCCACAGAAGAGAATATACGTAGCTCGGGGTTAAACTGTGGAGTCCTTGGTGTGCTTTCTGAGTTTGGATGTTTGTGGCAGATGTTTCATTACCTGACTTGGTAACATCATCAGATAATGAAACATCTGTAAGCAAAAAAACCAAGCTCAGAGAACCCCAAGGACTCCATAGTATTTGTATATAAGGGGCCTGCTCCACTTCAGATCTCTTGGGTGAACCCACGGAATTTGGGAAGAAAAAGTGGCAGGACTGCAACAATGCCCTGTTCTTTATCACACATTTAAGTGGATAAAGGAAAATTTAGGAGAGACTCGTTCCCTTTTTTTCACTGAGGTTCAGTGAATTTTCAGGCAACCTTTTGCGCTTTGTCAATCAATGATTTTCTATGGATATTTTTCTTCTGTGGAGATGAATCTTTTACCTCAGGGACTTATCTGAATGATATTATAATGCAATTACTAAAAAGTGGTTTTCAGTCTTGAAGAATGAAGGATTATTTATTACAGTAGGATCTTTTTTCCCCAGAGCAGTTTATTTAGAACACCCATGCAATCTCAATTTGACTCAGAACTAAACAGCTCTGAATTGTTTAGCTTTAATAAAATGACAGTAATATGGTCTTCTCTGTTATCCATTTCCTGAGCCTCACTTCAGAATACTGTACGAAACTGAAAACACACATTCCAAAACCTTTCACTTTATCCCTAACGTAATGTCCTACAGATGTGCTATAGATATGATACTGGAGGTATCATACTAGGAAAAGTTGCTTTAGATTAAGCTAGTTTAACTAGCAATTTGGGCTTCTATCCTCAGAATTACCAATATAATCCCTGCAGCTGAATTGTTTATTATAAAACTGGAAGGATTGGACAGTATTATTACAATTGCTATTGCTATTATTGTTATTTTCCAGCTGATGAATTACATTTGATTTGAATGAAGTTTGTGATACACAATGTCTTCAAAAGATGGTGGCAAATTCTAATTCTTCTCTCTGGCTGAAAATCAGCTTGCATGTCTTGTAGACCAGGGGTCTCCAACCTTGGTAACTTTAAGACTTGTGGACTTCAACTCCCAGAGTTCCTCAGCCAGCTTTGGCTGAGGAATTCTGGGAGTTGAAGTCCACAAGTCTTAAAGTTGCCAAGGTTGGAGACCCCTGTTGTAGACAATGCAGTAGCTGTTTTTTCTTAATGGTCGAGGAAGGTGCTCAATAGGTGAGCATTCCAGGCAGCTAGATTATAGTGTTGGCTTGGGAAACAACTATGTTATTTGAATGATCTCCATGAGATTGGTACTTTGCGATAATATTAGGGCAGTGATTTGGTAGAAGACATATTTATAATTCCAACTGATTGACCAGATGCAACCTGCCAGTCTACTGAAAGATTATTGTATGGTGCTATACATAGGAAATCCTTGAATGTGATCAAAAGTCTGCAGTTTTTGCAAAATGCAAAAGTGAAACCATTCACTAGTTGGATAGTGCGAGACTGTATAACACCAGAATTGGAAAGGCAACATTATTTCCTTCTTTATCTTCAAGATACATGGATGAGCGTGATGGCTCAGAAGTTAAAGACACTGAGCTTACCAGCTGGAGAGCGAACAGCCCGGGTTTCAGACCTGAGCTCCGTGCAATGGGGTGAGCTCCCGTTCCTTGCTCCAGCTCCTACCCACCTAGCACTTTGAAAGCACGCAAATGCAAGTAGATTAATAGATACCACTCTGGTGAGAAGATAACAGCTTTCCGACCACCTTTGGCATACTTTATAGTCATGCTGGCCACATGATGATGGAAAATGTCTTCAGACAATGCTGGCTCCCCCAGCCAAGAAATGGAGATGAGTACTTCCCCCTAGAGTCTGACACAACTGACAGGGAAACCTTTACCTCTTTACATGGATGACATCTGATTCAAGATATGTATCTTTTGATGACTCAAAATCTAGTTGCCTTAAAGGAAATCTCTCCAATCCAATATTATTATACCATGTGTGATTTGAGAAATGCTGGAGTAGCTCTTATGATATCAGCCACCAGTCCTACAGAGTAAATCTGAATTTCCAATAATACATTCTAATTGGTGGCACCCTAGACCAGTGATGGCGAACCTTTTCGGCACCAAGTGCCCAAACCGGAACGCGCGTGCAGGTGCGTGCAGGTGTGTGCGCCAGAGCAACGGAAACCCAAAGATAGCAATAGCAATAGCAATAGCACTCAGACTTATATACCGATTCATAGTGCTTTACAGCCCTCTCTAAGCGGTTTACAGAGTTAGCATATTGCCCCCAACAATCTGGGTCCTCATTTTACCCACCTCAGAAGGACGGAAGGCTGAGTCAACCTTGAGCCGGTGAGATTTGAACCGCCGAACTGCAGCTAGCAGTCAGCTTGAAGTAGCCTGCAGTGCTGCACTCTAACCACTGCGCCACCTGGCTGGTGCGCGCATGCCTGTTTTTTGGCCGTTTTTCGCCAATTTTCAGGCCATTTTTGGGCTGTTTTTGGCCTGAAAACAGCCCTTGAAAATGGCCCAAAAAACGGCCTATTTTTTGGCCTGTTTTTGGGCCATTTTTCAAGCCATTTTCAGGCCATTTTCCAGCCATTTTCCGGCACTCCAGCGCCCGTGAAGATCAGCTGGCCGGTGTGCCGGAAACCAGAAGAGCAGCTGGCGACAGTGTGCGTGCCCACAGAGGGGGTTCTGCGTGCCACCTCTGGCACGCGTGCCATAGGTTCGCCATCACGGCCCTAGACTGTCTTTCCTTGATTAAACCAGCGCTATTATCTAGTTTATAACTTTAGATGAAGATAGTTATTCTCCACCAAATAAAAGGTGTTTTTTTTTCAAAAGGCAACTGGACTTTCTTGTTTTTTCCTTGAAGACGTTTCACTTCTCATCCAAGAAGCTTCTTCAATTCAGATTGAATGGTGGAAAATGGAAGGATTTATATTCCTTGCAGTCATCTGGTTGTTAGCACTCTTTCTGAGAGTCATTGAGGCCACTTGGAGGTTTATCTGTTCCCTCAGGGTCACCTGAATTAGTGCATATGGGTGTGGAACCTTCTTGGAACTGCTGAAAGAACTGTGTTGTAAACAGGAGATAAGTGGCATCATATCCCTCACCCTCTGTTGAGGGAGGGCTGTTCAAAATCTTTCCATTCTCCACCATTCAGTTAGAACTGAAGAAGCTTCTTGGATGAGAAGCGAAATATCTTCAAGGACAAAACAAGAAAGTCCAGTTGCCTTTTGAAAAAAGCATCTTTGGGACATCCATGACCTGGATGATTGAGAATCTCCATAGACACCAGATAAAAGTCTTTTTTCGTTTTACATCTTGCATTAGATTTCATTATAATTATGTACTGTGAAAAGGTGATTATTATATTCTTTTTATGAAGAAAGGATAGACTATAAGATAGAGGGAAATGAGCGATATGTCTACAGATAGAGAAAGGTAATTGCACCTCACAGAAATGAAATAGGATCCATACTCTAAAGTACAGAAACGGGGCAGGCGCATGTGCAGCAGCCCCGGGACATCCGCTTGCCCTTCCGCCGCCTCTCTCAGCGTCTGCATTTCTACCAAGGGCCGGGCTGGATGCCGACCTCGGAAGGCAAGCAGGTGTGGGGGACCGCCGGGAAGGCCGCGTGGAAGGCCGCCAAGCATGGCAGGGCTGCGGGGAAGGGAGTAGGCTGCTACCTCCCTTCCCCGCCGCCCCAACATGCTTTCCTGCCTTCACGTGGCCACTTAGCGCCCCCCTGCCGCCCCCCTTGCCTNCGCCCCCCTTGCCCCTCTTAGCCCCCCCTGCCACCCCCCTTGCCTCTTACCGCCCCCTAAGTCATCCCACCACCCCCCAGGGGGTGGTACCACCCACTTTGGGAACCACTGCTCTAAACATTTAGAAGTATAAGAAAGATAATCTTTTCTTTGCACTTTTGAAAAAAACTTTTCTAGCTATTTTAGATGTTTAAGCTTTTCTTTTAATGGACTGTATATTACTAAAACCGTCTCCATCATTATTAAGGGTTCGTATTAAGTCTCATTGCCTTCATGAATGCACATTGCTGAGAATGTTGACTTTAATGATAATGTAATGGCATTTGAACATTTAGTCTGTAACATAATTTATTTGAACAAACACTGTTCTACATATAGTAAAAAAAAATGAAATAAGCTCCAGCAGATATTAAATTTTAACGGGGACAATTTTAATATTGTCACTTTGCATATTGCCAAAGGTCTATCAGAGATAAGGTTAGTGGCATGATATTTGGAGAAGTTACTTTAGAATGTGCTAACATAATTAATATTGGGTCCAGGCAAGAAGAAACATTTCCTTTTGGAATTTACAATGTGGATGACTTAAGTATTCCACCCTTACAGATAGCAATAGTTCTTACTGCGTTCAATATTTTCCCTGCAGAGTTCAAGGTAATATACATAGCAGTCCTCCAGTTTTTCTTCCAACAGCAACCCTGTGAAATAGCTTGCACTGATGAGGAATGGATTGAATATGAATTTGGATCTTGCTGCTTCCAGATCAGCAATTTAATCACTACTGTATACCACACTGGCTCTCTTTTACATAGAGTTACTGAAGCAAGTTTATATTCATTTATTAAATTTATATGCCTCCAATCTCACTCCACAAAGCAACTCTGGGTGGCTTAAAATTAAGATCATAGATATTAAAATATGAAAATAATAACATTGGGTACAAAAATTGAAAAGGGGGCAAGAATGGTACAGTGTGGGCATTATGTGCTATAATTATTGTATTACTTCAGGCTGCAGGATACCAAACAAATGTTTGAATGCTTACTTGTTTGAATTCCTTGCTCAAAAATCAGGATCAATTAGAATTGGATACAACATTATGCATATTTGGACTCCTCAAAGATACTTTCAAGAACAGAGTGGGCATGGGGAATTGGAAATTATTAGGGTTCTATATACAGTAGCCAAAAGAATCAAGGTGTTTTTTCTTCAGAGGGAGTGGATGATCTGGAGTAGGAGTAGGAGTAGGAGTAGTAGGAAGAAGAGGAAGAGGAAGGAGGAGGAGGAAGGAGGAAGGAGGAAGGAGGAAGGAGGAAGGAGGAGGAGGAGAAGGAGAAGGAGGAGGAGGAGGAGGAGGAGGAAAGGACCCAGTCTGTTCAGGTCTAGAACTCAAGAGATCAAGTAAATAGACTGGAAACAGGAAGAGCAGCATTTTTTAATACGGCTGTTGACAAAAATAGGATTGCCAACATTATCGCCAACGTCCGATGATGGAAGAAGAAGAAGAAGAAGAAGAAGAAGAAATGTATTGTAGAAAGTGTGAGAGGTCTACATGCTGGCCCTTAACAGAGAAGAAGAAAAAAATTAAAAATTTCCAGAGAGAGGAATTATAAAATAAAATAGAGATAATAGGAAGCACATACATATTGGTACATTTCACACATCACTGGTTTTACAAAATAAAAATTTTCCCCATCCCTTAAATGTGTGTGTGTGTGTGTGTGTGTGTGTGTGTGTGTGTGTGTGTGCATGTGTGTATGTGTGTGTGTATTGTTTATAAATAAACAAACCATTTTGGTCCAGAGACCTGAGCTTTTGTGTTTCTCCTGAGTTTGAGTCAATCTGATTGGGTGTGGTTTAAAAAAGAACTCAGGATAGAGCACCAAGAGAGTTGGCAGAGTTGCTGCCAAAGGGACCATATTGTCATACCTGGATTTCATTTACATGAACTTCATGGAAAGTAAATGAAAGGAAACATTCTTGGTGATAATTCAAAGACCTATATTTATTTTATTAAGAAATTAGTTTTTGAGAATGGTCAAGAATACACACCACAAAATATTCTTAGAATTTCAGCATTTGGTGTCCCCAGAAAGCTTAAATAATTTTTTTTTAAAGTGCTACAAAAGCAATGTGCAACACAAATTAAATGGAGCAGTAGTGGGTTTCACTTACCTTTGCTACTGGTTCGGAACTGTGAATGTGCGCGTGCACGCGCTCGCTTTGCGTGTGCGCAGCGCTTCTGCACGTGCACAGATAATCCGTGATGATGTCCGGGTGGGTGGGCGGAGCCTCCCGCCCCCGCCGCTACCAGTTCGCCCAATCCAGGGTGAACCGGTAGCAACCCATCACTGAAATGGAGGAAGGGTTAACCATTTTAGGCTCAAACATGTGTTTCTCTTTTCTCTTTAAAGAGAAGGACCAGGGAAGACATGATAGCAGTGTTCCAGTACATGAGGGGCTGCCACAGAGAGGAAGGGGTCAAGCTATTTTCCAAGGCACCTGAAGGCCAGACAAGGAATAATGGATGGCAATTGATCAAGGAGAGATTCAACCTAGAAATAAGGAGAAATTTTCTGACAGTGAGAACAATCAACCAATGGAACAACTTGCCTTCGGAAGTTGTGGGAGCTTTATCACTGGAGGCTTTCAAGAAAGAGATTGGACTGCCATTTGTTAGAAATGGTGTAGGGTCTCCTACTTGGGTGGGGGGTTGGACTAGATGACCTGCAAGGTCCCTTGTAGACCTACAAGGTCTATTAATCTGTTTATCCCTCCTTTTAAATTTCTGAGGAAGGCCAAACAAAACTTGAGGACATCCAGTTGTTTTGTGACACCTTCCCTCCCTCCGATATGTACAGTATGTGCCCTACTGATGGCTATCTAGGGCAAGATGACAATCTGTGCATCTCCATGTACTGTGTCAAGTCTTTACACTGTGCTTCCAATTACCTTTCAGAGAGCCTAGGAAAACAACATCACCAGCTGGTCCTTGCAATAAATGAGTTTTTTTTCCCTGAGCTAAATGGCACTTACACAATTTATTTTGCATAGCCATTTGCACTGGATGAATTGTAATGGGCAGCAGGTGAAATCGCATTGCTCAGCTCTCAGTTTTGTCCATCCTGTGTCTAAACGTGTTCAGGCTGCTTGAGGTCCTTTTTAGGGACTCCATCTCTAAACTGGGAACAGTGGCAGACAGCTAAAGAAGAACACTATCCAGGCCCCAAAGCTGTTTCCTTCCCTTCCTGCTGATGGTAGTTGGTGATACTATGAACTGTGAATGGGTCTATTTGTGTGTGTGTGTGTGTGTGTGTGTGTGTGTGTGTGTGTTGTCTCCCTTCTATCCCTCTTCCTGGCAGAAGGCTACAAAACAATGAATCAGTCTAATTCACATTCTAGCTCTCATTTTTCCATGTGTGACTCCATTTCTTCCGATTTTTCATCCATTCTTAATTTTGCAGCATACATTTTACTCTTTTGCAATACGCAGAAGCAGAAAGAAATTTCTCATTTACGGCTATATTTTTGCTGAGTGTTTTTCTTTTTTGTAATACTTTTTTTTTTTTTGCGCATTTTTACTTATTTTATTCATTAAAAAATGGACCTATTTTAAAGTGCAAAACCCTTCCCAAGGCTCACTTTGGCTCATGCCTTGCTACGGTATATTTAGGAAATGGTATCTCAGAAGGTAGAGGAGTGAAATATTAAATTTGTACATTGATTTAGAAAGTGTGATTTTGGCATTTTGTTTGTGTTAGACAAATTTCTTCTTCTTTGTTACAAAATTTGTCCAGCAGGTCTTATCTGTCACAATATTATAATTTCAAAAGTCACAATGATAGGAATACTATTTATGTTCCAAATAAACAAATCCTAATAAAAATCTGTGAATGATTCTCAGAACCTCAGAACAACTCCTGTTATGATGTTCTGTGAAACCATTTCAGATTTATTCTCCTAATAAAATGTAGCTATGTAGTGTGTGCTTAATCTTTTTAAATCTCTTACCATTCAAAGACACTTAATGTTTTCTTACCTTGTCTCATTTGCCTGGCAAGGTATGGCATTATAGCAATAGGAGCAGGACAGGTGGAAATTTTAATGTCCACGCATTCAGGCCCATGGTTCTTTGGTCAATTTCTGTAGGGGAAGAGCAGGCAGACCTGGGAGACAGTTAAATGTGTCATCAGCTTAGAATCCTTAAGTTGCAACAAACAATCCAAGTCCAGCCCCCTTGAATTCCTTTGACCCTTATCTAGCACAATTTAGTGCTGACCAGTAGTTGACCAGATTTTTGTGTGTAGGCTTAAGTAATAAATCTTCTGAATTTCAACTTAACATATGGTCTTTGTCCAAATACATTTTTATTAGGTTATAAAATATTATAAAATACAACATACAAAAGCAAATAAGGGGGCAGTAAGGGGGCAGGGAAAAGGGTAAAGAAAAATGAGGAAGGATAGGGGAAAAAAAAGAAAAAGAAACATTGATTTCCAGCTCTGTTTCAGTAGAAGAAGGCATTAACAACAAATCACAACTTTTTGATTTACCATAATAGTATGAACCAGTCATTTCTACAAAAGTCTATCAGTCTAATCAGTAAAACCTAAAATCAAGGTTTCGTTCTTTTCCACATCAAGTACGAAGTTCAGAAGCGGTCTCCATGTGGAAACAAAAGTACTTGTGTTCTTTTCTTTGAGCAGAGTAGTCAATTTTGCCATCTCAGCCAACTCCATCAGCTTCTGCAGCCATTCTTCTATAGTAGGAAGCGAAGTGTCCTTCCATTTTTGTGCATACAATAATCTTGCTGCTGTCAACATATATATGGTCTTGATCCTTTGTGACCGACAATTTCTCTCCAATATATGTCTCCAATATATGTCCCATTTCCTCTAAGTAAAAGGAAGTTAAAAAATGTCAATTCATTTAAATAGCAATAGCACTTAGACTTATATACCGCTTCACAGTGCTTTACAGCCCTCTCTAAGCGGTTTACAGAGTCACCATATTGCCCCCAACAATCTGGGTCCTCATTTTACTGACCTCGGAAGGATGGAAGGCTGAGTAAACCTTGAGCCTGGTGAGATTTGAACTGCCAAATTGCAGGCAGCCGGCAGTCAGCAGAAGTAGCCTGCAGTACTGCATTCTAACCACTGTGCCTCCTGGGCTCATTCATTTCAATATACTGCAGTAGGTACAAGATCTCTCTCACATATACAGACACACACACACACACACACACACACACCTCTGTGTCTGTCTGTCTGTCTGTCTGTCTGTCTGTCTGTCTCTCTCTCCCTCTCTCTCTCTCTCTCTCTCTCTCTCTCTCTCTCTCTCTCTCTCTCTCTCTATCTATCTATCTATCTATCTATCTATCGTAGATCACTATTTTTTTAAAAAACTTGAACATACCATAGGGTGATGCTTTGGAAAGATAGAGATTTGTTGATATTTTATTTGAATGAAGTATCCTTGGAACAAAAGCTGCATTTTGGAAAGAAAAGAAAGGGGCTCTTCATCAAAAGTTATCTGTAATGGTATTACCACTACAACAGAGTCAGGGCAAACATCTGATTAATAAAAACGGGTCACTTGTAAATCAGTGGTGAAGTGTCAGCTCTTTGAGTAGGCCGAAGGATTTATTATGATGAAAGAATGGCAATAAAGATGCATTTACAACTGAAATGGGACTGGAAGTAATTAAGAGCTCCTTTTAAAACAGAAGGATAAATGAAGAAGTTGAGTAAGGCGAGCGTGTTAATAGGAAAAAAATAGGCTGCATACTATTTGTCTTCTTGATTGGCTAACTTTACAGATTTTTTTTAATGAAAGCATTAGGTAGGGACCATTACAGTGCCTGGAAATCAAAACATTAATATCGAAGAACTGACATGACAATGATTCTTTTAGTTGAAAGACATCTCACACTGGGAAGGTAAAGTTGCCCTCAAAGTACAAAACAATTTATGTTAAAAAGTTTTCCTGATGGAAAAAAAGTGAACAATCACTCAAACCCACAAGACGACCGAAGATTTAGACTTCCTATAAATTAAAATTTGAGGTAAACTTTTTAAAGAGAGAATGGATAGAGGCCGGATAAGTGCACATGAAACATCCATTCATTGGAGCTTGGCTTAAATGGGTCTTGAAGTCTCTCCTTCTGCCCATTTATGTTGACGTGAGGAGGCCATATAAAGTAGCTAATTTCCATTTGGAGTCAATTTGATTGCAATAAGATATAAAGGTAACATCTTATGTATTGGTAACATCTTTCCTCTGATGGGGTTTTAATTCCTGGTTCTTCTGAGTCACTTCATGTGAGATGGATGGTCATATAAATTTTATAAATAAATAAAAGGAGAGAAATATATAAATAATTTTCCCCAGTATATTTTCCTTCTATGTTTTTTTTTATCAAGTCAAGAACATTTAGTCTTGCATGGAGAATTATGGGAAACTACTGGCTGACTATTGTGTGAACTTCATACTACCTTTAAAAAAGAAAGAAAGAAAGAAAGAAAGAAAGAAAGAAAGAAAGAAAGAAAGAAAGAAAGAAAGAAGAAAGAAAGAAAGAAAGAAAGAAAGAAAAAGAAAGAAAGAAAGAAAGAAAAAGAAAGAAAGAAAGAAAGAAAGAAAGAAAGAAAGAAAGAAAGAAAGAAAGAAAGAAAGAAAGAAAGAAAGATTCCTCAGGCCATCCAAGAAGTTATATACTGAAATCCATATAATTTGCACTTTCTAATTATTAGTGTTACACCTCCATGTATTTTGATTTTGCTAGTCAAGTGGAGAGGTGCATAGTATCTAAGTTTTGTAGAGTACAATCTTAGGGACATCAGCTAAAACATAAAGCCCATTAAGTTTTATAGGGCTTGCCCTGAAGTGTGTATAGAATAGCAGCCACAATTCTTAACTGCCTTTTTTAATTGTCTTTTTAAATTTAGATAGGCAGTATCCGTATCTTTGTTCATACATACCTGCAAACTTGAGATCCAGAAACTTACTCTAAAGATAAAAAGATTGCTAATATTCTCAGGAAGATTAAACCACAGCATAAAAACTGAGATTCATTTCAGATAAAATACATCTATTTTCAAACGTGTCAATTCCAAGAAGCAATTCAGCTTTACATAATTACACATTTATAACAGGCCAAACTTAAGTATAGAAAACTACTACTCATTTCAAGTTAGCAGCATTGCTCCTGGATATAATATTTTAGCTAAATTGGATTTCAGGCAGATGATGTAAAAGACCGCAGTAGTACTTGGTTTCCTTTTTGAACTTTCTGCTATTCTGTACACAAGTAATGGGTTTCACTTACCTTTGCTACTGGTTCGGAGATGTGCGCGAGCTTCTGCGCATGCGCAGATAATCCGTGATGATGTCCGGGCGGGTGGGTGGAGCCTCCCACCGCTACCGCTGCCGCTACCGTTTCGCCTGAACCGGGGCGAACCGGTAGCAACCCACCACTGCTGTACACCTCAATGAAAGATTCTGTTTACATGCATTTGTGGGCATCTCAACTAACAGTTGGGTTGAATCAAGTAGGAAGAAGGGTCATACAAATTTCTGCATCATTTTCTTATAGAAATAATTTAATAAACCACACCTGTTACAAACAATTCTAATCATTGTAAAAACCAAAACAAAACCCCACTATTTCAGTATCCCGCTTGAGTGCCTAGATGTTAGATAAATTCAGTTATGATTCAGCACCTACTCCTTGCTTCGGTACATTCTGTATTGTAACAACATTCTACTTGTATTATCCATTTCATCAACTCGATCAATGCAAAATTTAAGGCTCCTCGTTTTATTTTTATTTATTTATTCATTAAATTTATATGGCCACCTATCTCACAAAAAGTGACTCAGGCAGCTTAAAATAGGATACATACAAACAATAAATTTTTAAAAAGCCAGTATTAAATTAAAAAAAAAATATCAAGGTACACAAGAGATTAGATATAAATAATGGAGCAATCTTAAGGTCTCACTGATCTCCTGGGATACCCAGGACAGATGTCATAGCCAGGTCTTGAGAAACTTCTAGAAAATAAGTAGGCATGGCATTAATGTCACTTCAGGGCAAGGAGGAATGTGATAAAGAAGGCCCTTCTCCTGGGACCCACCAAGTGTACTTCTGTTACAGGTGGGACTTGCAGTATACCTCTTCTGCCAGATGTGCAGATGTAATTGGGGAAATAGCTCTGTTCCATGCCATGAAGGACTTTAAAAGTGAAAAAACAGCACATTAGATTGGACCCCGGAGGCAAACCCAGAGGAAAACAATGTAGTTTGTGGAGCAGATGAGTAACATGTGCTATTTTAACTGCCCACGTCACTGCATTTTGCGCCAACTTGATTGGGAGCCGCCCAGAGTTGGCTAAAAGATGGGCGGCTATATAAATGTTTTAAATAAATAAATAAACTAAAACTTCCGGATATTCTTCAGGACCAGCCCCTCACAGAGCGCATTACAGCAATCCAGTCAGGAGGTGACTAGGACTCTGTAAAAAGAATCCCCCTGAAAAAATGGGGTTTTTTTTTAACTTGTATTGTTTTTACTTATATATTATTACATATATTATAATATATAATATATTATTCTAGATATTGTACACTACTTTATCTACAATATGCTATTTGAGTCAGAGTCACCTCTAGGTAAGATGGGCAGCAAACGAGCTAGACAGACAGACAGACAGAAGACAGACAGACAGACAGACGACAGATTTGAACTGTTTGACTTCAAAAAAACTGGTACTACCCTGAAACAAGTATGGTTATCTATCAGGATCCCAGAATTAGACCACAGAAGATGGAAAATGTCATTTCTCCATTTAATTCATTTATACAGTACATTGAAAATACTCAGTGTCAGGGTTCCAAGTAACAGCCCAGATGAAATCAAAACTCCAAGGCAGGGTTCCTCAAAGTATAGATTTATTAGGCATGTCATATTGGCATAGCTGGTGAAAACCCGACTCTGAGGTTCCCCGGGTTTTCCCCACCCAGTTCAAAATCCAAAGTTCTTCCCCCCCATCACACACAACCATCACATGCCCCAATCAGGTCTCTCTCCCCATCCCGGATGTCTCCCATCCACGCCCCTCCAGGTGCTGGTGAGAGTGTCCTTGGTTCCCAGAAGAAAGAATGTTATTTTGGCTATCTATCCCCCTCAGATATCTCTACTCCCCTCTCCCTTTCCCACAGCTCCATCCAGCCTCACTGTGGCAACCCTGAAGACACTCAAAGATGGCTCCAGGGTTGACATTCAGCTTCTGTATATATTAATGTTATGGAAATGACAAAAAAAAGATATTAAACTGGTAACACCATTTTTTTAAAAAGACATTTAGACCAATATTGAAAATGTCTTTATCCTCAAAATTGGGGTGTGTGCCCACCAATGCACTGGTCTTCCCAGAGTCCACTTTATCTGCTTCCCTGCTCCCAAGTTTGCTTTTATGTGTTTGTGTAGTCATTGTTTTAGAAAACAAAAGTCCAAAAGCTTCACCTTAAAAAAAAATGGTATACACAAAAAAATCCCATCTTTTTGTGCTCCAAATTTATGTCCATCTAAATATTTATGCAGAATGAATGATTTTGCTGTTTTGCAATAATGTAATTATCGCTATATATATAAGCTTATGAGTAAGATACAGCAGACTTAATTTAAATGTTGCCCAGAAAAAAGAGAAGTTCTAAATAGTTATTTGGAAACCCTAAATATACCAATAGATTTTTTTTAAATGCCATTGAAATAGTAAACCATTCTATCTCCCTCACAGAATTTAATAAAAGATGTTGAGACTCTAGAAAAAGTGCAGAGAAGAGCAACAAAGATGATTAGGAAACTGGAGGCTAAAACATATAAAGAACAGTTGCTGGAATTGGGGATGTCTAGTTTAATGAAAAGAAGGACTAGGAGTGACATGATAGCAGTGTTCCAATATCTAAGGGCTGCCACAAAGAAGAGGGAGTCAATCCAGGGGTGAAATGCTCCCGGTTCGCTCGTACCTGTCGGTCGCCATAGAGCCGGTCGCCAAGGTAGCACAAGGTGCCGCCCACCCGCCCGGATGCTGCCATTTGGGTTATTTTACCCTGTGTGAATGCACAGAATGCTTTGCGCATGCTCAGAGGGTAAAAGAACCCAAATGGCGGCATCCGGGCAGGTGGGCGGTGCCTCGCACTACCTTGCCGACCGGCTCTACGGCGACCGACAGGTACGAGCAAACCGGGAGCATTTCACCCCTGAAATGCTACAAAGCACCTGAGGGCAGGACAAGAAGCAATGGATGGAAACTAATCAAGGAGAGAAGCAACCTAGAACTAAGAAGAAATTTCCTGACAGTTAGAACAATTAATCAGTGGAACAACTTGCCTCCAGAAGTTGTAAATGCTCCAACACTGGAAGTTTTTAAGAAGAGATTGGACAACCATTTGTCTGGGATGGTATTGGGTTTCCTGAGCACTGTGACAGCAGGTTTCTTGAGCAGGGAGTTGGACTAGAAGACCTCCAAGATCCAACTCTGTTATTGTTATTATTTCCTTATGAAATATTTCAGTTTCACGCAAACTGCCTTGAGGTACAGCTATTTGAAAAAAATAGAAAAGCAACTGTACAGTTCTATGTGCATGTCTGTAAGTATGCTTCATTGTTCTCAATGGGACCGACTCCCAAATAATGGCATAGAATTGCAGGTTTAAAAACCTGGATAGACATCTATGTTAGTATGTTTTGTAATGTCTTTGTGTTATAAAATAACATAAAAAAGCCTGGATAGGCAGAACGCTAGTCATTTCTTAAGGATCTAAATGTGGATAGACTCATGCAAATGAAGCCTTAGGCAATATCCTTTTCTTTTATGATGTCATCCTGGACTATATAATTGTCCATAGTTGAGACTAATTGAGGTTCAGAGAAAGAAAGA
>QLTV01002694.1:2363837-2393937 GCA_003457575.1 Thermophis baileyi
GCAAATGCAAATACAGTAGCTATTTCTTCTTAGAGTATGGTTTTAGCCATGTTTGAACTGATTAATAATATCCTGGATGCTACGGCTAAAAAAGAAAGAAAAAAAATCTGCCTCCCCAGAGCAATTCCCTTGCTTGGCTCCTACAGTATGGTCTTTTATGACACTATCAGTGGTGGGATTCAGCCGGTTCGGGCTGGTTCGGGCGAACCAGTAGTTAAATTGCTGGGTGGCCCCACCCCTCCCCTCCCCGCCTCTTCTAGGAGTCCCCACGCGCCCCATTTTGGCTCCCAGGTAAGTTCAGGGAGGCCTACTAGGTGCAGCGTGCCCCCCACGGCCTGTTTTCACTCCCAGGAGGCTTCAGGGAGGCCTCCTAGGCCCAAAACGGGTCACGGGGGGGGGGGTGCGGTGCAGCCCCCTCATGGCCCGTTTTCTCTCCCAGGAGGCTGCAGGGAGGCCTACTAGGCCCAAAACAGGGCACGGGGGGGGCAGCGCATCCCCCCCACAGCTCGTTTTTGCTCCCAGGGGGGTGCAGGAGGCCAAGTGCTGCCTGTCACACCCCCTGGCCATGCCCACCATGGCCACACGCACCCAGCCGGTCATTAGGGCAGAGAACCGGTTGTTAAATTATTTGAATCCCACCACTGGCACACTATTCTCTGAAGAACTATAGGGACTGCTCTTTTATTCTTATAATCTTATACTACATTTATTGCAGTTCCTGTTTTAGCTTGCAGATTTTATTTTACGTTTCCTTTCCATGTTTGTTTTACTGCATGGTGTTTTTAGGTTGCCTGTGTATTTTTTAAATATGATGTTTATGCTTTCATCGACTGCATAGTACCCACAATTTGGGGATGATGTAAATGTTCAACTAATACGGGTAGTCCTCAACTTACGACCGCAGTTGGGACTAGAATTTCTGTTGCTAGGCAAGGTAAGGTGGCTATTAATTTTATAATCTTTTTTTGCCACGGTTGTTAAGTGAATCACTGCAGTTAACTGAATTATGCGGTCATTAAGCAAATCTGGCTTCTCCCACTGACTTTGCTTGTAAGAAGCCAGTTGGGAAGGTTGCAAATGGCGATTAGGTGACCCTGGGACACTGCAACCATTATACACACATGCTGCTTGTGTAGAAAGTCAGCACACATGCACCCTCCTAGAGAATGAAATATTTTGGGGAATATTAAAAAGGCAGGATAGACTATTTCCCCTAAAGGAGAAATGGAAAAAAAATCTTAAAGGAGGCAGAAACCAGTCCCAGTCTCCCTGCCCCAAGCAGAAACTGAGGAGGCCAGCTTTTAGAAATGCAGATTTGGTAATCCATTCAGAAAGATTGGGTCAGACAGAAACTTCAGATAAGGGACAAGCCAAAGGTTGACAAGATTAGCTCAGACAAACCCATAGAATTTGCATTTCCCCTTTTGCCTATAGAGCCAGCCATGACCCCTACATGACCCCATAGGGATCCAGAAGGTATAAAACCCACCCACTCTCAAGTCCATTTTGTCAGCTGTACCAGAACTGCACGCTGTGTGTGTGTTGGTTCTTTTCACCAATAAACAGAATCTTTTTTTTCCAATCAGCCTCCATTTTATTCCCGGCTTGGAACTGGACCTGGGTTTTTTTTCCAACACTTGCCAAGCACCCAAATTTTAATCATGTGACTGTGAAGCAATGCTGCCACGATCATAAGTGTGAGGACTAGTTGTAAAGTCACTTTTGTGAGTGCTGTTGTAAATTTGACTAGATGAATGATTGCAAATCGAGGACTACTTGTAAGTGGGGAAGAAATGGCATATAGAAAGCTATTTCTCTCCTCCGCTTAAAAAGTAAATACAAGGGGATCAACTTTCCTTCAGACCACTGCTTCTCTTTGGCTGCAATTTTATGCCTCTTTACCTAAGACTGACTCATGGTACTGCAGTCATCTGTGCTGACAAGTATTGGATTTCACTTTTAAATATGCTGCTGTTGTCACTTCAAAGTAAAGGTAGTGGAAATTTTGAGTAGTTCGGAGAACTGGTAAATACCACCTCTGACAGGCCCCGCCCCCATCTATTCTCTGCCTCCCGAGTCCCAGCTGATCAGGAGGAAATGGGGATTTTGCAGTAACCTTCCCCTGGAGTGGGGAGGGAATAGAGATTTTACAGTATCCTTCCCCTGGAGTGGGGTGGGAATAGAGATTTTACAGTATCCTTCCTCTGCCACGCCCACCAAGTCACGCCCACCAAGCCACACCCACAGAAGTGGCAGTAAAAATTTTTGAATCCCACCACTGATTTCCAGGAAGAAACATGATCTCATCCTATAGAGAAATTCAATTTTTTTGTTTACTAACAATTTGTATGGCCCTTGATAAAAATATAATCAAATCACAATGGCGGTAGTTTGCAAAATCCACCTTTCTAACATTTTCGAATATCAAGAGGTAAATAGAAATAGAAATATGCTAACCATCACAATGAATAAAATGGAAGTGTTCCACCCAGAGGTGGGTTCTAACTTACCTTGCTGCTGGTTCGCTTTCTCCTGCGCTACGTGGGTGTGCGTGTGTTGCGCGCCGCTGCACCTGTGGGTCTGTGGGTGCGTACGTGCTTTGCGCACGCATATGTATGCGCAGTGCTGAAAATCCAGCTTCTGCGCATGCGCAGAAGCAAAAAACAGCTTCTGCGCGTGCGCAGAAGCTAAAAACAAGATGGCGGTGCCTACGGCGCGGCCAAGAGAGCCGGTTCAGGGGCGTGTCCGGTTCGGTGAGTGCGGGGAAATTCCCGCTACTAGTTCTAAAGGACCGGTCCAAACTGGCAGGAACCCACCTCTGGTTCCACCCAAGTGTAAAGTGGCAGAGACTGGAAATTATACATTTTAAAATCCGAAATGAATGTAGCACATTCTGGATATTGCCACTTCAAAGAGTGATCTTTCCTTCTGGTAGCAGACAACTATTTTTAGAAGCCAGAACTATCAGATTGGCCCTGCAGAAATCCCAACAGTAGCTAGATAGCAGCAAAGAAATAAAGATAACTTACTGTATAACTCTTTGCTGCCATCTAATGGTTGGAGTTTTGTGGGCTATTAGAAGGGATAAAGGAGAAAAACTACAGGGAGCAAGCTTCCCCTTTCATTCCAGAACTCGTGCTCCCTTTGCTACTGCTTTTTCTCCTGTTCTCATCAATTCAAAATTTCTCTTATTCTTTCTCCTTATTATTTATACTACCAAAAAGGCAATGGCAAACAAGTTCCAAGAAAACGTCACCGACACATCCATATAGTTATCAGAAGCTGGGTTGTACTTGAAAGAGAGTTTTCCTGTTCCTTCTTTAAGATTATCAGTTTAAGGATAACTGTCTTATTGCTGAAGAAGGATCAGATTAAAACATAATAATGCATAAAGTAATAATGTGGGTGCTCCATTGGTGAAGGTTTTCAAAAAGAGGGGATCCCAAAGGAACTGAAGAAGCTTCTTGGATGAGAAGCAAAACATTTTCAAAGAAAGGAACAAAAAACAAAACCAAGAAAGTCCAGTTGCCTTTTGAAAAGCAGTTTTGGGATAACCATGACCTGGACAGAATAGACTAGACTAGACTAGACTAGACTAGACTAAAATCTTTATTGTCACTTTAAATGTACACTAATCAGTATATATTAAAATGAACTTTGTTGCATTCAGCTTTCAAAAGATAACCATTATGCATATACTCACATACCCACATATATATGACACAGAGAAACATCACAGTCTAGTTCGATGTATACATATACATGGTGGAAAAAAAAAAGAATCCTGTGAATTTACTAGACAGATGGCATAAGGAACAAAGCTGTTACAGAATCTAGCAGTCCTGCTATAGATATTTTGAAACCTCCTCCCAGAGGGGAGCAACAGAAACAGACCGTGAAGTGGGTATGTGGGGTCTCTAACAAAGTTTTGAGATCTAAGCACATGGCGTTATCCTGAATAATGGGAATCAAGCTTCCTATAATCTTCTCAGCTGTCCTTACCACTCTCTGCATGGACTGCTACTACCAAACCAAACAGTGATGTAATTTGTCAAAACACTCTCAATCGTGCCTCTGTAAAAAGTGGCCAGGACAAAAGGAGAAAGATGTGCTCTCCTTAACAGAAGGAGAAAGATGTGGTCTCCTCAGAAAGATGTGCTCTCCTCTCAAGAGCCAATGCAGCCCCAGCCGAACAAGGCGCCGCCATCTTGAAGAAAAAAATGATGATTTTTGGATGATTGAGAATCTTCCTAGACATTTGTCTGGGATGGTCTAAAGACCTCCAAGGTCCCTTCCAGCCCTATGACTGTGTTGGCAAATTCCCCCATATTTAATAATTATGCCTGAGAGATACTAGCTCTTCCAAGCAAAAAATGTAGAAATAAACGTCTCTGTGATATGACTCTACCAGAGGTGGGTTCCTCCCGGTTCGGACCGGTTCGCCCGAACCAGTAGCAACCTGCTGGTGACATCATGGAGCCGGTTTGGTCAGTGCCGGTCCATGGATGCCATCTTTTTTTTGGATTATTATTATTATTATTATTTTGGAATTTTTTGGGGGGGGAATTTTTTTTGGATTTTTTTTTCTTCTGCAGATGCGCAGAAGCCGAGTTGCCGGCACTGCACATGTGCCACCATCTTGTTTTTGGCTTTTTTTTAAAAAAAAATGGAATTTTTGGCACTGCGCATGCGCACGCAAAGCACACGCGCGCCCACGGGGCACGGACACGCAGCGTGGGAGGAAGCAAACCAACAGCGAGGTAAGTTAGAACCCATCCCTGGACTCTACCCAAAACTATACTATCTTGGGTGTGAGTGGAATAGGATGCTCCTATGCATAATGAAAAATGAAATCAGATTACGAAAGAGAAAGATGCTGGTTTTCATAAGGATGGGCTTGTGTCTGAAAGAATTCAAGCCATCTCCCACTCCTGTCACTTCACTTTGCAATAATATAGTTCAACAGTCTATGCATCAAATGAGCCTTTGGATGGTCCATTTCGGTTCTAAAGCGCAGATAATTCCATATGCTGCAAATGCTTTTATTTAATAGGCGCAGTATTGATTTTTCCATTATGAATTCTGCTTGCTACTATGTCCTGAAATTTGTACCTGATACTGGAGCAGTAGTTCACGGCAAGAAAATTAGGCAAATATTTTCTTTTCTGATAATCAGCTGTTCTATATCTCACCAGTACTGCTAGCCACAAAAGATAGTGTAGTTATTTTAAAATGGGCCCATACTTTTCTTTTCTATGCTGCATCAAGATAGGATTGGGCTGGCTCTAAAAGCCTTGCGATATGAATACACCCTTCTTTGATATTACCACATTATTTTCTTGCGACACATCAGGCCTAAAATGCACTTTCTAAATGGGCTTCTCAACTTCAGAGGTTAACATTTTGGTTACAGATGAGTAGATTAGCAGGTCATGGGTGGAATTAGACGGAGCCTGGAATGTAACATTAAACATCTCAATATGGTTGTCTTGACAGTGACAGTGACAGTGGGTTGTATCCATTGTGTTTGATGTTTGATGAAATGACATCTGCGGAATGTTTTTTTTTTCCTACCTCTTGTCTCATCTTCTGTTAAATGCTCTCAACTCATTGCTTGCTCGAGAGACGCGCCCCTTTCCTGTTGCTTTAGCTACTTCCAAAGAGAATTTGCATTCATTTAACAAGCATAGCTGTGTAGCCTGGTTATCAGCTTTGTGCTCCGCCCACCCGCCCGGGACGCTTCGTGCAGAAGTGTTGCGCGTGAGCGCGAGCGTGCGCGAGAACCGGTAGTAAAGGGTTTTAGAACCCACTACTGCAATGTTCCCATATAGAATGTCTTCCTTTGGTTATACAGTCCTTGACTTACGATCACAATTGAGCCCAAAATTTATGTTGCTAAGTGAGACGTTTGTTAAGTGAGTTTTGCCCCATTTTACGACCTTTCTTGCCACAGTTGTCTGCAGCTGTCAAGTTAATAACACGGTTGTTAAGTGAATCTGACTTCTCCATTGACTTCGCTTGTCAGAAGGTCGCAAAAGGCGTTTGCATGACCCTGGGACACTGCAACCGTCATAATATGAGTCAGTTGGTGATCACAGGATCCCAGGACACTGCAACCGTCATAAATATGAGTCAGTTACAAGCATCTGAATTCTGATCATGTGACCATGGGGGTGCCGTAATGATCGCAAATGTGAAAAATGCCCATAACTCACTTTTTTCAGTACTGTTGTAACTTCAAACGGTCACTAAATGAACTGTTGTAAGTTGACGACTATGTGTAATCAATTGTAGGCTTATTTTGAAGTGAGTTCCACTCAGTTCAGTGGGGGCAGACATCCAAGGAAGTGTGCATGGGACTTTAGCCTTAATGTGATTATGACTTAAAGAAACCCTCAAGATAGTTTTTTAGGCCACAAATCCCATCCATGCAAATCAGCATGAGTGACAAAGAAGAACTGTGAGGGAAAAAAAATGTGCTCCCTTGCCTCTAAATTGTTGAATTACTTCCATACTCTTTAGTTGGCATAGGTTATGTAGCTACAGCATCATGGGAACCGGAAATCAATTAATCTGCCTGGCATCTGGTTTGGAAAGGCATTTTAAAAGTAGCTTTATAGAGGCTATTATAAATATTACATTTTGGTCAATTTCAGCCTGCCTGTTGCCCCTCCTCCCTGCCCATTACTTTTAACATTGCTGTAATGAGAATCACTTAGAAAATGACATGCATCTCTTTCAAGAAACTTTAAGAACCGTAACATATTTATAATTGTCAAGATACAGCCATTTTCAAATTTGCAATGTTTTGATCTGCAAAGTGCTAATTTGCTTGAACAGAACTTCTGACTGAGTACAGGTTTCCAAAGATCTCCAGTCAGTACAAGAATACTAATTGATTGCCTTAAATAAGGAAGCTAGTTCTAATAGTGCCACGGTTTGGTTTGAATTTTATTCTGGACCACTTCTCACTAAGACACAAGTCTCTTTTGAGTAATTCTTTATCAATGTGCCCTTCCTGGTGATTTATTGCAGTAATACATCATTGGAGTGACAGCTGATTTTGATGATATATAGTCCAATATATCATCATAGCAACACCCTCATTTGGATTGTATATCGCATAAAAGTAAAATATACTATTTTTCATCCACTCCCCTTTGGTCCATTTGCAAACTCAGCTAGTGGGAGGGTGGGAACTAGAAGGAAAGAGAAATTACAAAGAAGTAAATACTTCTCTTCGAAAAAAAATTAATGGACTAAATTGCTGCAGAAGAGCTCAGAAAGTGGACTTGGAAGAATTGATGGTTTTGCTATGAAGCAGCTGTTTTCAAAATGGCAAGTGTAACGTATGGCAAACGGTTGTTTGATAGTTCTTTCTAGGAAGGCTGAAATGAAAAGGTATCAAATAATTTGCAGGTGGAACATACTGTTGACATCAGACCTGAGACAAAACCTTAAACTGAAAGCAATTAGCATTCTTACAAGGACCTGAAGGTTTTGTTTTGGGTTTTTTTAGCAAACATTTTGAAATGGCATCAGACTGAAGAAGATGCTTAAACAGAGGTAAAATGCCACTGACATAAATAGCAATAGCAATAGCACTTAGACTTATATACTGCTTCATAGTGCTATACAGCCCTCTCTAAGCGGTTTACAGAGTTAGCATATTGCCCCCAACAATCTGGGTCCTCATTTTACCCACCTCAGAAGGATGGAAGGCTGAGTCAACCTTGAGCCGGTGAGATTTGAACCGCCGAACTGCAGCTAGCAGTCAGCTGAAGTAGCCTGCAGTGCTGCACTCTAACCACTGCGCCACCTCGGCTCTTGCTAAAACCTTGCTAAGAAGGTGAATTCACAAACAAGCAAGCAAACAAACAAAAAAGAGATAATGATAAGCTTAGAATGTTTGAATCCTAGCAGTGGCCTGGATGCTGAAGAGTTGGAATGACTCTGTACATGAAATAGTATTCAACATTTCCTGGGAATAAGATCCAGTGAATTTCAAAGGACTTATTTCCAAATAAACATATTGGGAGGATTTTCCTTATTTCCCCACCACCACCACCTCTAAACCATTCCTTGAATTGCTGGGACCCAGGCATTTTAAAGGGGTTTCTGCTCCCCTTTTCATTCCCTGGTGCTAGATAGCCAACTCTTCAGAACATTTCTAAAGATTCTGTTCATAGTTGGGTCCAAACTTAAAATTACACAAGCTAGCTGTATTAAATGTTTGTTCTCTAGAAATAAATGGATCTTTTTGGCTATTTGCATAAGCATGAAAATGATATTCTTATCCCAAAGACCCATCATGACTATCTTTTGACCACTATTCCAGTGGCAGTGACTCTGTTTCTCAAGCCACACTACAATATGGAATCTCAAATTATTCCTTACAGTCATATCATTCTGCAGGTTCCCTCCCCCCCCTTTTGCTAAGGTTAGTTCAACAGGGACACGGTGGCTCAGTGGCTAAGACACTGAGCTTGTCGATCAGAAAGGTCGGCAGTTCGGCGGTTCGAATCCCTAGCGCCGCATAACGGAGTGAGCTCCGGTTACTTATCCCAGCTTCTGCCAACCTAGTAGTTCGAAAGCATGTAAAAATGCAAGTAGAAAAATAGAAACCACCTTTGGTGGGAAGGAAACAGCGTTCCGTGCACCTTCGGTGTTTAGTCATGCCGGCCACATGACCACAGAGACGTCTTCAGCTCTTCCGCTTTGAAACGGAGATGAGCACCGCCCCCTAGAGTCAGGAACGACTAGCACATATGTGTGAGGGGAACCTTTACCTTTACCTTTAAGGTTAGTTCTGCTACGTTCTGAAGTTTTCAGTAACTGCAGTTCTCACGCCTGGTCTTGGTTCATCAATGAAAGAAGTTCTAGCCTCATAACCTTGGTAACAATTTAGAGCTGAGGATACAGATAATAGTCTGATTTCTGCATGGAGGTTTGTCTTGTCGATCACCAAATCCACTACTGCTCTCCCTACCCTCCATTGTCAATTTACTCAAACAAATGCCCCCTTTTAGGAAAATTGGGATATACAGTATAATTTGCTGTGTGGCAAAGCACCAAAATGATAAATTGGAGCTTGGCAGCTTTAAAAAGAAACACATGAGAAGATAAATTAGAGCTCTCCTTTGTCTTGGGTGAGTCCTGAATTCTTTGATTTACTTAAATTCAGGCTTTGCTATGATAAATATGCAGTTCAAAAATGTTAATGTTTAGATAAGACTATTGCAATTAGAGAACGTTATCTGATTATGATTAAAAATGATAAAACAAAATCACGTACCTGAATTTCAATGCTGTAAATCTGGAAGCAAACAGAATGGAATTTAGGATACAACTGTAGCATAGTGTATGCAAAAGTCCCCAAATTTAGTATCTGACAGTTCTAGGTAGTCTTTGAAGATCTCCCATCCAAAACTTTGGAAAGCTACCACAAATAAATGTATAGATCCAAGTAGAGCTAGTTTATGTACCATTGTACTGACTTGGTGAAAGATAGCTTGTCTAACGTTGTAGACTTTGTAAATCAATGAGAACACTTCTCAGAAAGAGATTGACTTGTGTTGCCCAATACTGGGGCAAAACAGTTTAAACTGGAATATAATTTAAAATTTACTTAAAGCTTTGAGGCTTTGATACTAAACACTTTCCAAACCTCAGATTCCTTTACAAAGTTGGTAAATTTCACAAGATTAAGATGTATTTTGAAAAGAAAAAGAACGTTTTACCTCAGGATTCAAAATTTGAGCTAGCAATTACTTAAAGAGAATAGAAAAAGATTTGAAATCAATATTCCCCTTCCCGTAATATACATACATATATCTTCCAATTTCACCTCTAGTCGAATGGGCTGTTCAGATTTTGGGAGCAACATTAAGTCCTGCAGAGTTCCATTAAAAAAAGATAAAAGTGGCACTTTTTAAAATATGCATACTATAAGCAGAACATTTTCTTTCAAACTATCTCCAGCTCATTTGAGATCAAACAAGCTAGAACAAAGATTTTTTCCCCTAGTGTTGGCTAGATTTTTTTTTATTAATTACAGCTTTGAATGAATAAAGAAAAAAGGAAGGCCCCCCCCCCCTTATATTGGAAAGAAAGAAACCACTGTTCTAATGTTTAATATGTAACCCGCAAAATCAGGTTTGTTCTGTCTTTGATGAGACTAAAAATCCCTTGTCAAATAGAACATTTGAGCTACGGAGCCTTCTGTGATTAGAGCATAAATGTTCCAAACATCTCATCCATTTCGTATGATGCTGACTGTCAGCGTTTTTCCTTTCTGCAATTTGATACAAATTTACCTAATTTCTACTAAGACATAGGAATTATAAGTTTCAGGCTTGCTTTACTGTATTTTTCTGTTCAATATATTTAAAGTATTACATGCAGAAATTTGAACACACCCATCCAGAAATATTAACGCTTGATCTTTCCCTTTATTGCTTTAATACACAAATGCTTAGAGAGAATGTATTCATGGTGTGTAGTGTGACCTGTCCAGGGATACAATTTAGTATGATATGATGGTGTTCCATATTAGATGTGGACTGAGAGCAGATACAAGTGACTTAAATTTTAACTATGAAGTCAATAGTGTCTCAAAGTTTGAAAACCAGAAAAAAAATGTAGTAATTGGAAATCTACAAAACAGACAGAAACATACGTACATACATTTAGTTCACATGATCTGCTGATAATATTGCATGGTACAATAATAAATAAAATTACAGTTTTAAAGTTATTTTTGCAAATAAGAAAATATATTAAAAAGCAAATATATTAAAAAGCTATATGTTATCTGTATCTGATATAGATAACATATAGACTTACATATTTACCTACGTCATGTTGGTCAATTAGATTGTGACATTTCATTCAGCTTACCTAACTTTAAAACAAAAAAGAAACATATGGACAATTAAGCATACAGTATACAGTAATATATCTCTAAGTAGTTTTAGTTGAAACTTCTATTGATAAAATGCTTGCTGAGATATGGGAAAGGAATTAAATTAATCAGATCACCAATGAAACATGGATTTCCTTTTGTCCTTGTATAATATTAACCCTTGTGCAATCAGCTTATTCTTGTGGGATTAACGCAAAATAGAAAACATGTTTTGAACAAGACACTCTTAACTCAAAACATTTTGCTTGTTAGAATAAAGCTCAAAATATTTCAAATGTTCCGCCTAGGGGAATTGAGAGCCAGAGTTTCTCAGGATAAAGATGTTAGTTTAGTCAAGAAGCAACTGTCAGCCAGCTTCAAAGCTGAGAAGTACAATGCAAAAGCTCTGTGCTGGAATTAAATAGTGGGTATAAAAGGGGAATTTCATCCTTCTTGTAATAAATGACAATTAACAATTTTAATGACTTCTACTAAAAATAAAGCATATAGATTTATATACTGCTTCACAGTGCTTTACATCCCTCTTTAAGCAGTTTACAGAGTCAACATATTGCTCCCAACAATCTGGGTCTTCATTTTACTGACCTCAGAAGGATGGAAGGCTGAATCCACTTTGAGCCAGTCAGAATCGAACTACTGACAGTCGGCAGAATTAGCCTGCAATACTGCATTCTAACCACTGTGCCATCACGGCTCATTATGCAATATGCAATAAAGATTCTTTTCTAGTTGTGCCATCTCATGCTTTAAAAGCCTTAAGGCAAATACAAATCCAGATTTAGTCAAGCTGTACCACACTGAGTACTTAGAAATACAAAGTACTCTGCCAAAATGTAGCCAATGCACTTGTCAGCTTGACTGCCATTTCCCTACCACATCAAGAAGAAAGCCATCACACATAGCTCAGGGATCAATATAACGGCTATTGATTTCCTGGGAACTCCACTAATCAACTATAAATCAACCAGCTTCTTGTCTCAGTATCAAATCAAATAGTCCAGGTAACCTAGGGTTTCCCAATCTTCCCATGCTGGCTGGGGAACTCTGGGAGTTGAAGTCCATGCATCTTAAAATTACCAAGATTGGGAAACCATGGCCTTGACAATGAACCAGCAACTAAACAGGTAGACTGAACTTTTCACTTTTCTCTGTGGGAGTCCAGGATTTGCCTACTTGCCAGACAGATTGCATGGGAATCTAAACAAATGTAATATGTTGAACATTCAGTCTGAGCTTTATATTTCCTCAAAACCAGAAGACTTCCATGTGTAGAGACACTTATATTCATATCCACTGTTAGTCCTGGAAAGTCACTGGGTAACTTTGGGCAAGTCATTCTCTCCTAGTCCAATCTATCCCACAGTGTTGCTGATGTGAAGAAAAATAAAAGGAGGAAAAATCGATTTGCCCCAACTTTTTTTGTCCAGGAAGGGATACAAAATCTGGTTTTTCATTTAGATCCTGGCACAGAGCAATTTTTGAATCTGTTTGAAAGCAGGTGCATGCCTGGTAAACTACTGTGCAACCGGGAAGTTAGCATTCATGCTGAAAGTGTATTATGCTATGCTCTACATGGTAGAGGGCTGTCAAAAGTTATATGCATGTGTGCTTTGAGGGAGGGACAGGTTCCTGTCTATGCTTGGGAGAAGCATGGGTGAAACACTGACTGATGTGGCTGCAGTTAGATAGAAGTTGAGAAGCACACACACACACACACACACACACACACACACACACACCCTTTCTGAACTCAAGGTTACGCTTCTTTCATCCCTCCTTACAAGGGGCTAGAAGCTTTAAGGGAAGTGCTCCATTTGTCCAGGCTCCTGAAAGAAAGAGACTGACCAGCAGAGGCTCACCCCCAGCGATCTACGCCAGTATCCCAGTTGGTCATTTGGATACTCTCAGCTACTTTGTAGCTTTGTACTTTGTAGGTGCTCCTATAAAGATGAAGGGGTCAAATTATTTCCCAAAGCACCAGAAGGCAAGACAAGAAACAATGGATGGAAACTAAGCAAGGAGAGAAGCAAGCTAGAACTAAGGAGAAATTTCCTAATTGTGAAAGCAATCAACCAATGGAATAGCTTGACTTCAGAAGTTGCGGGTTGCTCCATCACTGGAGAAGTTGCTCCATCACTGGAGAAGTTGCTCCATCACTGGAGAAGTTGCTCCATCACTGGAGAAGTTGCTCCATCACTGGAGGCTTTCAAAAACAGATCATTTGTCTGAAATGATATAGGGCAGGGCAGTGGCAAGCCATTTCAAACTCAAGGCCCGCGGGCTGGATCTGGCCTGCGGGGTGCTTAGATCTGGCCCACAGGGCTGCCCTGGAAATAGCAAAGGACTGGCCCATGGTGCCTCTGCCAGTGAAAACGGAGCTTGGGAGGGCTGCACGCAGCTCTCCCGGGCTCCTTTTTCACTGGCAGAGGGCTGCAGGAGGATCCCCCCAGGCCCGCTCGGGCCACCACAGGTACCCCCAACACGAGTGAAATTGAGCTGGCCACCCCCACCACGCCCACCTGGCCCACTGAGGTTAAACACAACCCTGATGCGGCCCTCAATGCAATTGAGTTTGACACCCCCGGTATAGGGTCTCTTGCTTGAGGAGGGGGTTGGACTAGAAGACCTCTGAGGTCCCTTTTATTGAGAACCTATTATTCTATGTTCTACTTGACTGGTGTTATAACATCCCAACTGGTAGTTGAGCCACAGCCTGGCTTTTATGTCCATAAGCAGCCTGGGTAGCACATCTTACCCCAGCCATGCCCTTAGCCTAAAAACAGAAGGCCTCCTCAGAGTATGTGTGGGTGAGAGGGAGAAGAGGAAGAGACAGTGAACAGGTGAGAGAGCAGGAAGCAACATCTGGTGAAGTATGCAAAAAGCAACAGACAAACAAGAAGGCTGAGAGTCAATTGCCAGTCCCAATGAACAGTTTCATCTTGGCTTGACTGCCTGGAGCTTGGCTGGAGAGTTCATCTGGATGCTCAGTCACAACATTGCTTAAGAATACGGCTTGCAGCTTGGGTGGGAGCTCAGCAGTAATTTAAGCTACAAAAGGGGCAATCACATAGGGACAGAACCTAATTTCAATGAATGCAAGAAGTTTTTTTTTTTCAAATTGAAACTCTTTATTAGTTTATCAAAGTATACAAAGAAAAAAACCATGGAAATGTAAGAAGAGAGGAAGGGGAAAATAGGGGGTATAGTGTAAAGGGAGAAAAAAAGAAAAAAAGGCACCAACTTCCAACTCTCTTTGGCACAGTCAAAGATAACAACATCACAACTACAACTTTTTGCTTTTACACAGCAATATGTACAAGCCATTTCCATAACAATAAGCCTGTCTAATTTACAAAAACAATAAAAGTTTCATTTTTTTTTTCTCATTGCAAACACAAAATCCGGAAGCAATTTTGAACTAGAGACAAAATTGTAAATATAATCTCTTATTTGGATAAAAGAAACATTTTAACCATCTCAACAATAAAGTGTTGTATATACCTCCAATCATAAATAAAAAGAACCCCAAATCTGCATCAGCGTTGATAATCTGTTGAGATAAGTAATATTTCTGCTACACTGTTGTGAAGATTATTAATACATATTGATGCATTATTCATCTTTGGCATTCATATGCGCTCTAGCATGCTGATGCTAAATGTTGATGTAATGTCTGGCCACCCTGTTTATTCTGACAAAGTGGGCATCTGATAGGATCCAGGAAGTTGCCAATGGTGAATAACAGAGGTTCAGTGTACTTTGTGATAGGACTTGAACATTTTGGCAAAGCCCCTTCCTCTAGAACAGAATCTCCCCCAGAGATTCACTTTGCCCCTATCCTGGCCTTGTTGAAACAAGTCCTTCAAATCTCACTTTTCTCCCAGCTCTTTGATAGGTTGAATGGTGGGCCCTTTGTAGGTATACTTGTGGTTGTGAAGATGTGACTGATGCCACCCACTCGGACGACTGATTGGTCAAAATTCGGGGGGGGGGGAAACCAACCCAATCACAGTCCACAAAACAACCTGATTGCCCTGTTTGACAGAATCAGAAGAGTCAAACTGAGAACAGCCATATTTTGCTTGATACTCAGAACAATGCCAGACCTCTTAAACGTGATTTGGTTCATATCAGAATTCTCCACTCGCAACAGAATACCTTATTCCACCAGACTTGAAATTTTGGGCTTAGACAACTTAGAACTACGTCGCCTTAGAACTGATCTAAATGTAGTTCATAAAATTATCTGCCACAATGTCCTACCTGTCAATGACTACTTCAGCTTCAACCACAACAATACACGAGCACACAATAGATACAAACTTAATGTAAACCGCTCCAAACTCGACTGCAGAAAATACGACTTCAGCAACAGAGTGATCAATGCCTGGAATTCACTACCTGACTCTGTGGTTTCTTCCCCAAACCCCAAACACTTTAACCTTAGACTGTCTACTGTCGACCTCACCCCATTCCTAAGAGGTCTGTAAGGGGCGTGCATAAGCGCACCAGCGTGCCTACCGTCCCTGTCCTACTGTCCTATTGTCCTCATCTATCTGTATTCACTTTGATTATGTTTATGTTTATACCTATACCTGCTATCTTGTACATGTTTGACAAACAAATAAATACAAATACAAATACAAATTCTTAAACCAACTATTTCAAAGTTAAAACAGGTTATGCATTTCTACTTTTTCAAGACTTTTACAGAACATTGCTGAGAATAATTTAAATGATATGACTTGCAGGTAGAGGCCCACATGCAGAATTCTTCCCAGTCAATTTATCGACTGCCTATAAGGCAGAACAGCTCAGTGGTTATAGTGCATAGATGTTCCATGACGGTGATCCAGAACTCTGAAATATCACATCCATTATGCAGAGTACCACATGGGTATCACTTTTTCACTATATTCCCATGGAATTTCAATCTAATGTTGACACTGACGTATTTATCTGAAGTTTAATCTTCATCAGAAGTATATGGATATATAACATGGCAATTTATCTAGGCAGAAAAATAAGGGTATTTTGAAAGGAGTAGCAAAATTTCTTGGCAAGTCCAACCCATTTACCACTGTGATATTTAACTTTGCCCTAACAAGCATTTATTCTTAAAAGCAGGTCTCGGTTCACGAAAGCACATCCATAGAAGCACGTTGCCCTTTTCAACGGGATGCATTTCAAGCAAGATCCATAGGTTATTACCAGACTGCTATAGTCAGATAAGGCAAAATTATATATTACCTTTTATAAGGGCAATTTTGCATGGTAAATATGTAGCCTGCAGCTTTGCTGGGGGGGGGGAGTGCAAGCCATAGAAATGTAATTGTCCGTATTGGGAAGTATGCAATAAGCAAAATGTAGGTTAAATATTGATTCGAACATGGACGTGAGTTGATAATTACAGTCTAACCCCATTGAACTTAGAGGGACATTCTCCTGTGTGTAAATGTATGTGTATGTGAGAGAGACAGGGAGATAGGGAGAAGATTTCTGTATTGGCAAGGATGCTTTCAGAAAATGTGTATATATTGTACGAAAGTACACAGATCACCCAAGTTGTTTCTGTGTCCTAATTTATTCATTAGCAGAATTCAACAGTATGTTTTCGTCAGCAAAAAACAACAACAAATAGGATGGTGATTTTTTTTTCCTCCCGCCCCTGCATCTTTTTTGCATAGCTCCAATAGCTGCTTCAGAGTTTCAACCCCAAACCCTGGTAGTTGGTTTTCAAAATTCAGAAAGAGTTACAAAGTGGGGGAAAGTATGATTTTTTCTGTGGAGCAAGCATATTTCTCTTTACACAATGCTGGATTCTGTTAAGTGTGATCCCTGATGTAAGTGCACAGATCAAATGTAGTTCATGAACCCTACAAAGACTGTTTGCCTTTGGTATAGAGAGTATTAGGCAAGATGGTCTAACATAGTAACTGAGTTGGAAAGGACTTAGCAATAGCAATAGCACTTAGACTTATATACTGCTTTATAGTGCTTTACAGCCCTCTCTAAGCGGTTCACAGAGTCAGCATATTGCCCCCAACAATCTGGGTCCTCATTTTACCCACCTCGGAAGGATGGAAGGCTGAGTCAACCTTGAGCCGGTGAGATTTGAACTGCCGAACTGCAGCTAGCAGTCAGCTGAAGTAGCCTGCAGTACTGCACTCTAACCACTGCGCCACCTCGGCTCAGACTTTGGAGGTCTTCTAGTCCAGGGGTCTCCAATTTTGGCAACTTTAAGCCTGGCGGACTTCAACTCCCAGAATTCCCCATTCTGGGAGTTGAAGTCTGCCAGGCTTAAAGTTGCCAAGGTTGGAGACCCCTGTTCTAGTCCAACCCACTGCTCAAGCAGAAACCATTTCAGACAAATGGTTGCTCAATCTCTTCATAAAAACCTCCAGTGCTAGAGCACCCACAATTTCTGGAAGAAAGTAACATGGTACAAGTAACTTCCTATGTTCAGTGAAATGTCTCCAGTGTGCTTGAATGTAAAACAATACCACAAATCTCTTTTTGATGGACTATCACAAAATTAAAAAAAAAGAACACAAACATCTGTAATCTTCTCTTCCAGCCACACTACCCCCTTCCAATTCTCTCTTTTTTAAAAAATTTTTTTATTAAGTACACATAAAAATAAAACACATACAAATACAAACACAAAACAAACAATTAGGGGTATTCTGTCCCCCTATATACAGTAAGCTTTCTTTGGATAGTATCAATATTTATATTGTCCATAAATAGATGTATTTACATTCCAGTTTGTCTACTTGGTCTTTCTTTCTTTCCTTTTTGTTTCTTTTTATTACATTCATATATACAATATTCTTACTTCATTCTATACAGGACTGATTCAAAAAATGATTCTATCTTAATTAGTTCAATAGTAACAATTTTACATCATCTTTTACTTATTCTTTCTCTCTTTCAGCCAATCATAGAATTTGTCCCATACTATATAATATTCGGTTTCCTCTTTTTCTTTTATTTCTTTGCTTTTAGGCAGGTCCACCAGAGATGGTAGTAAGTGCCTCTTTCCTTTTTACATTTCCAACAAAGTGATGATGAATTTGGAAACATCTTTGCGATTCTTACTGGTGGCAAATGCCATCTATAGAACATTTTGTACTGGTTTTCCTTGTACGCCACTGACATGGTTAATTTCCAGTTAGTTGTCCAAATTTTTTCCCATTTTTCTAATTCAATAGTGTGTCCAAAATTTTTTGCCCATCTGATCATTGTATCCTTCACTATCACCTCTTCCATTTTGTATCTTATCAGGAATTTATAGATTTTTCTGATTAATTTTTCCTCCGTACCAAATAATATCCTATCAAGGTCGTTATATCCATTCTGAAATCCATATGTCTTATTATCTTTTTGGAATTTGGTTTGGACCTGTGTATAGGTCTGCCAGTCAAGGTTTAGCCCACTTTCTGACAGATCTTCTCTGGTCCTCAGGTTTCCTTGTTCATTTAAAAGATCTTTGTATTTTATCACCTTATCAAATATTTTAGAACTTGGATGTTTTAGAGCTTCTATTGGAGAAATCCAGTTTGGGATCTTTATATAGTGCTGCCTTTTAATATTCAACCAAATTTGCAGCAGTGAGTTCCTAAGTAGGTGTTTCTTAAAATATGCATGTGATTTGTATTTTTCGTCCCAAACGAATGCATGCCATCCTAGCAGGAGGTCATGTCCTTCAATAGTCAATGTTCTTTTATTTTTTAATTCTAACCATTCTTTTATCCAAATTAACCCTGTGGATTGATAGTATAGTGGCCAGTTTGGGAGTCCAAATCCCCTTCCAATTCTCATCACACAAAGCCAATTGGAGGGAAGACCTTGGACAATGAATAAGAGAATAGGGAATAGGAAAAGAAAATATAGAGTTGTATTGCTGCACTGCAAGATGTTGTAGCATGTGTTGCTTAAAGTCAGCTGGAAAATAAATGAATTGGGTTGTGTGTGTGTGTGTGTGTGTGTGTGTGTGTGTGTTTTACTGACCATAACTTTAATGGTGGTGTGCCAAATGAGTAAGGGTTCTTATTCCACTGGAAAGCCTCCTGGAATTTATTTCCAAGTCTCCAAATAGGCAAGTGTGCATATTGACTCATTGTTTGCCTTATTTCCTGTTTTAATTGAGTGTCAAAGGTTATACATTGCTATTAGAGTAAGACATGAGTGGCAGCAGAGGTCAGGGACTCTCTGGCATTCGATTAGAGCCATAAAAACCAAATAGTATGATAATTTCACCTGCTCTAACCCCAATTTTTCCAAGATGGTCTAGACATTGACCTTATTGTTTGACTGCCATTGACTCTGTAAACTGCAGCCACCCAAACGCTGCTTACTAAACAGAAATGTGCCCTCTGCAACCATGATGGGAAATAAAACAATAAAATACAAATAGCGATTCAAAGGAGAGACTAATCCAGATGACAGAAAATGATGAAATAATGTCTCTGTTGTCGATTGGTCTGACTGGTTTACCACAGAAGCAATTTCTTTTATCTATCTCAATTGCGTGTGTTTATCCCCCCCCTCCCCGCCCCATCATCTGCCTCTCTCTTTCTCTCTCTCTGTCAATCGAGGCAGATGCGATAAATTTAGCAGGTCGCGAAGCTGGTTTATTTCTCCCCTCAACTTTTGTGTTGCAAAAGAGGAGATTTTGCCAGATGCCCAATAACAATTGAAAGGAAAAGACCCCTTCTTTCCAATGAGCCCATATTGAGATGCAACTTCAGGAGCAAACAATGTTCTAGCAAAGTTGTAACAAATGTCCTTCTAAAAGAGGAAAACCCCTCTGTACTAACGAAACTCTGAATTTTTTTTCACCCCCTTCAATCCTAAGCATGTTTTCCCAGAAATAAATATTACTTGTGGAACAAGACTTATTTCCTATGAAGTGAATTTAGGACTGCAGACCCCTCCTGGTATTTTGTAGAACTAGAGATCAATTACTTTTTGAACCCATTCAAATTTTTGACTCCACCAAATTTTCAGGCAAAGAAATTGGATGTCATATTTTTTCTGAACTCTCCATGAAGGCTAAAACATTTGAAGAACAGTTGCTGGAGTTGGGTATGTCTAGTCTAGTGAAAAGAAGGACTAGGGGTTACATGATAGCAGTGTTCCCATATCTGAGGGGCTGCCACAAAGAAGAGGGGAGTCAAGAGGCTGGACAGCCACATTTAGAATGGTATAGGGCAGCGGTGGGTTGCTCCCCATTCAGCCCGGTTCTATGAACCGGTAGCGGCGGCAGTGGCAGGCTCCGCCCACCCACCCACCCGGGACGCTTCTGCGCATGCGCAAACACAAGCGCGAACCAGTAGCAATGGGATTTAGAACCTACTATTGGTATAGAGTCTCCTGCTTAAGCAGGGGGTTGGCCTGGAAGATCTCTAAGGTCCCTTCCAACTCTGTTATTCTGTTTTGTTATGAATAGGACAACTTCTCTAATCCTCTCAAGGAAAGGATTCTTTGGCAGTAATTATTAAAGGAAAAGGAAAAGCATCCAATTCATGCATACTCCTTGGCGCCTCATAAGGTCTTATTAAAAGAAAACTAATTCCAAACAACAACAACAACAACAACAACAACAGCAAAGAAAAATAGAAGATTGGTTCCACTTGACTCTAATAACTATGCTTGCATCTTCCATTTTCTTGAAATTGTTCATGGCAATATCACTTTAGCTCAGGGGTATCCAAACTTGGCAAATTTAAGACCTCTGGGGAATTCTGGGAGCTGAAGTCCACAGGTCCTAAACTTGCCAAGCTTGGACACCCCTGCTTTAGCTGGATAATCTAGGCTGAAAATCATGACTTGTCCAAATGAATTTATGAAGATAATTCTCCCTAATCTAACTTCAACTCTTTTTGCACTACAAGGAGATGCCAACTCCAGAGCTGAGTACATTTCCAATTCATTTATTTATAAAATTATTTATTTAGATTTACAAGTAGAAGCAGAGGAAAGGCAAGGGAAAATAAAAGCAAAAATGCTGTAAAATTGCTTACAAACTTCAAAATAATAGTGTTATAAATCTACATATTAGGGTACCTTTTATTTAAGTAAAAGTTTTGTCAATATTAAATCAATATTAAAGTTGGGCTATATTAATGCATTAAGAACAGTAACCAGTATGACTCAAATTAAAATTATAAATTGAAATTTTAAAAATTACAATAATTTCTGCCTAATTTAAGAAATTTTAGCAAAGTCAATCATAAAGAGATTAAATATTAAAATCTTATATTAGGAAAAATTCAAACTTTGGATGTAGAACAAAACTATAAGGTTATACTCGAACATGATTTCCCCATTGAATTACATTCTGTATCATATTGATTTTTCAGACTTGAATTTGCCTGCCATGATAAATAGCTTTGTGGTGCAGCCCATCAAGATGGGTGGGGCCTTCTCCTGAGTAATCTGGCAGCTCTCCTTTGCTCTTGTCTTTTCCCTGCCCTGTGTGGTCTCAGATACATCATGGAAGGCAGCTCCTCCTCCTCCTCCTCTTCACTGACCTGCAAACTGTCCCCAGCTGAAGCCCTCTGTAAATCTCTTCCGGCCAGCAGTTCAGAGTCCTTAATTAACCCAGTTTCTGACATGCCAGGAATGAGCTCATCCTCTCTCAAGCCGGCCTGCGAGGAAGAGTCAGAGGAGTCATCCAAGGGAGACATCACAGCTCTTGACTTTGACTCTGACTATGGATCCCAGATTGGCTGAAGAACCTTCTGTAATGCTTTGACTCTTGGACTTACTTTGACTACTTTTCGGCCTGCTGCTTTTGATTTGGAAACTTTGGGAGTTTAGTAAGCCTGACTTCTGGGACTTCCTTCCTGCTCGTGTGTGGATGTGTTTGTGTTCATACTTTCCCTGCCACTTGGGCATTTGTTTTAAAAGAATATTGGTAAAACTAGCAACTGCCCCTTGCGTGTGTTGGGTCTGGGTCAGGAGAAAATGGTTGGCCACTGAAATTTGTTATTGTGACTTGTGACTAAGTGAAGAAACACATGGTCATAATTCCTCTGGTTTCAAGCATATCCAAATAATCCAAATATCCAAATAATCTAGATCAGTGTTTTTCAAACTTGGCAACTTTAAGATGTGTGGACTTCAACTCCCAGAATTTCTTGGCCATCAATTCTGGGAGTTGAAATCCATAACATTTTAACATTTTACATTGCCACTGAGGCCACTAGTCTTACTTAAGAATCTTAAGTAAGATTCTTTTGGCCCATAATTCCAAATGTTTCCTTAGCTGAATATTGGCTTGGGAAAAGAAGTAATGAAATACATTTGTAAGCTAACTCACAGGGTACAATTTATTCAACACTAAATCCTACTTAGGACAATGGATAGCATAGGAATCTAAATTTAGGCACCCATCTTATTCTCTCTAATCTGGGAGTAAGCACCATTGAATTCAATAGACATGTAAAAGATCACCCTGCTAAGATGATTTTGAGAAATGAAAGGAGGATAAAGAACTTAAAAGGCCCTCATAATCTATTTTTACTGAACTGCAATATAATAATAAGTATACAATGTTTCATAAGTGCGTATTTGACATGTTGGTATTTAATTTGCGGTATTGATATCTCATGACAGTATTGTTAGAAATGTACCCTAAGAGCACAGTTTTATGAGGGTGTTCAGAAATAAATCTGACTATTTTTAAAGGTTTTATGTTAAGCTAAATTTGTATAGGATTGCAGCCTTGATTGCATACACTTTATATAATGTACAGTTATGTGGAATATTAATAGCAGTGTGTGTGTGTGCGAGAGAGAGAGATGAACAGAAGGGGGAAAAAGATTTTGCACTTGAATATGAAAAAAGGAAAAAAATATCTATAAGAAACAAAACAAAAAGAACAACATCTGTAAGGGGTGCTATTGCTACAGTGGTCAGTAAAGTGGTTCATCCTCTTTCATCTCCTCTGATATTAGTATCCATGGAAACCTCTTGTAATGGTCTCTACATCAGTCTGGGAAAGCAGGTAGGGCCTTCAAAAAAGTGACTGCATTAAAGGAATTCAATCCTTTGCAAAGAAGGTCAGCTCTTGAAAGCCTCCAAGAGCTTTGCTAGGTAAGAAAGCTGGAGAGCTATAAATCCTTAGAGTCTTTGCTAAGGAGTTTAAGCTTCTGAGCATCACATCAGCATGCTGTAATACTGGGAGCAGAATGCAAAGTCTCCCTTCCTTCTCCAAATGCTGGTGCTACGGGGAGCTCTTTCCCCGATGATCAGAATACTGAGGGAAAAGATGACTTGAATCTAAAGATTAATTATGAGTAGGAGAGGACAGAGAAATGTGGACATAATGTAGATTTGAGGGAAAAGTGGGACAATCGGATAGGTTTCTGCAGGAGATGAATTTGCAGGAATTTGCAGAAACTCAAGTCAAACCTTTGAAATAGTGGCATACTTACTGGGTACCTGTCTTCTGAGAAATGTAAATTGTTGGGACAATCAACTCTGACTTTTCCCCCCTTCACTTTGGTATGCAAAATCATGGGATCTTTATACATGGGTGGCTATCAAAACAATTTCATTTCCAAGCCCTCAGTGAAACCTGTGGCATGCTTGGACTTTAGGAGGAATAGATACAATGACAAATGATCCAATTGTCTACCACCATACCTTTCCTCTGTTTTGTCCTTCAATCAGTAAGGTGAGTATTTTGCTACGATAGACAAAGGCAAGTTGTCAATAGCAAGACTGCCGTGGTGGCACAGTGATTAGAATGCAGGATTACAGGCTAACTCTGCCGACTGCCAGCAGTTCGATTCTCACCTGCTTAAGGTTGACTCAGCCTTCCATCCTTCCAAGGTCAGTAAAGTGAGGACCCAGATTGTTGGAAACAATATGCTGACTCTGTAAACCACTTAGAGAGGGGTGTAAAGGATTACGAAGTGGTGTATAAATCTAATTGCTATTGCTATTAGGTGCTGAAGGGGACCAGGGCTTAGGACATAGGCTGGTAGAGCAAACATGGCCATGAAGAGATAGAGCTATGGAGTCCTCATACTTATGGGCCTAATTGCCACATGGGTCGTCATAAATTTCTCAAGATCATTGCTGAGAATGAGAACTTCAGGGTCTCACTTCTCTGGGTCTCACTTCTCTGTTGGCAGTACAGGTAGTCCTCAACTTAGAACAGTTCATTTAGTGACCATTCAAAGTTACAACGGCACTGGAAAAAGTGACTTATGGCCATTTTTCACACTTATGACCATTGCAGCATCCCAGAGATTTACATTCGGCGTCTTGACCACTGACTCACATTTATAACGGCTGCAGTGTCCCAGGGTCATGTGATCACCTTTTTTGGCCTTCTGACAAGCAAAGTCACTAGGGAAACCAGATTCACTTAACAACCGTATTACTAATTTAACAACTGCAGTGATTCACTTAACAAATGTGGCAAGAAAAGTCGTAGAATGGGGCAAAACTCACTTAACAACATAAATTTAGGCCTCAATTGCGCTCGTAAATTGAGGACTACCTGTATTAAGTGGATACTCTGGATTTTCTTCTTTTTTCTTCTGGATTTTTTCCTGTTCATTCAGCAACTTTTCACTGTTCTATTTCTCATAATATAAATATGGAGGTTATATATTTCTTATCCTTCACTTTTCCCCCAAACTATCTTATGCAAACATTGTATGGCATTGTTTTCCTTATGCTACTTCCCTTCTACCCCTTCTGTTTGAGATATTTGTAGGGTGTCAATCCAAATAGCTAAGCAATATGGCAAGGCTTCATTTATTTCTATACAGTTAGCAATAGCACTTAGACTTATATACCGCTTTACAGTGCTTTACAGCACTCTCTAAGCGGTTCACAGAGTCAGCATATTGCCCCCAACAATCTGGGTCCTCATTTTACCCACCTCAGAAGGATGGAAGGCTGAGTCAACCTTGAGCCGGTGAGATTTGAACCGCTGAACTGCTAAACAGTCAGCTGAAGTAGCCTGCAGTACTGCACTCTAACCACTGCGCCACCTCGGCTCTTCAACAACCACAGCTGTGGTTCAACAACCACAGCTGAAATTTGTGTTCTATGAATGTGAGAAGAAAAAGCAGCTTTGTTGAATTGAACTCAACCATCGCCAATATTTAACGCTAGCATTTGCATTTGTGTTTGTGTCTCCCTTCATAACCTCCATGGCATCAGAAATTAACTTCTCCCAAAGAAATGCACGAGGGCCTTCTAATTTTTTAATGACATGTAGGGTGTGTGTACAATAACTATTATTGTCCTGTTAGTGTCATTAATATCAGACAGTGCAAAGACTGCATTGGCATATCTTTGCTCAATAATGAAGCTCCTGTCAAAACATGATCTTCTAATTAGCATCATGTAGCCAAATGTTTGTGTTCTCATTTATAAGTGCATGGAAAAGGCATGGATGTTAAAATAAGCCACCTCTGCAATATTCCCCTTTTTCTTTACTTTATAACTTCCTGCATCTAAACCAGCAGGGATAGGTGAGAGAGTCAGGGTGAAGTAAACATGTTTTGGTGAGGAGGAGAAAATGGTTCAACTGGAAATCTAACTTGCTATGCCTCCCGCTAATAAGCATTTCATTATGTCCATTATATTACATTAACCTTGTATCAGAAGTGTTATAAGCAGAGTTGGTGTGAAGAAACCAAACAGTAACTTAAATGATTAAATGTGTGAATGCTGAGATAGGGAGTTGTATAAACAAGCAGAACTAGTGGAGGAGCAATTTGTTGAACCAATCACCTTGTTTCAGAGAAATAGGTCCTTTTGCAATAGTTTTTGTCACTACGTTCATTTTAATTTGTCAGCAGGACTCTGAAATGACACTGTATACTGATATGAAGTTCTCATGTGATACCTGTACTGCGCATGTGTTAATCTTTCCTTTGTTCTCTTTGTTCTTCACCATGTAGACACAGACTTAGGTGTTCTTATTTTTGTTATGCAAATATATTACTTTTATTCTTTCCTGGACTCCGGTCTTATTCATGAGGATTGAGGGCAGGGAAACAAGATTCATTTCACCTCTAATTATTTTTATCTCCGCAACAGTTTTATACAATGAAATTAGGTCTGTGGGGTCCTTGGTGCTCTCTTGGTGATTTTCTTGCAGACATTTCATTACCAAACTAGGTAACATCATCAATGCTAGAAGGGAGTGAGGATTGCTCTTATTTTTGTACACTAATGAAAAAAAGAGCAAACCCCACTCCCTTCTAGCATTGATGATATTACCTAGTTTGGTAATAAAACATCTGCAAGAAAACCACCAAGCCCAGAGAGCACCAATGACCCCACAGTTCAACCCTGAGATACAAATATTCTTTTCTCTCAAAATTAGGTCTTTTCTTGATGTTAGAAAATCAGATAAACTTTTATTATTTATGCATTTTAATATTCTGTTAAGTTTCATCATAGTTATTGCAAAGTATTAGTTATAATTCACCTTTGTTCTATTTACCTTCCAGGAATTTTTTTTTTTTTTTGGTTCTATTTGGCCCAGCCTCAAAATTCTGGTTGAAGTACCCAGTTCGGAGCTCTTATGGTTTAAAGCATAAGAAGGATAACCTGTGCCCTTCCAGATGTTGATGAATCACAACTTTGGATAACCCTGACCCAGTAGTCTAATGGTGAACAACATGGAGGACAGTGGTAAAAGTTTTCAGGTCACAATTTGCCTACCCTTGATTTAAAAAAAGATAAAGGTTTCCCTTGTCCAGTCAGGTCCAATTCTAGGGGCAGGTTCCCATCTCCGTGTTCCAGCTGAGGGAGCCGATGTTGTCTGAAGATGCTTCCATAGTCATGTGGATGGGTAGAAATTACTACCTCTCCTGGAATGGTGTGCTTTGTGTGCATCATATCAAATAAAGTTTTTAATAAACAAAAAAAAAAAGGCTTCATGAAGGATCCTGAAGACAATTTAGCCTGAAACTGACAATTGTTTGTTTGTTTACAAGAACTTTGGCCAAATGGCTGTTTTTTTTCCCTGAGGATACTTTGCTCAGGGGTTTGTAATCGGTCAAGCTGAACATATGCCTACTGTGTGCAGTGTTGTGTGCCAGAGACTAAACCTGTTGTGTTTAGTAACTAAGAAGGAGGTATGGTGTGGTCCTAATAAACTATCGACCTTTAAACGATGCAGAGCTTTACCCGGATGAATGCGAGAAGAGAATCACAGATCGTTCTGATCCTTAATTACCGCAAAAGTTGACTTGCATTGTTTGCATTTAGCATGTATATTTGTTAATAATTTCCATTTAAAAGGGGGGAAATCTGACTTGGGTATATGACATTAAACAGATTTGAACACATAAAGCATCTTTTTTATGGGGCTATTTAGAGCCATCAGTAAAATGATCTGCACGTGACACATTTATTTTTTTATAGGGGACAAGGGACTTTTCTGGATTTCCATTTAGAAAATGGAAAATATGTATTTTTAACAACAGATTTTTTTTAATTGAAGGGATGGGAATTGTTTCTTCCAAAGCCTCATATAAACAACCAATGTTTCATTCCTCCGGCAATATTACAACCTTCATAGTGTGTCCTTGGTGAGGATTCTTGTTCTCTTTTTCTTTGCAGTTGTAATAGCTCTATGCTGCCAAGAACCTCTTCTAGTTTGCATTTCCCCTTCATGTTTGCTATTGGATACGTCCTGCAGCTTCCATCTTTGATCCTGTCAGGCATTTACTGATGGAAAGAAGCAAAGCTTTGGTGATGAAAGGATGCATTTTCCCTTTATTTTTGGCTGGCCAAATGCCAAATGGCTGGTGAAGTGATGTCACTAAGGAAATGGAAGGGAACACACACACACACACACAAATAGGAACTCCATTAAAAAAGAAGTGCACAGTCTGAAGATCATCTGTCAGATTGATATATTAGTCTAGGAAGTGAGGATTAGGATAGCTTCTCAAAATTGTGGGACAAATGTGGTTCTCTCTATTCCCAGTCTCTGTTGCCCATCTGATTGGCAAAAGTGACAGTCAGTCTTAACCCTGGACCAATCAGGACCAGGTTGCATCTCAGTGGGGCAAGTAATAAGAACAACCCCCCAAAATTGTTAGATCTGGGTAAAACATTGATTGATTTAATGAAGCTTCAACTGAATTGCTTGGTTGAAGCAGTTTCATACTTAAATCAAAGCAGCAGACAGCTTGCAAGCAGCCCATTGAACCAAGTGGATCCCTCCAAATGCTTTGCAGATCTGATTCTGCCGGAAATATACAGTGATCATTTTCAGTGCCATAGATGGAGAATGCTGAAGAGTGGGGTGAAATCATATTGGGGGTTCTCCGATTTTGGCATGAGAAATCAACCAGTCAGTTTAAGATCTCATTAAAGGTTTTATATCAACAGTTGGCGAGGTAAGAGTGACACCAATTTAGGACTTTGTTCACTTTTTCCTGCTCTCCATCCCTAAGCGGTAAATTTCTTTTGTTATGTTAATGAGATGTTACAATAGCCAGTTATACAACTGCCACTCTTGAATTCAGCTCAGCTTTCAGGACTGAGAAAATGGACTCTAGATAGTGATTGCTTTTAACTTTATGTGGACTGGGAGGGGGTTTAATTCTCTTGACAATGATCAAATGGATGCCTGCCTAACACTCATAGGCATTGGCCCAAAGTTTTACTGCTTTAAAAATAGGAATGAGGGCAGCACAGCTATGGTTTCCTCTTTCTACAACAGACTATTTCTCTGTAGCTGACCTGCTTCTGCAGCATGTCTTGCTTGCTTCTGTTGCCTCTGCTAACAAACACCGAAAATTGCCAACAAGTTTTGTTGAAAGTTTTGCTAGAATCTGAATGGGGAAGAACAATTTCAGGCTTAATCCTGAGGTGAGTAAGCAAGCCCTCTGACCAGGAATATTCCATCGGTGGCTCTGGATATACCGGTAGTTGCCTTGCCCCGTGCAGATCTGGCTTGGGCCAGAAGATCAGGTCAGACCGTTGTTTGATATGTGGTTGTGGTGGTTTTAATCTTCGTATGCTGCCCAGGATCACTGCTGTGTGACGGACAGAATTATCAATTATGCATATAAATAAATAAGTAGTTCGTAAACTGGGGTTGTTGTTTTTTAGACTCACAGCTCCTGCTTGAAGAGCAAGTAGTAGGAAGAGCTTTGTACAATTATATCTATTGCACAAGTAATGACCTTTTCTGGGTTTAGAGATACTACCCTAACTAGTTATTCTTCAGTACTCTGCAAAACTAGTCCCCTAAAGAAGCAAATGAAAAAGTAGATTATTATTTTTTTTAAAGGGAGATTTTTTTGAAAGTTTGTATTTTTAATTTAGAAAAGAACATTTTCTGCCAGAGAGGGGGGGGGAAGGAGGGAGGGAGGAAGGAGCAAACCCCATGAAAATATTGAGAGTATCCGGTTGAATGCCAGAAAATGAAGCAGCTTATGAGATCTTTCCACATATAGAAAAAAAATCTTTAGAGACCGATTCTAAAAGCAGCTCATATTAAATTAGGTTGTCCTGAAATCTTGAAGTTCAACCTCAGATCAAATCTCCGATTCAAATCTAATCTGTGCTGATCTGTCCAGGCCCTCAGCATTTTGAATGTTTATAATAGACCTCCTGCAGAAAACATATTAAGTAAGTAAGTAAGGTTCTACATTTAGGCAAGAAAAACAAAATGCACAGGTACAGTATATGTGGTACCTTGCTCAATAGTGGTGACTATGAGAGATCTTGGAGTCCTAGTGGACAATCACTTAAATATGAGCCAGCAGTGAGCTGCAGCTGCCAAAAAAGTCAACACAGTTCTAGGCTGCATAAACAGAGGGATAGAAAGACCCTTCAGAAAGACCTTGACTATGTATCAGAATGGTCAAACAAGTGGCAACTTCAAATCTCAATCAACAAATGCTCTGTCTTACACATTGGCAAAAAGAATCAGAACACTAAATACAAGCTTGGAGGACACGACCTTGTAGACGACCCTCATTCTGTCAAGGATCTTGGAGTACTCATATCTAATGATCTAAGTGCCAAAGCCCACTGTAACAACATTGCCAAAAAGGCACTAAGAGTAGTCAACTTGATCCTGCGTAGCTTCTTCTCTGGCAACATTACACTGCTAACTAGAGCATACAAAACGTTTGCTAGACCAATTCTCGAATACAGCTCACCTGT
>QLTV01002694.1:2394041-2420640 GCA_003457575.1 Thermophis baileyi
AAGCAAAAAAAGCCACAGTCCTAGGTTGCATTAATAGAGATAAAGAATCAAGATCACATGAAGTGTTAATGCCTTGGTAAGGCCACACTTGGAATACTGCATCTAATTTTAGTCGCCACGATGTAAAAAAGATGTTGAGACTCTAGAAAGAGTGCAGAGAAGTGCAACAAAGATGATTAGGGCACTTGTGGATAAAACATATAAAGACTGGTTGCTGGAACTGGATATGTCTAGTCTTATGAAAAGAAGGACTAGGGGTGACATGATAGCAGTGTTCCGATCTCTCAGGGGTTACCACAAAGAAGAGGGAGTCAAGCTATTCTCCAAAGCACCTGAGGGTAGAACAAGAAGCAATGGATGGAAACCAGTGGTGGGTTTCAAATTTTTTACTACCGGTTCTGTGGGCGTGGCTTGGTGGGCGTGGCAGGGGAAGGGTACTGTAAAATCTCAATTTCCTCCTGATCAGCTGGGACTCGGGAGGCAGAGAATAGATAGGGGTGGGGCCAGTCAGATGTGGTATTTACCGGTTCTCCGAACTACTCAAAATTTCTGCTACCGGTTCTCCAGAACTAGTCAGAACCTGCTGAAACCCACCTCTGATGGAAACTAATCAAGGAGAGAAGTAATCTAGAACTAAGAAGAAATTTCCTGACAGTTAGAACAATTAACCAGTGGAACAACTTGCCTCCAGAAGTTGTAAATGCTCCAACACTGGAAGTTTTTAAGAAGAGATTGGATAACCATTTGTCTGAAGTGGTGTAGGGTTTCCTGCCTAAGCAGGGGGTTGGACTAGAAGACCTCCAAGGTCCCTTCCAACTCTGTTATTCTATTCTATTCTAAAATGGGCTGAAAAATTGGGTTTCTCTACTCACTCCAGTGACTTCAGAAAACTACCAGCCTTTCGTGGCTTTCTCCCAAGTATGCCTCCAAAGAATTTTAAAATGCGCAGCTCAAAAGATTTCAACTCAACTCTGTTTGACAATCTGGTCAAGTAGCAACATCATTGTTTTATGAAGGTGACAGAGGGCTGTATATCTCTGCATGTTTTTCCTAGACTCTTCTACAATTCATTTGAAAAACCTGTGGAATTATAAACTGAATGCTGAAATGCTGTGTCACAACTGTCTGCAGTGATTTCTTTCAGTAATGCTTTTTTTTTAACCTTGTGTGACATGAGCTTGAAACAATGTAGTTTCAGAGGAGTGATTTAGTGCGATAATTCCACCTTTCTTATCCTTCACTCCGTCTGCTGTTGGCATCCATGCTCTCCATATTGATATCTGAAAGAATCACTAGCAGCCACTAATTCAAGGTATTGTTGCATTTGGATATAGAAATATAAATTTAACAACAATGCTAAAGAAAATTCTGAAGGATTTGGAGATTTGTTGAAAATCTTTGCTAGATATCAAAAGTGAAAAAGTTTGACAGGTCCTCCATTATGGAGAAATGGTGAAGATGATGGAATGTTCAGAGATGGCTTAATTAACTTCTTGGTTAGAGAAAAGATAGTATTTACATGTAGGGTGATTGGAAACTCCTTTATAGACTTTTTGCATGAAACAGAAAAAAATGTACTTATGACTTACGGTTTTGATGATTAGGGAAAAAAAAGATAACAGAAAAAAGTGGACTTTTTATTGTAATCACAGAGCAAGAGATAATACAGTAAGTATAACTGTATTTGCTGCAAAAGAAATTGGAAGGTTCTTCTTTCTATTTCTTTTTATTCATTTTTGTCTTTTCTTTTCTTTATTCCGCATTAGTTTGTGTTAGTTTGTATGTTCTCTTTAAAACTTTTAAATGTGTTTCCTAGATGCTAGGTTGAGCTATTTGGTACAAGCCTACAACAGTCACTTGTGCTGGCTGAGTCTGACACTGATTGGAATGAAAAGCATTTAGGAATATATTATTAATCAATTATTAATTGCATCATTTATAATCTTTAACTAGAACACTCAATAACCAGGTTCAAATTACTATGTGGTCATATGGGTGATGATGAACCAGCAGTGTTGTTATACCGAAAAAATGCACAATTGTGGAAAGTCAGGTATCCTAGTTTTTCTGATGGAGGAAAGACAGAAATTAATAAATAAGCAACCCTACAGCCTTCCCTTTTTTAGATTGTACACCAAAGGTTCTCCTTAATTTATTGGTAATCTCTCGATCACCTAATATATTTCAATCACATGTGAAATTTTTTATTACTACTGTAAATTTTAGCCAGATTCATAAAATGGCAAATGGCTAGATGCAAATGCAGATTTTTTAACACATGGGGAAAGTTCATCTTGGCCATCGCCTAGTGAATATCACTGGGTATCTATTGAATTCTATATGTGACTGAATGCAAATCTCAAATTTGTTGCTGGGTTGTTGGTGGCATCTTCTCTCCTCCACATTATCATCAGTTTCTTGACTGTCCTCTCTCCTGCTCCCCCACAACTATTTTCCTCTCTTATTTAATGGAGGATACAATTATCTCTACTTGCTGCTATTTTTAATCTATCTCATTGGCTTTCTGCCTTCTAGAACTTCTTGTCCCCTTTCACACAAACTGCAAGAAATTCGGGATTCATGCAGTGGTGAAATCCAATTTTTTTTACTACCGGTTCTGTGGGCGTGGCTTGGTGGGCATGGTGTGGTTTGTTGGGCTTGGCAGGGGAAGGATACTGCAAAATCTCCATTCCCACCCCACTCCAGGGGAAGGATACTGCAAAATCCCCATTCCCACCCCACTCTGGGGCCAGCCAGAGGTGGTATTTGCCGGTTCTCTGAACTACTCAAAATTTCCGCTACCGGTTCTCCGAACTACTCAAAATTTCTGCTACCGGTTCTCCAGAACCTGTCAGAACCTGCTAGATTTCACCCCGGATTCATGACACATAGAAGGTCCAAGTTCTTTCTTTCATTAGTGCAAGTCCACTTCTCTCTTAGAAATTCAACAAAGCATCTCTCTCTCTCTCTCTCTCTCTCTCTCTCTCTCTCTCTCTCTCTCTCTCTCTCTCTCTCCCTCCCTCCCTCCCTCCCTCCCTCCCTCCCTCCCCCCCATCAGCCACTGGAATGGGGGTAGCCATTTTTGTATGTTGGGCAAAACTGAGCTGAAGAGACAGCTATCGGTGTTCTGCACCCAGTCCTGCAGAAAGGATGGAGGCTCATATAGAGGCAAAATGAAACTACTATCAGTCTCTCGTACAAAGCCCACACTGGAGTTACCCTTCACCAATGGGAGAATATTGGGCCTTTTTTTAGTACTAATGAATCTGTCTAAGAATAAATACGTTAGTAGAATTTATGCTGAAAGGAATTATTGTTTGCCATTGTGCGTATCTTTAACCAGAGAACTTCAGTCATTGTGAGATCACTATACTACCTTAATACACATCTTGCAATTATCGCTTTTTTAGTAGGTATATACATTTTATATTCCTAAAATCCATAATGAGTAAAGCAGCTTTCCTCATAAACATTGTGATTTTTAAAAGTAATTGGGCCCATTAGGGGTATTTTCTCTGTTTGCTGTAATGAAACAAACCATGAGCTACCATGGTGATTACTATTCACTTATTTCTAATTTGCAAGCATTTTAAAAATCCCTTCATGGAAAGCCTTCTACTCTTTCTTCCATGCCCCAAAAGAAATAGTTAAAAATTCAATGAATAGCACTTTCTATCAGTTCTTTTCAACTCACAGATGCTAAGTTTGATTTTATTTCTAACACTGAGATTGAAATTCTATTTTAATATGCAGAACTACAGTCTAGGGAGTCATAAAATACAGAGTATTTTCATTAGATGATAGCCCTGCTCTTCTTGTTAACAAGAACGCTGATTCATCAAACAGCAGTGATCACAACACAAAGACCTGAAATGAAAACAGATCTTTGGGGAAAGGATTGGTGGTGGGAGAAACTGATGCTGCTTGTAAGCGGGATGGGGAGATTTTTAGACTTTGACATTACCCACAATGGAGGAATGGTTGGTGAATACGATGGAGTTTGCAGAGATGGTTAAATTGATTTCCTTAATTAGAGAAAAGACAGTATCAACATTTATTGCTGACTGGAAAACCCTTATAGACTTTTTGCATGAAACAGGGGGAAAAAAAATTCTTACGACGTACAGTTTTCATGATTAGAAAAAATTGATAATAGAAAAAAGAGAGTTTGTTTTTGTAACCATAGACCAAGAGTTATTTTTGTATTGTAATCATACAAATATGTAATCATATTTGCTGTAAAGGAAATTGAAAACAATTTTAATATGATGTGGGGGTGTGAAGAGATTTTTCCTTGATCCATATTTTTTAAGTGAATTGACCTAATTCATACATACTGCACTAGTAAATGGACCACAGTGTAGTAAAAAAAAAAATTGGATTCTAGCCTTTTCTGAATGGTGTTACAGAGTTTTCAATTCAAAACCAGGGCAATAAAGAGGAGACAAAATGAAATTGCATTTTATGGAAAATTGTATATAAAAATAAAATAAATATAAATATGAAAAGTAATTGGATTTATAATTAAAAATATGCAAAACTGAAATAGATTGGAAGTAATACTCAATCTTAGCTATTATATATATTATGGTTATGCAAATCAGGCAAGATCCAAATGAATTTTCAGTTCAGTTTGATTTGATTCAAATAATTGAGTTGGTTTGATTCAGATTTATGGCCTGAATGATTAAATTAAATATATCTTTCTGAAGACTTCATTTTATGCATAAGAAAGTGCATATATGAAAATATATGAAAGTCCATTTAATCTTCAAAACAATTTGAAGTCATCCTGTTTTATCATAGAGGCTACTTCAAGCTGACTGCTAGCTGCAGTTCGGCAGTTCAAATCTCACCGGCTCAAGGTTGACTCAGCCTTCCATCCTTCTGAGGTGGGTAAAATGAGGACCCAGATTGTTGGGGGCAATATGCTGACTATGTAAACCGCTTAGAGAGGGCTGTAAAGCACTATGAAGCGGTATATAAGTCTAAGTGCTATTGCTATAGAGTAAATATGAAGCTGAGTTTTAAAACACAAGAAAAAAAATCGTACCCACAATCCTCAACACTTTTTTTTGCATTGATTTGGTCTTTCAGATCAATTGATGCATGTATTTCAATTCTAGCCTATATATTATTGATTACTGTATGTATGGGATTTATTCAACATACCTAACTGGTATATTGAAATTGGATGTGGGGCCCAATGTATATGCTGTTCAAAACATAACACACACACCGTTACGTGCAATATAATAATTACAGTATGTATAATGGACACATGCTGAATTCAGAATTAGGACTGTTGACGTTCTGTGGTTCTTTCTGCCGGTTCTATCCTATTTCCTAGATATACAAGTTTTGTGAAAATGACTAGAGTGCCTAAAAATCATATGTCCAGAAAAGGTACAAGCAATTTGAGGTTGCCCAGAGATCTAAAACTACTATTTTCACGAATGCTTGCTACTTACAGAGTTGATGGCAGATGATGGAAATTGAAATCCAAGACCTCTGGATGATAACAAGATTGCTAACTTCTCTAAAACAGGGGTCTCCAACCTTGGCAACTTTAAGCCTGGTGGACTTCAACTCCCAGAATTCCCCAGCCAGCTTTGCTGGCTGGGGAATTTTGGGAGTTGAAGTCCTCCAGGCTTAAAGTTGCCAAGGTTGGAGACCCCTGCTCTAAAAAGTCTTCCTTGAAGCAAACCTTGCTGGTACCCTGAGGCATCTGGACCCCCCCCCCTCCACCCCCCCCTCCCCACCTCTGGATGATAACAAGATTGCTAAATTCTCTAACACAGGGGTCTCCAACCTTGGCAACTTTAAGCCTGGTGGACTTCAACTCCCAGAATTCCCCAGCCAGCTTTGCTGGCTGGGGAATTTTGGGAGTTGAAGTCCTCCAGGCTTAAAGTTGCCAAGGTTGGAGACCCCTGCTCTAAAAGATGAAGGAAAGGATATGAGTGGGAAGGACTATCAGGATACTAAATAATTGGTCCTCATCTCTCCAACAGTTACTGATGTAATTGCTCATCTTAATACTGCAGGTAATTCTGTACTATTAGCCAGTGGGCAGAACCAAGGTGATAATGGTTGATTTCAAAAAGCTAAAAGAGTTAGATCTAGTTATCTAGATCCAAAAAATTCCTGGTGTACAGGTTAAACTGGAAAGTAAAAAAAAAAAAATAAGCAGAAGGTGCAATGGTAGACCACATATGTATTGTTGCCAAAAACAAAGCATGGATATTACCACGAAGTCACCAGGAGTTGAAGGAGCCACTCAACTTGAAGGAGACTTTTCTATTACTGTTACTTTCATTTCCCATAGAAGAACAAGTTTAAGTAATTAATATTTGTATCATTAAATTCCTACTGTAGATGAAAACAGCCATACAGGGCACAACTAATTGATCTACCTCAATATAGAGTCTATCAATAATTCTCTACATGTTTCAAGGAAGTAAACAATGAGGGGTTGATAATCGTATCTATCCTCGTTTGGGAGATTCAGTATACAATAATTAGGAGCATAAGTAGAGGTGCCTTTTAAATCTCCTCCCAATTGTTTGTCCGCTTGTGCAGGTTGAGAGAATCCCAAAATTTCCAGACCATCTGGTTCTTTTCTGTAGCATCAAGGTATCAATGTTATAAATCACTGTGGTTTGTTATTTAGACTCACTCCATAGTCAGGCAGATTCTCGCTGACTGAAAGATGGCCTGTTTGAAGGTAAAAGGCACTATAGAAAATTTGTATAGAACACTGTAGAAATTGCTATATTGAATCTTAACTAGAATTTTGACTGTATGCTCAGGTTCTAGAAAGACACTTTGATGTCCTCGCCTACTAAATTTTGATGGATGAGTTGATCAAGATTTGGGGGGAAAAGATAACATCAACCAAGAAAGACTTAAAATTATGCTATACCTTCTGAATTGTGATTGGTCAATTATATCTTATATCAGGAAATATCAGAAAGGCTATGCTGCAATATTTGTGCATTGCACCAGACTAAACATTGTCTAGATTATAATTGTGGCCAATACATAGAGACAATCCTTATGAACTCCAAATTTGACCCTTACTAGGATAGTCTCTGGCAAATATAAATGTATGCATTTTAGATCCCATCAAAATTTCCATAGTTAATTGAAATGTTTTGCCAGTCATTATTGCCATGGTGGCGCAGTGGTTAGAATGCAGTATTGCAGGCTACTTCTGCTGACTGCCGGCTGACTGCAGTTTGGCAGTTCGATTCTCACCAGCTCATGGTTGACTCAGCTTTCTATCCTTCTGAGGTCGGTAAAATGAGGTCCCCGATTATTGGATGCAATGTGCTGACTCTGTAAAACTGTTTAGAGAGGTCTGTAAAGCACTGTGAAGCGGTATATAAGTCTAAGTGCTATGCTGTTGCTATTAAATGAAATACATCTGAAACTAGGTTCATTTTCATGATCTGAATATAGTTCAAAGCCAATACTAAACTATAGTCCAACCCAGGGTAAACCCAACCTATGTTGTTATTTTGAGAAATAACCAGAAAAAATACAGAAAATCAACAAGATTACTTCCAACAAGGAAGTAATGTCTAAAACATAAAGACTAAAAAGTAAGTCCAATGGGATAGTCCAATTAGACTTGAAGCCTATGAAGGAGTCCATATCAAACTACAATCCTTTCTGAGTGCTTCATAAAACTTCAGAAAGGCTATGTGATTCCATTTTTTGAAATAAAATGCCAGAATGAGTAGAAGGAGAAAGAAGACTAATTGTTGGTTTACTAGCAAGTACAGAAAATATTTAACCCAGTTAGCTTCTGGCACTTCCCTAGACACCATATCTCCGAAGTGTGCAGAACTTAATCCAGTCACATGAACAATGCTGGCTACAAAAATAATCTTCTCCAAAAGTTCCAAAAATAGCAAATCAGATTGTGGGAAACTACAGAGCTATATAAATATGTCTACAGAGATATGTTCCAGCTGTCCATCACAGGGAAGATCTTTGCCCATATTCTCCTGAACAGACTTGTCACTATCTCAGAAAGAAACCTCCCAGAGGCACAGTATGGCCTTCAGCCAGAGCAGAGTACTGCAGATAGGCATTTGCCATAAGGCAAGTCCAGAAGTGCATTGAGCAGAACAATTTTACTCTATCTTCATTGACCTGACAAAGGCATTTGACACTGTAAACAGGGTGGCTCTCTGGATCATCCTGAGACATTACGGATGCCAGAGGAAGTTCATGAACTTGATTCAACTACTGCATGACAAGATAGGTTCTTTACAATGGTGATACACTTGCCATTTCCTATGGGGTGAAGCAGGGTTGTGTGCTAGACCGAGTCCTGTTTAGTTTGTTCTTTGCTTATATGTTGTATTGTGCTGTTCAGGGTCCAAAAGGGTACCTTCAGATTAGATAGCTCTAATACCATGATGGCGAACCTATGGCACGCGTGCCACAGGTGGCACGTGGAGCCATATCTGAGGGCACGCGAGACATTGCCCTATGTCAGCTGCAGTGCACATGCGCGCACTGGCCAGCTGATATTTGGACTTCCAGAGGGTGGGGGAGGCCATTTTCATTCTCCCCAGGCTTCAGGAAAGCCTCCGGAGCATGGGGAGGGCGAAAAATGGCCCAACAGGCCTACCAGAAGTCCGGAGGCTTCAGTAAGGCCTGCGCACATGCACACGGGGGGGCAGTACAGTGGTGGTGGTGGTTGTGCGCACATGCGCGGGGGAGGACATTGCATTATGGGTGTGGGCACATGCGTGAGCGACCCCAACACGCTACCCACGCGTTCGGCATGCAAAGGTTAGCCATCATTGCTCTAATAGATATTCAAGACCTTTGTCACTTGAATGCAAAGATATCATGCCTCCATACAGTCATTCAACTGTCTCTTTGCTGATGACTGTGCACCTCTGGAATACAAAGACAGTGATCTACAGTTAACGTTGAACAATTCTCAAAGGCCACTCTTCTCTTCAGCCCAAACAAGAATGAAGTATTTTTTACCAGCCCATGGCAAATATCAAGCTTGTAGAATAAAAAATCACTGTTGATGACACCCAGCTGACAAATGTAAACAGTTTCAAATATGTGGGAAGCATCATCTCAAGCGATGGATCTTTGGATAAAGAAATTGACTCCAGCAAGGCCAGCCAAGCATTGGAGCGGCTACATACTAGAGTGCTCAATCAACACAAATGTATACAAGAGTGCATTGATCCATGCAGTTGAAAGTCAACAGAGCTGTGGTTATCTCTTCTCTCCTATATAGATGTAAGTGCTGGACTCTGTACTGAAGATACATCAAATGACTGGAGAAATTTCACATGCACATTCTCCGTCCCATCCTCAGTGTTGATCGGCAAGATTGTGTTTCTACAATTGCTAAACAATGGACTTTTGGTGCTCCCCATTATACTAGACCCGTGATGGCGAACCTATGGCATGCATGCCACAGGTGGCATGCGAAGCCATATCTGAGGGCACGCAAGGCGTTGCCCTATGTCAGCTCCAGTCCGCATGCGCGTGCTGGCCAGCTGATTTTCGGCCTTGGGAAAGGCCGTTTTTGCCCTCCCCAGGCTTCAGGAGGCTTCCCTGAAGCCTCCAGAGTGCAAAAACCGGCCCAACGGGCAAACCAGAAGTTTGGAAAAATGGACTTCCGGTTTGCCCGTTGGGCTGTTTTTCGCACTCTGGAGGCTTCAGGGAAGCCTGAGGGTGAAAAACGGCCCAACGGGGGGGCACATGCACGGGGATGCACACATGCGCAGTGTGGTGCGCATGGGGGGGGTTGTGTGCCAGCACACACTCCCATTTTTGGCACGCAAGAAGAAAAAGGTTCGCCATCACTGTACTAGACTCTGCACTTCCAGATTTGGATTGCATAGCCACCTCCAGGTGCACAGATGAGCTGTACAACCGCATGTGTTTTTCAGATCCAAAGGACTACCGTATAGAATGAACATGCATTTCTTTAATTGCATAAAACTGTCTCCGCCTAAAAAGTTTCCCTCAGAATTACAAAAGGGAACAGTGTCTATTTATAGCCTATCTTACTAATGTGCTTGAGGAAAAATATAAAATGTTTCCCCTAAACTCACATGTACATATACATCAATGCAGTTTCCCGTTTGCGAGACAAAAAAGAACATGTGAGAAAAAGACATATTACTAAATGACTGAATGTATTGAAATAGAACCAGCATACTGTATAAATGACATATGTTTCCATTCCAGTTCATCATGTTAAGAAGTTTACAATTTTAAGGGCTGAATTTGTTTCTCTTTTTCTTGTTATTCAGAATAGGTGTGTGTGTGGGTGTGTGGGTGTGTGTGTGCTATGTGTGTGGGTGTTTCATATATTTTAGATTAGAAACCTGTGGACAGGAACTGTCTTTTTTTATATATAAACTAATCTGTTCTATCATAGAACAGAAGCGTTCGAGGTTTGTTGAAAGAATAATGCTTTAAATAAACACATAAAATACACTTTTCTTTTCTTTTTTTAAAAAAATCACCCAATAAAAGTCAAGCTCCTGAAGGTAGTGGTACAAAATGCATTGATCCCTAAAGTCGAGATCTTCACCTAAAACGTCAATCAAGTTGCTTAGAGAGATAATAATTTTGAAAGTCTTGTGATTTTCTACTGCTGCTTGGACAGTTTACAACCACTGCGATGTGCGATGTACTGCTTTTTATAAAACCATTCGGCTGAAACCCTGTCAAAATAGATGAAGCCTGCCAGTGGATTTCTCAAATGATCTGCCAATGGAAGTGAAATCTTCAGCAATTGGCCAGTAGAGGAGGGATCCAGATGGCAACCTCAGCTGTTTTTTTAACTGAACTCCATGCGTATCCAACAACAACAAAAAATTGGCTATTGCCTCTCTATATTGAAAATCTGGAGGCATTTGTTATCAACTGTACCATTGGTGCAAGATCCATCAATTGCTGTTGATTGATTGATTGATTGAATCTCATAATTTGGCCTCAGCAGTGCACCCAGAGGGCTCTGGGCAGCATAAAACAAGAAATATAGAGGAAAAACATTAAAAAAAAAACATGCATCATTGTAAAAACCATGATGTGCTGCAGCTTTGTAGCAAGAAGTGGATGGGACATTGGAAGTGGTATCCTCTATAGCAATGATGGCTAACCTTTTTGCCATCGCGTGCCAAAAGCAGGGATAGCATGGGGGGGTGGCTCGCGCGCGTGCCCACACCCATAATGCAATGTCCTCCCCCCCCGTGCATGCGCACACAACCACCACCACCCCGTGCTGCCCCCCCCCCGTGCGCATGTGCACAGGCCTCACTGAAGCCTCTGGACTTCTGATAGGCCTGTTGGGCTGTTTTTCGCCCTCCCCATGCTCCGGAGGCTTTCCTGAAGCCTGGGGAGGGTGAAAAACGGCCTCCCCCACCCTCAGGAAGGCTGAAAATCAGCTGGCCAATGCACGCATGTGCACTGTAGCTGACATAGGGCATCGCCTCGCGTGCCCTCAGATATGATGGCTCCGCGTGCCACCTGTGGCACGCATGCCATAGGTTCGCCATCACGGCTCTATAGTTTTAGCTTTCATTTTTTCTGAAAAATATGGCCTGCTATATTTTATGGTCCTCATGTGTGCAAAGACTGACACAGGGCACAAGAATCTCTTTTTCATCTCTCCTCTTCACTCTATTCCAAACGTCATTCTACCACAATAGCAATATTTCCAAAACTGGAGACAAAGCTGCTTCTTGCTTTCTGGGTTAATTCTTGGGTCTTCTTAGAGAGGCCTTTATTATTATTATTTTTTGGAGACCCAGGACTCACGTTAGGCCTTTGGGAATGTAGAGATCATGTCCTTCATTTTTAGCCTATACGGCTTGGCTTCAGGAATACACTCAAAAGGAAAAGTGTGAGGCAATCCTTGCTGAAACTTTTTGAAATAATATCTGGATTTTATTTTCCAGGATTGCAAGCTCAGCCTTCAGTCTTCTACACAGTGCTTCCTTCCACCCCTTTGGAAGGACCAAAATAAACAATACCAAACAAACAAGCAAAGCTCTCCACCATTGTAGGACTATGCAAAATAAGGAAACTATGCTGTTTTTCATGAGTTGCACCATATAGTTCATAGCATTATATTTCTTGTGGCATACAGGTCGAATAACTTGAGTAAAGCAGTAAAGAACCATGTTCTTCCTTCCCTCTGTACCAAGAATTATGAAAAGCCACAAAGATGACTTACAAAAATAAGTGTTAAGCAGGGGAAATGAAAAAACAAACAAACATTAAAAGCAAATTCAAAGTTATTCTCCTTTAACTCCCCAAGGCATAAAAGGGAAGAAAAGGAAAGCATAGGGTTTCAAGATTCTGTTACAATATAGGTAGTCCTCAACTTACAACCGTTGATTTAGTGACCGTTCAAAGTTACAACACTGAAAAAAGTGACTTATGACCGTTTTTCACTTACAACCATTGCAGCATCCTCGTGGTTAGTGAACAAAATTCAGATGCTTGACAACTGACTCACATTTATTACGGTTGCACTGTCCCGGGGTCATGTGATCACCTTTTGTGAAATTCTGACAAGCAAAGTCAATGGGGAAGCCAGATTCACTTAATTGTGTTACTGACTTAACAACTGCAGTGATTCATTTACCAACTGTGGCAAGATGGTTCGTAAAATGGTTCAAAATTCACTTAACAAATGTCTCACTTAGCAACAGAATTTTTGGAATTTATTGTGGTCGTAAGTCGAGGACAACCTGTAAGGTAGAATTCCAGTTATTTTTAAGGAATGTGAATTATGTGATCCCTGTTCTGGCCTATCTCAGAGCGCTGACGGAAATGGTGAACCTTTTTTTTGTGTGTGTGTGTGCTCCAAGTGCTACATTCAGTCTTGTATGAGATGGTGAAGTGTGCACTCAAAAAGTAGAAGAAACCGAGAAAAAAAAAACCTACCAGATCAAACAAGAGAAATTGAACAAGTTGAGAGATGGATATTCTCTCCTTCCACTTCTGTGAGTGTAGAAGCACACCTATATTTGTGTGTTTATATCGATCTGATGATGGAAAGACAAAGATGCAAAGTGGGTGGACCAGTAAAATTTCAGGGCACAGAAATGCATTGATCCAAAAGATCAAGCATTGGAAGAAAGTATTGGGGTATCAACACTTTCATTGCAAAGGGCTGTAGGCAGGGGTGGGTTCTAACTTACCTCACTGCCGGTTCACTTCCTCCCGTGCCGCGTGGCCGCGCCACGTGGGCATGCGCACAATTAGCGTGCACGTGCATGCGCAGTGCAAAACAAGATGGCGATGCATGCGCAGTGCTGGAAACTCAGCTTCTGCGCATGCGCAGAAGGAAAAAAAAATTCAAAAAAAAATTCAAAAAAAAAATTCAAAAAAAAGAAGATGGCGGCGCCCATGGACCGGCACCGACCGAACCGGATCTGTGACGTCATCATGACATCACCAGCGGGTCGCTACCGGCTCGGGCGAACCAGTCCGAACAGGGAGGAACCCACCTCTGGCTGTAGGTAACAGCAAATGAAATGGGGGCCAGAACTGGCTTAACTCTGGTCCACGTAGATCTGCCTACCTTTCCTGCTTATAATGCCATTGCTATCCCAAACCCTCAGACTGAAATGCTGTGGCATATTGGCAATGTCAGATTTATGCCAATAACTTTCCTAAGCAAAGAAGAGGGCCGAATACGTGTACAGAATAATTGCATGGTTGAACACTAAATTCAACATGTATAAAATTGTTTGAGTAAACCAAAAAATTTTTTTCCAGCTTGAGGGAGGCAGGAACACATGTGGCGGATAGTGGATTGAGGCTACACATGCCCAGGCTTCCAATTTTCCTGCAGCAATTTATCAGTGATTATATTTTAATTGATCCCCACAGTATAAGCCAATTTAGGATGATATCAGCTCAGCTACATCATTTGAAAATCCTTTGAAGTGAGGAGAACTTGTTTTTGCATCTTTTCCTTCTCTGTGCATTAGTTAATAGATGGAAACAGAGAACCAGCTCTCTCTTTGCTCTCCCAAATGGCAATGAATTCCCTGGATTCTTTCTAATAAATAGTTTCTAAATATAAAGTAGTCAGTGATATTATCCTATTATACGGTCTTTTCAAAACAAACAACACGACTCATTCATAATCATGAACCATTCCATTCCGCACTTTTTATATGCTGTTTACTGGGTTTGGGGGGGGGGGGAAGGAGAGGAACTTATCAATAAAGGAGAATATTTGTAGCTCGGGGTTGAAATGAGGGGACTTTTGTGCTCTCTGAGCTTGGTTGTTTTCTTGCTGATGTTACGTAGTTTGGGTCATGAAACGTATGCAAGAAAACAACCAAGCTCAGAGAGCACCAAAGACCCCTCCAGAGGAACTTATATTAAAAACCAAGTTGTAATAAAATAGTGTTGGAAACCTCAATTATATAAAATAAATAAAAAGTAAGTAAGTAAGTAAGTAAGTAAGTAGGTAAGTAAATATTTTATGTAATGTTTCTGTGATATAATGAGTGGAAGAAGGGCTGATAATCATAAAGCAGCAGCATAAGGATTTTAAAGAAATCTTATGAAGATATAGTTTATTATGGAAAAACCATTGGCAGTATATTGAATGCAACGTAGTTATTTGGAGATCTCCAGTGAAACCCAGTTTAATCGCTCTCTTTTTCCCCCAATGTAAAATAGGGATCCACAATCAGTAGCCTTAGCCAAACCTGACTTCTTGAAGACTAGCAACTCCTCTCCATATCCCCAATGGTCTATGTCAGGAGTGTCAAACTCAATTTGATTGATGGCTGTATCAGGGTTGTGTTTGACCTTGGAGGGCCGGGGGGGGTGTAGTCGGGGGCATGGCTAGCTCAACATCACTCGTTGAGGCTTTGTTTTCGGCCGCAACGCCAGAGAAAATGGAGCCTGGGTGGGCCACGTATAGCCTCCCCTTTTTGCTGGCAGAGAGCTGCAGGAGGCCCTCCCAACCTCCGTTTTCACTGGCAGAGGCACTGCGGGCTGGTCCTTTGTTGTTTCCAGGGTGGCCCCACGGACCAGATCTAAGCACCCCGTGGGCCAAATCCAGCCCGCGGGCCTTGAGTTTGACACCCCTGGTCTATGTAAATGCCAGACAAATGGAAAGGAAGTGTTGTAAGGAATATCCTTCTGGGTTCAGTTCCAAGTGGGGAAAAAAGACACTGGATTCATGGAAGTTGCTTGGAAAGAAGGTTTAATGGTGGACAGGAGCACATGGCATGAGCTCCTGAACAGAAAAGGTGGATCACATGCTTCCAGATGTTGGGTGAAGAGAAAAAGGGGTGAAAAGATGCTGAGTCTCTTGGTTTTATGACCTCTGTTGGGCCCCACCTCTTAGTTTCCTGTTCCCAATTCCTAATATTGCTCTTTTTGAAGTAAATCTTTGTTATGTAGAATAGACTGCTCCAGGCTATTAACAAAGGGGGGGGGGATGAGTGAGCTGGGCCATTCCTTGATGGCCCATTGACAAAGGTGCGGGCTACTAAGAGTGAGTCTGTTTTCTTTCTAAAAGCATGTTTCTCAATTTCTCTAGGGATATTCTATATAATATTCTGCCTTTTTCATTTCCTAGGATATTTCATTTTTCTAGGAGAGGGGTGGGTGCTAACTTCCTACAGTAGGACAGCCAGAAACAGAATCATAGGGCTGGAAGGGACTTCAGAGGTCTTCTAGTCCAACCCCCTGCTCAAGGCAGGAGACCTTATATCATCCCAGACAAATAGTTGTCCAAGCTCTTCTTAAAAACCTCCAATGTTGGAGCACCTACGACTTCTGGAGGCAAGTCGTTCCACTGATTAACTGTTCTCCCTGTCAGGAAATTTCTCCTTAGTTCTAGATATTCAATGTTACTCCCTTAAAATTAGTAAAGGATTAAGAAAGAATCCCAAAGAATCATGTCCTTGAGGTTTTGACAAATTATGGAGGAAGGTAGTTAATCAAAGATAAAATAAAATAATTGTTCATTCAACCCCTTTATGTACAAAAGAGATGAACATAAATTGTTCTTCTAATACTACTGTATTATAGCATCCAGAATCTCCTTGAACAGGGGTGTCAAACTGGCGGCCCGCGGGATGGATGCGTCACACACAGGCCACGCCCACCCCAGCTCTGCGAAGGGGGAAAGCGTTGCAATACGTCACGTGTCGGCAATGTGACGGTGCGAGTTTGACACCCGTGTCCTAGAAGTACAGTTAGTCGTCAACTTACAACAGTTCATTGAGTGGCTATTCAAAGTTACAAAAGCACTGAAAAAAGTGACTGATGACTGTTTTTCACAGTTATGACCTTGGCAGCATCCCCATGATCATGTGATTAAAATTCAGATGCTTGGCAATTGGTTCGTATTTATGACGGTTGCAGTGTCCCGGGGTCATGTGATCCCCTTTTGCAACCTTCTGACAGCCAATGGGGGAAGTCAGATTCATTTAACAAACGGTTTATTAACTTATCAACTGGAGTGATTCGCTTAACAACTGAGACATGAAAAGTGTCTAAAATGGGGCAAAACTCACTTAACAAATGTCTCACTTAACAACAGAAATTTTGGGCTCAATTGTGGTCATAAGTCAAGGACTATCTGTAGTCAATCTGATTGAATCAATCAGGAACAATTATTTAATGAAATCTGAAGAATTCCAGATTTCCTATCCCTGGTATATAGAGAACATTTGTTGGCATCAACAGGAATGACCTAGTCCATTCTTGTACAGCACTCTTTGTATGTTTACAGGAAACTGGCATATAAACCAAAACATGTGCAACCATCTTACCTTCCTAATACTACTATTAATTACTTACCAATTACAGGAATCATAATAACAATAAATTATGTAGTGTTTCCATGTTAAGAAAGACAAAAAGGCCCACGCTTTAACCTGACCTGCTATTTATTTATTATATTGAAAAACTTTCAAAATAATGCAATACAATTTCAGGAAAGATTTACTAGAATGATAGAGGGGCAGTAAATCATTTTTATAATATCTATATAAACTGAATTGGTATTGGATTTATCCATTGCTAGATTGAAATTGCTACCCCAGTGGAGAACTTTTGACTGCCACTCATGACAACAAATTGACAGTACCACTGGTAGTATGTTATTATTACTAGAACTATTCATTATTTTTCTATTTATTGTTAACTCTCCTTGGCATCTATTGAACCAGATTGCTATAAATATAATCTTCATCTTCCTGATCATCATAGTAAACAGGGAATAATTTTAGTTGTTAGCCACACAGAGTCGGGAGGCATAAAAATTTAATAAACTACTAGTAGTAATGGTGGTGGTAGTAGTAGTAGTAGTAGTAAGTAGTAGTAGTAGCTTTTCCATGATCTTTTAATGATTTTATTTTCTGTTTGCATTCAACTAGTCCCACATTTGTCAAAGTTGATTCCTTAGGCGCATTATCTGTCAAAGCCAATAAGTTGTCTTTTGTTTGTTTGTTTGTTTGTTGCTCTTTACTTATTAAGGATAATAACTGTAAGTGATGTAAGGTACACCAGAGGAGCTAGAAATAGCGTTTGGGGCGGAGGGTGTTCGATTTCAATCAGAAAACAATGGAGAAGTAGTAATTGCATATTCATAATTAGACAACACTATTACAAATTCTGGCTGTTGTAAATCATAGTAACAGAAAAGAAAATTTGGTGCTTCTACTAGAGACGCTGCAATGCATTTTAATGATTAGAGAGAATCTCCTGTGAATTACTGAATTTTTTACCAATTAGCTGGCAATAAAACAAAGACAAAAAGTATCAAGGGTAATCTATCACTACATGAATTTTGTTCATTCAGTTGACTAATATAATTCGGCTTATATTATGTATGATCATACAACACAACCTAATGCAATGGTAAGGGCTCTGTAATGCTGTTCTTGAAAGAAATGGGACAATATTTATATCTCTCTGAAACAATTACAGATGGGGCAAAGGGCTCTTTGCTTCAAATTGTGAAATGTATATTAATTAACAACAAGAAATGGACTCTACTTCTCCGGGTGACATGAAGATTATAAGATATGAAGCACTGAAAGGAAAATGTGAGCAAATCATATTTTATAAACCATGAGCCAGCAAAGGATTCATCACAAATCAGATCTAATCAACTGTGGTTGGGCCTCTTAGAGCAGAGGTCACCAACCTTTCGGACCTCAGGGACCACTAAATTCATAATTTTAAATCCCGCGGACCACTAATATGATCTGCCTAATGACCGGCTTGGTGGGCGTGGCTAGGTGGTCATGTGACTGGGTGGGCGTGGTCAACACAATGTCACTCACGTTGAGGGGCGCCTCACTGGCCTCTACTCATCCTTCCCCTCCCAGCCCGTCCTTGCCTGCCCGCCCGGGCTCCTTAGTGCCCCAACAGGAAGCAGTTGTTGGAGCTAAGCAGCCACCATGAGAAAGAGTTGAACAGCTCAGTTCAAATTGGATCTGACCGAGAAGGAGGCTCAGCAGAAGCACCTCACTGAGGACTACGAACATAGGCTTTCCAAGCAGAGGGAAAACATGCGGGAGTGCAAGGCCAGGTACTGGCGCCTGGAGGCTCAGCGGGCTGAGATGGTCAGCCAGTTCCAGGCCATGATGCAGTCCCACTGGAACAAGGTCCTCCAGTTCTTCGCCACCAGCGGCACTTCCCTCCAGCCTTCGCCCAAAGCCCCGCACCAGGAGGCTGAAGCAGACCCCAAGTCGGAATTTCTGCCCCCCTCCGACCCACACAAAAAGACCCAGAAGGGAAGACTCTCTGCAGCAACACAATGCAAATAATTTTTCTGCGGACCACCAAAATTTTCTCATGGACCACCAGTGGTCCACGGACCACCAGTTGGTGACCACTGTCTTAGAGCAGGGGTCTCCAACCTTGGCAACTTTAAGCCTGGCAGACTTCAACTCCCAGAATTCCCCAGCCAGCTGGCTGGGGAATTCTGGGAGTTGAAGTCCTCCAGGCTTAAAGTTGCCAAGGTTGGAGAACTCTGTCTTAGAGCAAGACTGTTAAGATCTTAAGAGATATGCTGAAAACAGTTCCCTACTCGCAGTGCCCAAACCAGTTAAATTGTGCCATATTGTTCCTCCATCAAGTTGTTAGCAAGTTTAGGGTGTATTTTGTTAGCTTCCTGCTATTTAGGGTGTATTTTGTTAGCTTCCTCGGCTATCCCAAGAGCCGAGGTGGCGCAGTGGTTAGAGTGCAGCACTGCAGGCTACTTCAGCTGACTGCTAGCTGCAGTTCAGCGGTTCAAATCTCACCGGCTCAAGGTTGGCTCAGCCTTCCATCCTTCCGAGGTGGGTAAAATGAGGACCCAGATTGTTGGGGGCAATATGCTGACTCTGTGAACCGCTTAGAGAGGGCTGTAAAGCACTATAAAGCGGTATATAAGTCTAAGTGCTATTGCTATTACCTTTCTGAGCTTTTCTCAAAGTCTTTATCTGAAGAATGGCAGACAAAGATTGTCAAGGTATAAGTGTGATGGCTCTTGATAGGCACACAATCAGCCTGAAGAGTCTTGTGTTTGCAAATTTGCCAATAGATCCACTACTGACCCTCTCTAAATGACCACATATACTGTACAGGTAATCCTTGATTTACAACCACAATGGAGCCCAAAATTTCTGTTGCTAAACGAGACAGTTGTTAAATGAGTTTTAGACTTTTCTTGCCTCAGTTGTTAAGTGAATCACTGCTGTTGTTAAGTTAGTAACATGATTGTTAAGTGAATCTGGTTCCCCTGTTCAACCTGCTTGTCAGAAGGTCGCAAAAGGAGATTACATAACCCTGGGATACTGCAGCCATCACATCAGAGGTGGGTTCCCCCCGGTTTGGACTGGTTTGCCCGAACCGGTAGTGACCCGCTGGTGACATCACGGATCCGGTTCGGTCGGTGCCAGTCCGTGGGTGCCGCCATCTTTTTTGGGATTTTTTTTTTGGGGGGGGGGAATCTTTTTGGGGAATTTTTTTTAAAAATTTCTTCTGCGCATGCGCAGAAGCCGAGTTCCCAGCACTGCGCATTCATAGCCATCTTGTTTTTGGCTTTTTTTTTTGCTTTTTTATTTTTTGGCACTGTGCATGCGCGCGCATGCGAAGCGTGCACGCGCCCATGAGGCGCAGCCACGCGGCGCGGGAGGAAGCAAACCGGCAGCGAGGTAAGTTAGAACCCACCCCTGCATCACATAGTAAGTACATGCCAGTTGCCAAGCTTCTGAATTTTGATCACATGACCATGCGGATGCTGCAATGGTTGTAAGTGTGAAAAAACGGTCATCAGTCACTTTTTCCAGTGCTGTTGTAACTTCAAACGGTCACTAAATGAATGATTGTAAGTTGAAAACTACCTGTATTTAATTGGGCAGTGGGATCAACATATAGCCTAATTTCAAAAACCTCTTGCAATTTGCAGACTTCTGGCAAGAGCAATCTGCTACCTGACCCACGAAATGGAGAAAGAGAGAAGATAAAAGATGATTAAAAAAAAAAAAAGTATTGATGCATTATCTGTTTAAACCCCATGATAACATGTGGCCCTTCTCCAGTTACTTGTTGTTCTCATAGCCTTTTTTTTTTTTAGTTATGTTATGAAATGATACAGATCGGGAACTAAAAACCATGGCAGCTAATCCTAAATAACTTACTCCCCATTTCTGTGATAGTTTCATAGAAGTCAGAAATAAGTCAGGAATCCTGCTGGGTTTACTAGTACCCAGCACAGTTAGCCAGAGATAAGCATCTTAGGGGGAAGAATGAGATACAAGATCAATAGACTTCTATCTGTTTCTTAATGCTTTTACTTTAAGATTATTTAATTCCATTCCTAGTGTCAAAAAACGCTCTGGATACATACTGAAGCGCTCTCAGGATAAAAGTTCCTGCTAGCTATTAATGTAATAAGTCTGTGTGACACTTCTGATTCCCAGTTTTTTCTCTCCTTTCTTTCAGAACACTTAACAAAGGCAAACAACTTCAGCCATGGCCTTCCGAGATTTGGATATGATATCCTGCCTTCTTTTAATTGATGGCTGACATAGCTACCTTCACTACTGATTAGGGGTTTCTTAAAAAACAACAACAACACCTGTTTGTTCATACAGTAGAGTCCTCTAAGCACAACCATCAACGGAGAAGGTTTGATATTCAGCAAACCTGAGTAGATCAGGCCTTGTAGGAAAGTGCCTCTCCTGAACAGAGGCTTCTCTATTGAGAGAGTTGTGGTCTATGAGTCTTATACAACCAGGGTGTGATGACCTGAGGTGTGGAACGAAGGCAACACAGCCAGAGAACCAGTACGAGTCCCTTTATTGGCACCAACTCTGCCCCCAACGTCCCTTTTACTCTCCGGCCTGAAGAAAAGCTCTCTCACAAACCTGCAGATGCTCCAGTCCAAATGCTGTAAACAGAATGACTGCAATCAGTCACTCCAGCAGGGCAAGATAATGAGTCCCAGATGGGAAGAATAATTCCAGCAAGACAAGATAAGCACACAGTAGCATGGCAATAGTTAAAACAGTCCGGAGGAGTGCCAGGAATGCAGGCCACACTCTCAACACCAGATGAATTCAGTGTTTGTTCATGACAAACGCCCCTCCCAACTGCCTCTCCTTTAAACTCCATCCCCAGGTGTGCCTTGTGAAGGGAATTGGGGCCCTTTCCTTCCTCGTAAGCCATGCAACCCACGTTGCTACGTTCTTCCCTGCATGCCCTAGAATGAGGAGGGGGTGGGCCTTGGTCTTCATCTGAACCCCCTCTTCCTTGTTCTACCTCTCCCCTGCTCTGCCCAGCCTGACTTTGCCCTTCCCCAGTTTCCTCCACAGCCAACGGAGCCACTCTCCCGCTCTCTGTCAGCTGTTCGTCTTCCATCTCAGATTCAGACTCCAACGGGGGCATGACACAGGGCTTCCTAGATAACCCAGCACCAACTAAAATGTGAGTAGGCAGGCGGGCAAGGAGGAGAACAGTGAGCCATCCATCCGCCTCCTTTAAGCAATCTCAGCTGCACCGACCTTGATGGGTAGGGGAGTTTTGGCATGCCTTCCATGTATCAACACAGCCATTTATATTAATACTAGCTCTACATACGGTCCTCTGGTCTGAAAATCTTGTCCAGCTTGTAGAGGTTTGCCAAAGGAACAGGCTATATCTTAGCTGAGGGGGTCCTTGGTGCTCTCTGAACTTTCTTGCTTTCTTGCAGACGTTTCATTACCATAAGTGGGTAACATCATCAGTGCTAGTAAGGAGTGTTGTTCGCTGTCAGTTTATATTCTGGTGTCTTGCCCAGAGGTCTGTTCCTCCTGGTTCGCATCAGTTCTATAGAACTAGTAGCAAACTGCTGGTTACGTCACGGAGCTGGTTCTGTCGGTGCCGGTCCGTGGATGCCGCCATCTTTTTTTGGAATTATTTTTTTTTTGGAATTATTATTATTTTTTTTTAATTTTTTTGCAAATTTTCAGCACTGCGCCCGCACAGCGCGGCCACGCAGCACGCAATGCGCGCGCATCCATGTGGCGTGGGAGGAAGCGAACCGGCGGCGAGGTAAGTTAGAACCCACCCCTGGTCTTGCCTGACTGTGTGGATGGGAGCAGTGTTAGAGATTCTTTGGTTAGGCTGTTTAGTAAACAGTATTTAGCAGTTTCTTGATTGGAGTATTGCTCCATTGATTGTTGGTCTGAAGTTAACCTTGGAGTTAATCTATGCTGATTTGGGTGCTGATTACTGGTGGAGAGGTGCTGGAGTCTTTTTTGTTCTCTTTTGGGCTGGTTGATTGTCTCTTTTGCATAGTCTATAGACGTTGTTAATGTCTATGTGTCTATTGATGGCTCATTTGTCAGAGTGCCAGGCTTCTAGAGAAAAAGACTCAAGCACTTCTCCACCAGTAATCAGTACTCAGATCAGCATAGATTAACTCCAAGGTTAACTTCAGACCAACAAGTGAGCAATACCCTAGTCAAGAAACTGCCGAAGAGCCATCAGTAAACAGCCCAACCAAAGAATCTCTAAGACCGTCCCCACCCACACAGACAGGCAAGACACCAGAATATAAACTGACAACAAACAGCACTCCTCTTACTAGCACTGATGATGTTACCTAATAACGGTAATAAAACGTCTGCAAGAAAACAAGCAAGCTCAGAGAGCATTGGGGGCCCCTCATTTCAACCCTGAGCTACAAATATTCTCCTTTATTGATACCTTAGCTGAGTACAGGTTACAATAGCTTGTTTAGTGACCATTCAAAGTTACAGCGGCATTGAAAAAAGTGACTTATGACCATTTCCCCCCACACTTACAGCCATTGCAGCATCTCCATGGTCCCATGATCAAAATTCGGATGCTTGGCAACTGGTTCATATTTATGATGGTTACAGTGTCCCGGGGTCATGTGATCCCCTTTTAATGACTTTCTGATAGCAATAGCAATAGCACTTAGACTTATATACCGCTTCACAGTGCTTTACAGCCCTCTCTAAGCGGTTCACAGAGTCAGCATATTGCCCCCCAACAATCTGGGTCCTCATTTTACCCACCTCAGAAGGATGGAAGGCTGAGTCAACCTTGAGCCGGTGAGATTTGAACAGCCGAACTGCAGCTAGCAGTCAGCTGAAGTAGTCTGCAGTGCTGCACTCTAACCACTGTGCCACCTCGGCTCTGATGAGCAGAGTCAATGGGAGAAGCCAGATTCGCTTAACAACCTGGTTACTAACTTAACGACTGCAATGATTCACTTAACAACTGTGTTAAGAAAGGTCGTAAAATGGGACAAAACTCACTTAACAAATGTCTCATTTAGCAACAAAAATTTTGGGCTCAATTATGGTCATAGGTCAAGGACTACCTGTAATTAATTCGACTGTGAGAACTTGCATCCCTCCCCCCTCTGCCCGCCCATCCAAGAATGAGAAAAGATATTTGCTGCCAAACAAGACTTTATACAGCGGAAACTGGCATGGCACCAGAGTAGTACAGGATGAAAAGATTTCTGCGTTTTGAAAAGCTGATGTGAAAAAGAATCAGAGCAACCCCCTCCCTCTTGTCTAATTTGGGCCCTTGATCTGTTTTATTAAATTCTGCCTGAGGCCCCCTCTGATAGAGCTGGCATTCATTTGCACCAAAGTAACCAGCAATTTACTTTTTTTTTTTTTTTTTTTTTTTTTTTGTAGACACCAAAGAGGAAGAAGGAAAAGTCTCTCAACAATCTCAGCACCTGGAGAACTTGAAGAGAGCAAAGCAGGTATCTAAATCAAACACTTAGCTGGAGAGGAGTCATAAAAAGCAAACCGCCACAACAAAGGGATCCAATTACTTTATGTTTGTTTTGTTAAATGGCTTTCCCCCCCCCTCCCCCCTGCAAAACTCAGAGGAAGGGGGAAAAGAAAACCCTATTTTTAACTTGTTTTTCCTCTTTGCTACACTGCTGGGAGCAGACACGGACTGTATGACCAACTCTACGCTGCTGCTGATCATTCTGCTAATGCTAATTAACCTCCTGGTACAAATACCAACAACACACAGCCTGGGCTTTGGCTTCATATGATTCTTCTCCCCTCTCAGGGGAGGGGGAAAAAGCCCATTTTTTTAAAATCAGACATCATTAGTCTTTTTCCTGCTTAGGCTGAAAAATGCAAACCGCTTGGATGATGAAGGGGACCAATGGCTTTCAAGTTACGAGGCTTATCAGGATTTCGGTGAGAAGCCTTGTCGTGGTCAAGAGCCCCTTGAAAGAAAGCTGATCAATGCAACAGGAAGACAGAGCATTCTACACCCAGTTTGTTGAAGTTCTGCATTAGTGTGCGCTTTTTTTTCTCTTTAAGTAGGTCACAAACAAATCACAATATGTTTGCACATGCTTTCCCTGACTTATTGTTTTCTATATCCCTTGAACAAGTCTTTCCCCATTTCCCTTTCCCTTTTTCTATTTGGTGCATCTTTCCAACATCCGTGGACATACAGTAGCTCCCTCCCTCACATATATTCAAGGTCTGAGGTAAGATACAGTTAAGATGGAGTCAACAGAAGCTTCCTCAGTGGACATAATGTCCTGAAATAAATGCTAAGAAATAGTTTGAGGGGGACACTGGCAAGCTCTATTCAGGGATTTTGTTCTGGTGGGTCATACCAGTTCATATGGTGGATTTATGTGACCTTTCCAGTCACCATTCCTGATGTCCTACAGAACATAGGGAAACTAAAACGTATGTTTTCATTAATGTTTCTACTGGAAGTGTATTTCAGAATAAATCTCAGAATTCACTATCACTATTTATTGTTTGTATGTACACTGAGAGCTTATGCACTGGAGACAAATTCCTTGTGTGTCCAATCACACTTGCTAATAAAGAATTCTATTCTATTCTATTCTATTCTATTCTATTCTATTCTATTCTATTCTATTCTATTCTATTCTATTCTATTCTATTCTATTCTATTCTATTCTATTCTATTCTATTCTATTCCATTCCATTCCATTCCATTCCACTCCACTCCACTCCACTCCACTCCACTCCACTCCATTCCACTCCATCCTCTGTCACATATATAATTAAGGTGGAAAGTTCTAAAACTGACCTAAAAATCCTTGAAACCTTTGACAATTAACATAAGGATGGGTATCCCAAAGTCTGCGTGGGATGCAACTTCATATCTCTCATACATCACAAATCACATACACAAGGAAAGGGTGGAGTTTGCATTGTGGCTTCACAAGGAACATTTTGTCATTTTTTTCCCCTCATTATGGCTAGCTGAAATTGCCTCTTTCTATATCAGGGTCTCCCAATTTGGCAACTTTAAAACTGAGGAATTCAGGGATGTCCTCAAGTCTTAAAGTTGCCAAGTTCTATATTAACGGAAAAGAAGTCCCCGAGTGGAACTGGAAGCCGGTCAGTCTATCAAGATTTAAAATACACAAATGTTATTTTTTTCCTGCTACAGATGAACATAGGGCTTATTATCAGAGGCATCTAATAATGATGCTAATTCTTCTTAAAGGGAATGTCATTGTGGTGCCGTTTTTGTCTTATCCTGAATAAGCTTACATTCATCTGTAATGGTTCCAGTTTTAAAATGTTTCTCTCTTCTTCCAGCACAAATCTTGCCATAGGATCAATCTACAGCACCTTATCATCCATGTTGGTGAAGATGGGTTCACTACCATTCATCGTACACACAGCGTCACTGTCACAGGTGGAGATGACCACCTCACTACGCTTCAATGCTTCTGGATTGAAAGGATTAGCCAGCTATAAACGGTTGCCCAGGGGACACTCAAAAGTGTTAACTGCACTTAGGATGAGGGAAACAGCACTTAGGATGTCAACTAAGGTCGACAGGAAATTTTGAAGAATTTGAAAGCAGAGTGGATCTATGGAAAGCTACAAAGAACCAACACTGGATGGGACCAGTGGAAGAGCTAGCACTTGGATCTGACAAAAGCTGGGAAGTATGGAAACCGTTGAATAGATCCAGAGACACTCTGAACAAATGGAGCTATCTGGTGGTTTCCATTCTTTGCGATTGTGATGACATGCAGACAATGACACACACACACACACACACACACACA
>QLTV01002694.1:2421798-2446244 GCA_003457575.1 Thermophis baileyi
TTAAGAAGATGTTGGATAACCATTTGTCTGAAGTGGTGTAGGGTTTCCTGCCTAAGCAGGGGACTAGAAGACCTCCAAGGTCCTTTCCAACTCTGTTATTCTATTCTATTCTATTCTATTCTATTCTATTCTATTCTATTCTATTCTATTCTATTCTATTCTATTCTATTCTATTCTATTCTATTCTATTCTATTCTATTCATCGCTTGGCCTTGCCTTCCATGGGCTTTTTGGCATTGGTTGCGCAGAAGAAGAAATACTAAAAAAAAACCCCAAACAAATAAACAAAAACCTAGCATCCAAGAGTAAATAACAACTGGCTTTATAATAAATAAATAGCTGTTCTGCATGTCTCCTTGGAAACAATACTCCTTAGCACTTGGTGGGGAGAAGGGATTTATACCTCTTTTGTTTCAAATGAAAACAAATGATATTAAAAGAGAAATATTAAAGAAAGGAGAGATAGAAAAGGGTGTGCATCTGTGCAGGGAAGGGCAGCTGAGGATGGGGAAATCCTTCAGCAGGCACTAGAAATGCTATCTTCTACCCTTTCACAGCATGGATTTGAAGATAATCCCCTTTTCAGGTTTAGGAAATCTGGCTGGCTGTAGTTTGACCAGATTGTAGGTTTCATCATAGAGGAAGGAAGGAAGGAAGGAAGGAAGGAAGGAAGGAAGGAAGGAGCTATTCTTGTGCCCATGGCCTCTGGATAGGGTGGAGACAGCTTCCTGCAATCAGAGACTACATGATGAAGAGTCAGCTGGTCCCTCTGTCCACCACATCCTAATCAGAGAATCTGAAATAGAGAGGAGAGCTAACTTTTTATCCACATAAACACGATACGAAACAGGACATCAACTTTTGGGTTAGCATATTTCGTAGAGGTTTATTCAAAGGAAACACGGCAATTTGATCAACTATTCATCAGGGTCTTTTGAAACATGGTTTTAGTAGAATGTCTATGGAGATTCTCAATCATCCAGGTCACGGTTGTCCCAAAGTTGCTTTTTTTCAAGAGGCAACTGGACTTTCTTGTTTTTCTTTGAAGACGTTTCACTTCTCATCCAAGAAGCTTCTTCAGCTCTGACTGAATGGTGGATTTATATTCCTTGGAGACAGCTGGTCATTTGCATTCTTTTTGCGAGTGATTAAGGTCACCTGGAGGTTTATCTGTGTCAGCAGGGTCACCTGAGTGGTACAAATGGGTCAGTTGTGGGTTCTAAAACCCTTTACTACCGGTTCACACGCGCGCACAGAAGCATCCCAAGCGGGTGGGCGGAGCCTGCCGCCGACGCTACCAGTTCTAAGAACCGGGCCGAACCGGGAGCAACCCACTGCTGAAATGGGTGTGGAGCCTTCTTGGAAATGTTGAAAGGACTGTGTTGTAGACTGAAGATAGATGATGGTTTTAGTCCTCCTTCTGAATTGAATCATTATAGAATAGCACTATTATAGAATAGCATCCCTTGGAATGAACCCACACAAAGCCCTTGAATGCACACCAAAAACCTGAACATCATTTGCATCGTCCCCAGCTACACTTCAAATTAAGGAGAGCAACCAGGCATGTTTTCTGCATGGCTGATGGCATGTGGTGAGAGGCAAAACGAAGATGGGGGAATCCACCATTCCCATTCCATCAATTGTCCCACTTTACAGAGGCAGAATGGAGCTCAGCAGTCAGGGCGATGCAGAGAATGCCAACATATATTTTTTAAATGTCTCGGGGGCTGAAGGAGGTCACTTTAATGTAAGGGAAGAAGAACAGCTCGGGTACTTATCCTTGGGTTTTCAAAACCGGTCGGGTATTTATTCTGCTCAACCCCTGAGCAGGGGGTTGGACTAGAAGACCTCCAAGGTCCCTTCCAACTCTGTATTCTCTTATTCTTGGGCTTTCTCAGGTCCTGCAACACTCTTGAGGTACAGCAAACATTGTGAACGAGGGCCACAACCTCTTGAAACAGAACAATAATAGAAGATTCTGCAGGTTTTCTCATGCAGTGCTCCCAGGAGGAGAGAAAATTAGCTCAACCAAGTACCCTAGTTGCTGTTATTGGAGCACAGACAAATAGACACAAATACTTCTTGCCAGTGGGGTAAGGAAAAGGAAGGAACACAATTTGGGCACTTACTCTCCCTTTCCCTCTTTTCTTAACTAGTAACAAAACCAAAAAGGCAACCATGGTTTTTTATTATGATTATGATTATGATTATGATTATGATTATGATTGTGATTGTGATTGTGATTGTGATTGTGATTGTGATTGTGATTATTATTATTATTATTATTATTATTATTATTATTATTATTATTATTATTATTATTATTATTATTATTATTATTATTATTATTATTATTATTATTATTATTATTTCCTTGCCAAAAGAGAGAAAGAGACTTGGAAGGAAGAACTGCTGGAGTGGATGCTTGAAATGATTGTCAAAATGGTTGGAATGCTAAAGGAAGAAGATCACACTCAAGATAAACAAAAGTGAATTTCTCCTTAAGGAGTTCGGTGTGTAGTAGCAGCTTTTTCAAGATCTATCAAATGCCTTCCTTCCACATTTGCTTAGCAACCAGATGAAAACAAAAAGAGGTCTCTTCCAAGTTTTTACTTTACTTTTGTTCTTTTTTGAAGGGTCTTCCGAACCGTTTTACTGATCTCCTCTGGGAACTTTATTTCAGATTTCTTTGTTCTATTCCCAACTCACTGCATTCAGCTCCGTTAAGGTGATCACTGTATTCAGGTTAAGAGTATTGTCAGAAACATTCTGCTAACATAACATATACAGTAGATAGTCCTTCAATTACAACCATAATGGAACTTGCCCTTCAGGGTTGTGACTGACTCAGTTTTACAACCTTTTTTTAAATCAATTTTTTTATTAGTTTATGTTGTAGCATACAAAGAAAACACAAAACAATAGGGAAGGGAAAAGAGAAGGTGCCTACCTTCTGAAACTTTGTACCCAGAGGTAAAATGCTACCGGTTAGGACCGGTTCGTCCGAACCGGTAGAAAAAATGCTACCAGTTTGGGCGAACTGGTATATCCGATGATCAGCTGTGCGACGATCAGCTGTGTCGTGCGATCTAGATTAGCTAGAAAGCAGGATTTCCTGCTTTCTAGCTAATCTAAATCAAGCGGCACAGCTGATCCCCCCCTCGCTGTTCTACTTACCTTTGCAGAGTCTGATGGCTTCAAGATGCTCCTTTTTCAGCGCTGCACGGTAGTGCCTGCGGCACTCAAAGCACGCGCAAAGCGAACCGCTAGCAGACTTCAGAGGATTTCACCCCTGTTTATACCCCTTTAAATCAGATTGATCCTGACCCTGATAGCCTTCATAAAGCATTGAAGAACTGGATGTGCTTGAGGGCCTGGGTTCCGGAGGTTACTGAGCATAGTTCACAAAATGGATAGCTACATCAATTGTTCATTTAAATAAATAAAAAAAACCAAACTCAACCGGCTGACTTTCATATTTTTTTTCAAAAATTCCAAGCAGGAATTTTGAAAGAAAAGATACTTACAATACTCATGTTTTTCAGATAGATTATTACATTTTGGCAATATATTTGATTTAATAATTTAATACATTGTTAGCATAAATTAAATTATTATTACCCTTAGAAACATGGCAGAGAAAACTAATAAGGCAATACAGAGAAAAGCTACATTATTCAATAATATATATTGTTCTTTAATGCACTACAGTATAATGGAATAATAGATTTGGAATATTCTTACCTCCTAACATGGAAGTGTTTTATACAACTGTCATCACAGCTTCCAGTTTTGCTTCTTTGAACTATGACAAATATCTATTTAGGATAGAAGTTGTCAATTTATTGCCAGATTCTGTCTTCAGAACACAACAGACAAGAAATATTTCTCTGCATAAATTAATACTGTGTTCTGTAAACCAAAATAATCTTACTTTAGTAATGCAACCGTCCACACATTTTAGTTAATTACTATATACACAATTTGCTGAGCAAAACCTAATTATGTGAGCTTGGGGAAGAAGAGATGATTTTAACCTCAATGGATCAAATGGCTAATTAAGCTGTTTAAGTTTTATTAATGTTTTAATTCATTTTCTCTTCCTTTTTTCCTAATTAAAAAAAAACACCCTGAATTGCTTATTGAGTTTTCTGATTGTAGAAGAATGCTACAATAGGTGTATTTTTTTCTTTCTTGGGAACAGTTTTTTTCTACCTGGCTGGCTAAAGGTTAGACTTGAATGGTTCAACCAATCAGAATAGACCTGGAAGGGACCTTCGAAGTCTTCTAGACCAACCCCCTGCTCAAGCAGGAGACCCTATACCTATACCATTTCAGACAGGTGGCTGTCCAGTCTTTTCTTAAAAACCTCCAGTGATGAAGCCCCTACTACTTCTGAAGGCAAGCTGTTCCACTGGTTAATTGTCCTCACTGTTAGGAAGTTTTTCCTTAATTCTAGGTTGCTTCTCTCAGTGATGACTTTCCATCCATTGTTTCTTGTCCTGCCCTCTGATGCTTTGGAAAATAAATTGATCCTCTCCTCTTTGTGGCAGCTTCATGTCCCGCCTAATCCTTTTTTTTTCTCTAGACTGGCCATACCCAAATCCTGCAACCATTCTTCATATGTTTTTGTCTCCTTAATAATCTTAGTTGCTCTTCTTTTCCAAAGTCTCAACATCTCTTTTGTAATGTGGTGACCAAAACTGGATGCAATATTCCAGGTGTGGTCTTACTAAGGATTTATAAAGTGGTACTAATACTTCACATGATTTTGATTTTATGCCTCTGTTTATACAACCAAGGATTGTATTAGCTTTTTTGGCTGCTGTTGCAGACTGCTGGCTCATGTTTAAGTGATCGTCCACTAGGACTCCAAGGTCCCTCTCACAGTTACTGTTTCTGGTCTATGTTTTGCATAATCTGTACTTGTACCTTTGGTTTTTCCTGCCTGGGTGTAACACCTTGCTTTTCTCCACATTAAATTTCATGTTGTTGGATAGGGCCTATTATTCAAGTCTGTCAAGATCTTTTTGGATCCTGAGCTTGTCTTCTAGGGTGTTGGCTATTCCTGCCAGCTTAGTGTCATCTGCAAATTTGATCAGTTCCCCCTTCTCTTTCCTCATCTAAGTTATTTATGAAGATATTGAAGAGTACTGGACCTAAGACGGAACCTTGTGATACCCCACTGCTTACTTCCCTCCATATAGATGTAGTACCATTAAGGACTACAACCATAAATGAAACAATCATGTAAGCATGTTTAATCAATTGGATCTTTCCAAGAAAATCAATATATTAGAAAAAAAATGTGTTACTGTGCTATCTACCCAACATATGAGGCTGAGATTTAGTGTAGCCTATACAGAACATGAGGGGTGGTGGTGGCAATGACTCTGTGGTCAAAGACACTGAGCTTGTCACCTGGAGAGCTGACAGCCTGGGTTCGACACCTGAGCACCATGAAACGGGGTTCCCAGTACTTGCCCACCTAGCAGTTTGAAAGCATGCAAATGTGAATAGATAAATAGGTACCACTTTGGTGGAAAGATAACAGGGTTCTATGCCTTTTGGTGTATACCATGCTGGCCACACAACCATGAAAATTGTCTTTGGACAACGCTGGCTCCCTTGGCCAAGAAACAGAGATGAGCAGCGGGCCTTAGAGTCAGACACAACTGACAGAGAAACCTTTACGTTTAAATAGAGCAGTGGTTCTCAACCTGTGGGTCGCGACCCCTTTGGGGGTCGAACGACCATTTCATAGGGGTTGCCGCGCACGTTAGCCCGCCATCTTGGTGCCACCGTCACTGCAGGGGTGAAATGCTCCTGGTTCGGCCGTGCCTGCAGGTCGCCAGATAGCCGGTAGCGACAGAAGCGGGAGCCTTCGCCCACCCGCCCGGACGCCGCCATTTGGGTTCTTTTACCCTCTGCGCATGCGCAGAACGCTTTGCGCATGCGCAGAGGGTAAAAGAACCCAAATGGCGGCGTCCGGGCGAAGTCTCCCGCTTCCGACGCTATCAGCTGTCCGGCGACCCGCAGGCAAGCCCGAACCGGGAGCATTTCGCCCCTGGTGCCACGCCCCCTTTGTCACCTCATATCGTGCGGGGAGGGGGTCACGGCGGGGGGAGGTCGTGGTGGTGGGGTCACGGGGGGGTCGCGGCATTAGAAAGGTTGAGAACCACTGAAATAGAGCATACTGTAGAAAGGATTATTTATGCAGTTGTGAATCTACTAGCGTGGACCCCTGAAGTTTTGATGTAAATACTGGCTGTATGATATAAACATGTTTGTGAAAAATGTTATATAGTTAGATCTTGACCTACTTCAGCTAGCATTTTGGATGCTCATAAACAGGAAGGTATGATAATACTTTAACTTTTTGAGAGACATTGTATTAATACAGTCCTGCTTTACCAACATGGAAATTATCAGTAAGTAATAAATTCAAATATATAAAAGTAGATTATTCAAGACTGAAGTCATCAAAATTCAATTGCGATATGACTAATAAATGCAAATGGGACTTGTACTGCTTTGGTGTTATCTGTGATTTACTTTCTTTTCTGCTGCAATTGCTAACATTTTACCATATCACTTGAGAAGCTTTGGTAATGCAGAATTTCATTTAAGTGAATTAAATTTATAGAGGACCAGTGTTGGGAATTTTAGGACGAGTCATTTTCACAATTTGTAGGATGCAATTATACAACTGACTATATTTTCAGGTCATGTAACTAGAACCAGAAACTTATTCTAAGCCATTTAGTACAATAGGCATTTGTTTTTGTGTCAAGTTTTATTTAATGTTTAACTTTTCTTGGTAGGTTCTGTGAAAGAGATCTTCTTGTCCTCTACTTGTTAATTGAATCCAAGTGAAATCTGTACAGGGAAACTATTATTTCACCATTCCCAACTGAGGTGACACCTTTTAGGGCAGATTGGTGTGAATGCTAGTCACACCTATCAATATGGTTCGTCAGCAAGCTCTTTTTTTTCATACCCTACCCTAGATAGCATACCCAAAACATTGTGGATGTTTTGAGTTGGGCCCAATCCTTTTGCCTGTCAACTCTTCAAGAAACAAGCATGGCAAAGATTCCCGGAATGTTCTTTATCATAATTAGGAAGAATACCGGAAAATGTATCTTCTCTGTCCGATCTTATTATAAACAAAATCAAGGCAAGGTTACTTTGAGTTTTCTTCTCATACTTCCCTCTCTCTCACAACTCAAATATGTTCTGGAATCTCTTATGTTCCCCATTAATGTCCATACCTTCCCCAAGGTCAACGCTACCATCATTTAGTGCCTGATGTATCCTGATTTTCTTTGCTGTTTAAAAGATGCTTTTCCTGATTTTCGTCCTTCCATTAATTATTTTGTTATTTTATCTGTGCTTTACCTGTTGTTCATCCTGTGTTGCAGTTGGTCTGGACTAGTAAAACCCACCATTCTCCCAATGGAATGTACCTCCTCCATATTGTGTACCTGTGATTTCTGGTCATTTAAAAAAGAAATAGGAGAATATGGAAAATATTATTGCCTAAGTATGCCATTTGCCCCTGGAAATGTTTTATTTAGAAGCAGATGTCATACAATCATTTTAATCAAATACATAGTAATGCATGCATATATGCACCAGATATATTTGTCCATTGAGGCACTTATATTAAGATAGTTCAGCTTTCTAATGGCAGGGCCTAATTGTATAATTAGGCATGATTGAGGGTTCTGGAAGTTCATTCCTTCATCTGTAAAAAAGGCTCATGTCCTAGAAGACTGGCCTCTACATCCTTAGCACATGTTCTCCTTATATATTAAAGTATAAGCAATGCATATCAATTTTTTGTCGTGACATCATACTCGGGATTTAGAACCTCATAAGAAAATGGTCGTCTCACCTTCATTGCGAAGCAATAACCCGAACCCTAATAGTATAAATGCATGCCATGTAGACTGTGTTTATTTTGTTATTCAATTTGTGTGGCCAACCATCTCACAAGTGGCCCTGGGAGATGAACAATCTTAAAATAAATGCCAATCACAAAAAATTAAAACACAGCAGGTGAGGAAGCTACCACAAGTGGTAGCTGCATAGGACTCCCTCTTCTTTGTGGCAGCCCCTCAGATACTGGAATACTGCTATCATGTCACCCCTAGTCCTTCTTTTCTCTAGACTGGCCATACCCGATTCCTGCAACCATTTTTCATATGTTTTTGTCTCCAGGCCTTTAATTGTCTTAGTCGCTCTTCTCTGCACTTTTTCCAAAGTGGCAACATCTTTTTATAATCTTTTTTTATAATCTTTACACACGCACACACACACACACACACACACACACACACACACACACACACACACACACACACTTTACATTGGGCTCTTTATTCCCAAGATTTAGCATCCATTGACTCACTGTAGTCAGTAAAATGATCATTTTGATCCTCTCCAATTGTTTTAATAAGTCCTTTGGCTGCACTCTCCACCAGAATTTGTAGTTTAGCTACCACTAAACTAAACATTGGTTTGAATGTTTCAAACCAAAGTTTGAGGCATTTGGTAACTCAGCTTTCCCATCTATGCAGCCTTGTTTTTAAGATATATGAGAAAAATCCATGCTAGCTGGGGATGATGGCAGTTGTAACTTTAGAAAGGTTGAATTGTGGTCCAAACATTGCTCAGAGCCACATGTGGACTTTTGTCACATTTTTAAAGGATAAAAATATTTTTTATTTATTTATGCATCTATTTGTAGGCCAGCACTTCCAAAAATTTTAGCTGGTTTACCTCTGAAACAATTTAAAAAAACACAATATTTTTTTTATAAAAGTTAAAAGAGTTTATACAAACCTGTAAACAATATCTGTTTAGCTGTAAGGCATTTTATTTTCACTTGCATCAGCTAATAGAAAAACTCTGTTTGTAAGCATCAAAGCAATTAGTTAGTGTGGAAATAATCAACTGATAAATTCCCTTATGTGTACCAGCCTCTCAGTTGCAGGAAACTTACATTTCTTTCAGGAAGCTAAAGAATGAGATCACCCAGCCAATAATTGCATACCGATACATGGAACTTAGAAATCAATTTCTTACTTGAGTGAAAATCTACTGTGAAATGTTTTTTTCCCCCCTTCATCTACTGATGAGCGTGGAGTACTGATCATCAATCAAAGCTATTTAAGCCTGTATTTTAATATTCAGCATGTGAATATGTTATTGACTTTAATGGGTTTGTTCTTTGGGGATTGGCGAGTATATCAAATATAAACAAACATATACCCACATTGTGTCCAATGAAACCTACTTCTATGCTAGGGGACTCATATGCGATGTACACCCTGCCTTTCTGCCCAAGCCTACGCACTTCTGTTTGGAAGATAAGTCACTTGTGTTTAACTTACTTTGAAGTAAAATGACGTCCCCCCCCCACCAAAAAAAGCAGAGCCATTTTAAATGCAAGGCCAGATGGCCACTTCAAAGTGCAATCTACCTTACCTTTGAGGCAGGGAAAAGAAAGCTGTTTAATGGCCATGCCCTTTTCTGTCTTAGCAGTGAGGCTAGTGGGTGGTAATACATTACAATGTTTATGCAGGAACAGTTAAGGAAAGAGAATGGTGGATACTCCTGTTTCATTTCCCTTCCAACCAAGCCACCAATTGGTGTCGATAAAATGGTGGGAAAGGCAGATTCTGTGAATGGTGGGATTATCCACCTGTCAACTTGACTGAGTTCTTCCTTTTAGCACTTGTTTTAAATAGTATTAAACCTCCGTCCAAACAATAACCTGATGACAGGGCACAAGGATCTTCAACCTGGTAGCTGGACTATTTTGGACTTCAAAAGAGAAATATAACCATGTCATCCAGGAAGATTTCCATTGTCATCAAAGTAATGACAGCATGTACATCAACCAGCCTTACAATTGATAACGAAGCTATTGAAATGGTGGATACTTTCTGCCTTTTAGGATCAATCATCAACAGTCAAGGAACAGTCAAGAAATATACTTAGACTAGCACTTGGGTGAACAGCCATGAAGGTCTTGGAAAAAATATTTAGCTTATATGGAGGCAATATGAATAAGGTTACTGGTGTATGTTTGTGCTGTGTTTAAGGGGACTTGAGGTTGAATCCTATGATTTTTATCTGCCTAAAGCAAAATAATAAGTATCATCCATCTATTTATGCTCCCAACTAAGGTGCACAGTACAAAATGTATAAAACATTTCTCTCTTGCCTAGAAAATAAAAACAATACAGGTAGCCCTTGACTTACAAGCATTTGTTTACTTATTTAGTGACTGTTCAAAGTTACAATGGCACTGAAAAAAGTGACTTATGACCCTTTTTCACGCTTACAGCCGTTGCAACATTCCCATGGTCATGTGATCAAAATCCAGATGCTTGGCAACCAATGTGTATTTATGATGCTTGCTACATCCGGGGGTCATGTGATCACCTTTTGTGACCTTCTGAAAGCAAAGGCAATGGGGAAGCCAGATTCACTTAACAACCATGTTACTAATTTAACATCTGCAGTGATTCACTTAACAAGTGTGACGAGAAAGATGGTAAAATGGGGCAACTCGCTTAATTGTCTTGCTTAGCAATGGGAATTTTGGGCTTAATTGTGGTCATAAGTCAAGAACTACCTGTAATAAACAACTGACAATTTGCCGAATTTTTATCACATCCTAACCCTGCTGCCTGAGTCAGCCTTCTACTAGACTCAGCCTGGAGCATAAATCTAAGGATTGCAATCTTCATCTATTCATGTATATTCAGATTAACGTCCCATAGCAGGTAGTATACTGGAAGTTTAATCTCAGGTAAATATGCACAGTCTAAAGAAAATGTGTTCATGCTGTTCCAGACAGCCTCAGTGAAAAGGGATTATTGGCAACCTCAGAAGTGTCTCTTGATCTTCTCTCAGTAGATCAGGGAATGATGCTGTATTTTGCCAATCGAAAGTTTTATGGTCACAAGCTTCCGGTTTCAGAATAAGCCTGATATTATTTTGACACCAAGTTTCACAATAACAGAGCAGGCCATGTATTTGATACAACATTGTTGAGGGGATAGTTCCTTGCAAGTGAAATAGCAAACAATATTGGTTCAGATTTGGAAATCTGGCACAGGTTAGATCATTACAGGACTAGATATGATCAATTGGCTGCCTTTGCCAAGTAACCCAAAGCTCAGAACGTGTTTTAGATTGACTAGTATTCAAAATGGAGGGTGAAAGGATCGGGTTAGAGAAATGAACAAATTGAGAAAAGGACAGCTCCCCACTAGACATAATTCTATTTATAAAATGGGCTTTTTCCTCTAACAAACTGGGCAGCTTAATATTGTTAAGTATAAAAGCAATATTGTATAAATCAACGACGGATGCACTTTGTGCTCAGATTTTCAAACTCACTTTAAGCAATTTATTGGGGATAATTTCAACTACAATAACTAAGTGGGATGGAAACAGCTGTTCCCATCGTTTACAAAAATAGTACAGTCTGTGTTTAAAGAAAACAACAGAGATAACTCCAATCGAATGTTTAGCATCTCTATATGGATATGACATTTTCAGAATTTATGTCCTCCTCCTAAGGAGTTATTCATAGTCTGCCTTTTTGGCTAGGTGTTAACATCAGCATAGAACGGATCTCCTTTTTGTAAAGCTAATTTATTGTTTTAATGTGGTGGGTGTTGTGTGTGGGGGGAGATGGCAAATACAGATTAACAGATTAACAGAGTTGGAAGGGACCTTGTAGGTCATCTAGTCCAACCTCCTGCTCAAGCAGGAGACCCTACACCATTTCTGACAAATGGCAGTCCAATCTCTTCTTGAAAGTCTCGAGTGATGAAGCTCCCACAACTTCTGAAGGCAAGCCGTTCCATTGGTTGATTGTTCTCACTGTCAGAAAATTCCTCCTTATTTCTAGGTTGAATTTCTCCTTGATCAGTTTCCATCCATTATTCCTTGTCTGGCCTTCAGGTGCTTTGGAGAGTGGATTCCAATTTTGATTCAGTTCCTTGACCCCCATGGTGTAGTTTTCATACTATCCTATGGTTTAATTGAAGATGAGTGGAAAAAAATCAAAAATGACTATTTTTTAAAGTTCAGATGAAGAGACACCTGTGACCCCTTCAATATAGATAGGATATAGGATAGATAGATGACAGACAGGCAGGCAGGCAGGCAGGCAGGCAGGCAGGCAGGCAGGCAGGCAGGCAGGCAGACAGACAGAAATGGATAGATAGTAGATAGATAGATAGATAGATAGATAGAGAGATAGATAGATAGATAGAGAGATAGATAGATAGATAGATAGATAGATAGATAGATAGATACCAGGAAAGAAGAGAAAGAGAGACCTGAATGAGAAAATGAGATAATGAAATTATTTATTATTATTACTATTGGTTAATCTTCAATTTGTTTCACAATCCAGGATTGTGATAAAAACTTAACAGTTCAAGTCCTAACCAAGGACCTAAGAGCTGTTAAGTTAATGTCTGAGTATATAGGCAGTTCCAAGTAAGGTGGGTTTTTTTGCAAAGTCAAAACGTTCAGGTCTAATAACTTCAGGATTTCCATGTATCTAGGCAGCCTTTGGGGTGCTGCTCCAAGGGCTCCTATCTGTGCTGCCCCACTCATTCATACATACAAGTCAGTGTGGTTTATGGAGAGTTTTATTGGTATCCCCCAGCAGTTCTCTTCACCTGGCTTTAGAACCGTTCCAAATGAAGCCAGCCACAAGCAAACCCAGATTAATCCCCCAGGCAATGGCCAATTAGTCCATAAAACAAATAGCAAGCTGTTCAAACAAGTAAGTCCAATAAACGAACATAAAGCCCCCAGGCAAAAACTGAAAGTCCATCCACATTAGCTCACTGGTTATAGAAGTTCAGAGACTCAAAAGTCAAACAGGAAACATGAACAAACATACGGCTATGACCCACACATGCTGTTCCCAGCAATGCCTCTCTCTGCCTGCCATGTTAAATAGCTTCCCAATGCAGCCCATCAAGAGGGGCGGGGCCTTCTCCCGAGCAATCTGGCAGACCTCCGTTTCTCTGCCCTGCGTGCTCTGAGATCCACCATGGAAGGCAGCTCCTCCCCCTCCTCTTCACTGGCCTGCAAGCTGTCCCCAGCCAAAGCCTATAATTTTCTTTCTGCTGGCCGTTCAGGGTCAGTAATCCATTCCTGATGTTCCAGGAATGAGCTCATTCTCCCTTGAGCTGGCCTCCGAGGAAGAGTCGGAGGAGTTGTCCAAGGGAGACATCACACTGTCACTATTGGTACATGACGTAGATTTCTTCCTCCACAATTGCTCAACTTCAACTTGTAAATTACAATATTTCGTTATTTTTTTTTAGCCGTTTCTCTTCAGTTCGTGCATCACCTGGTATTGCAATCTCAATGAGCCAGACTTTTTTAATAGTGATACCTGGCGTGTTGTGGGCCAGATGTCTGTCTGTTTGGATCCAAAGGTTCCACAGGATCTTGAGCTATTAATTTTCAAGAACTTTGTCAACCTGCTGTTCCCAGTGATGATGATGATAATGATGATGATGATGATGATTTTAGCATATGGCAGTGTTACGTTAACCAGGAGACTACAATGCTATTGCAAAGTAGTAGTTTGGCTGCCAGTTTACCAACTCTGTCATGTACACACTTGCACACTTCCCATGGTGCGCCACAAGAGGACAAGCTAGCTTCGCACCAGAGAGAAAAATGAGTGGCTCTTCCTGCAGTATCATCCTAGGTCCCCTCCCTTCCCCAGAGCCACCTCGCAAACAGGTGCCGCAACCAGGAAGGTTCAGAGCCAGCAGGAATTTGACTGCCCGCACAGAGCACCAACTTCCCACAGAAGTGGTCCACATTTATCTACTTGCATAGAACATGATTTTGAACTGCAAGATGGGCAGAAGCTGAGGCAAGTGATGGGAGCTCACCTCGCCACATAGTGTAGAACTCGAACTGCAGGAGAAGAGACCATCTCCAGCATCATTAAGCCACTGAGCCACTGTGTCTTTATATGAAATTGAGGAGGAAGGAGATTGAACTTCCAGCCATTTTGAAAATAATTTTCAGAAATATACATTTCTTTTCAGAATGCATTTTTCAATTTAGATACGACATCACAAAAAAGAAGGCTGCCCTAGTGAGCACTCCATAGAGACTCCAGAATGGATTTCTTTCACATCTGGAATACTTAAACTAATTCCTCTATTATTTCAATCTTTCATGGATTCACTGCATTTCATAACTTTCCTGATTATGTGCATTAGAATCAGAAACTTAAGGGGGCAATTCCATACAATAAAATCAGCTGCAAACATTGACTCATTTAGAAAACTTATATATACTCTAATTTGTGTTTTACTTTAGCAAGTAGTTATGCAAGAAAGATGTGGCTCCATCATCTTATATAGCAACACACACACACACACACACACACACACACACACACACACACACACACACACAAGCTATGAATATGGCAATCTATCTGTTTTGGAAGCTAATTTTACAACACAACTATCTGCAGTTGGAGTCTTCCATGCCACTCTTAGCACAAAGAGAAATAAGAAAGAAAACAGTGGTTGGGAATGAAAAGTTATCAAGAAGCTTTTACATTTAAATCCAGACTTTCCTCATTCAGCAGCTTTTTTTGAAGACCCAATAAATTATCTACAAATAATTTAATTCATAGTTTGATCACATTCACATTGCCAATATAAAATGCCAGTTGCTGGTTGCTAAGCGATTATGAAAGGAGTGCTTCATAGGAATAGTGGATATTCACTGCTGTTGTGTTTGGTTGTGCTCCCATTTCTGCTTTTAGAAATGAGTATAATGAAACCAGCCAAACCTCTACTAATGAGTCCATTAAGAACAGTTAGTGATCTCAGAAATATACTTTTGGGGAAGAGGACAAACCAATAATACAAGATTTGACTGCAGTTAGTGTATATTGGGGGCTAAGTCCATTTTCTTGGAAAACTGATGCCATGCTTTAATGACTGGTGCATATGATTGCAGAAGGTACTTGGCAAGCACTAATAACAATGTTAAACTGCTAGTGCATGCTGAGAAGCGAATGGATTCCAAGTTATAATGGGATATGTATTAGAAAAAAGTTAATTCCTCACTTCAAGGGAGTCATGAGAAAGTTGGTTTTTTCACTTGTTAAAAGGCATCAGGCTAGAGATAGATTTAATCTTCTCAGCTCAGTTTGGAATATACATACATATTGTACATACATACGTACATACATACATACATACATACATACATACATACATACATACGTGTCTGTCTCTAGGTGTCTCTGTGTGTGTCTGTGTGTGTCTGCATATGTCTCTGTATTTGAGTGGGTCTGTATGTGTCTGTGTGCTCATTTTTTAATGCAAGTGATTGACAGTAATTATTGCTGGGATATCAAAATGCATTATTTGGTAAATTTCTGCTCTTTTTAAATATATATATATATATATATATATATATATGTAAACTGCCTGTCATGAATTTAGTAAAGACAAGAATAGAAAGATGTATCATAAATAACATAAGCACAATTAAATCAATAGTATTATAAATAGCAAAAGGTCAAGCTTAATTGAGAAGTTTTCAACATACACATTAACCATAGCAACCTGCAACACGTCTTTCCTGTTTCTCTTAGTTACATAAACATTCAACATACCTATTTTGCTTTCATTCGCTTTATTTGACTTATGCTTCTTATCATTTACTCCTCTGACATTACATGCTATAACTTTCCATATGCCATGGTGATTACTAAATGGGCCTACAGTTGTCCTCTGCCAGCCATCAGGGCTTTCATCAATCGAGGTTTTCACATAATGGGCTAAAAATAGGAAGGAGTCTCATGATTTCTTTTTAGAGTAACAAATGCTGTTAAGACAAAAGCTTTTGTGAACCACAGCTCACTTGTTCAGATGCATGCAACAGCGAAACTGCTATAGGATTTAAACCAGGATGAGTTGGGGGAGGAAAAGGTGGAGATGACAGGATGGTTATGTAGATTGAAGTTACTGTACATGTAAGACACAATACAAGTGCTTTCTCAATTAACATTGGATCTTATTATTGTGTTTGTGAAACCTATCTGCGATCGTATGAAACCTTGTGATGTATGTGAGTTTAGCCATCTCCTTGTCAGTTGTTCTAGGCAATAGATTGGTGCTGTGTTCTAGATCATGTCAAACTCACCATGTCATGTTGCCGTCACGTGACGTTTTGCGACATTTTTCTCATTTGCGGAGCTGGGGTGGGCGTGGCCTGCACGTGACGCATCCGGCCCACGGGCCGCTAGTTTAACACCCCTGTAATCTAGATGGAAGCTGGAAATACAGAGTAGGCCTGGCAATCTGTAGGTTTCTTATAAAATGTGCTATATATGTATTCATCATGTAGTTTGACTTTGACAATCAAAGTTCTTTCTTTTGATAAGCCAGGGCTAAAACTATTGGGGTGGAAGTTGTTGAGGTCTTCATGGAATTTAATGAAATATTCATTTTCATTTTCATGGGTCAAGATGATAAAAAATATCAATCTTCCGAGATGTTTGGCACCCTTCCATTAGTTTTTCTCTGATTGTTGCCTGGTCTATACCAACTCCTCCTCCTCCTCCTCCTCCTCCTCCTCCTCCTCCTCCTCCTCCTCCTCCTCTTCCTCCTCCTCCTCCTCCTCCTCTCTCAGGACATTCTCCAAGACCATTGCACATGATTGATTGATTTTTATTTTACCGCCCTGAACAGTATAGTACCACCCAGCAAACCCGATCCCTTCAGTAAACTGTAAAGTTCACTGTTTACTTTAGTTTTTATGCTGCCTTTGATGCCGAGTCAATTATGAGAATGTCTGACAATTACTCTTGTATGGTTACCTTGGACCAGTTTTAATTTGTGAGACCGAAGGTTGTGTACTGGCTACTTGGAGCAGTGCATTCCACCATTTGTCTTGCATCCTCACCCAGCTGTTCTTTGTACCTTAATTAACACCATAAATGTCTATTCGGGAGAGGGTAAGATGTCTTCTTGTTATTAGACCACTTATTAGACCACATCTAAAGAAATCTTCATTAGTTTCCCAGGAGATGGGCAATTATTGGGCATCTCTAATCTTCTATAGCTGGTACGGTGATTAAGAATGGAATCTTATTCACGCAGGCAGTCTTGGAGAAAACAAGTATCCTCTTTCTAAGTTTAATGTTATTGCGACAGCAGGGAAATGATAACAGGAAGCCATAATAGCTTCATGAGAACAATAGCAGATCCAACCCATTCTCTGGTTTCTTCCAGGTATTGCCTTGGAGTCCCTCCTTTATCCACTCAGTCATATCCTGATTTGAAAATTAGTAGCAGACTTCCTTAACCCTACTCCTGGCCTTTCAGATGACATATATACCTTTCAAGTGCCTTCTGAAGGCCCTACCAAGTGGAAATGTTGGGAGTTATCGTTCTTATAGATATGGAAGGTGACAAGCTGAAGAAGGATGGTATATAGAGTATTACATTTCTAGTAAGTGGAGATTACCATTCATTTGCTAGAACCAAATGATATTCAAAGTCTAAATTTCTCCTTAAATTTTAATGCAGCCGAATGCATTTTAAAAGGGCTTTACTGGAAAAAGAAGATACTTCTGATTATATATCCTTGAGTTGTTAAGCTTTTCTGTTTTTGGAAAATATTTACTGTACTATATTACAACTGCATTAATATGATGAATGGCTGTTTTCTGAGGGGAACAGCAAAATTAAACCACAAAGAAACCAAATCTAATTGTAGTGCATTTTGCATAATTTACCAGCAGGATCTCCTTCTCCTGCCTTAGTTCCTTTGTTTTGGTAGCAAATGCATTTTATTAAATTGGTAATGTTTGCTCTGAGACAAGAATCTGAAAAGTAAGAGAGAAAAAATCCTTTATAGCCAAATGTGATTTCTATTTTTGGTTCTACTTTCACAAAAGTCAGGGCCAATCCCAATGAGGTGGCCACCTCAGGCAAAATGCTATATAATAAGAAGTGACCGCAAAGGGTTAAAGGTCAAGGTTACATATACCACAGATAAGGTTCCACCTTACCTATCCCCCATATAATCAAGTTGCAATTTGGGTAATCCATTTCTAGACATGGAAATGGGTGGAGAATATGGCTTTTAACCCCAGGCCATGGGCAAGTCTTGGAAGTAGGGAGATGCGACTCATGAAAGGCATGAATGAAAAAAGCAGATATTTGTTGTAAACAGATTCAGTGATGGAAAACCTTGCAACGCAACAATCACACCTACCATTAAGTATGCAAAGAATACTGAATAGGTTTTGTGATGGTGCTGCATATACTGTTAACTGTACAGGAAGTAAACCAGTGGTGGGCTGCTGCCGGTTCAGACTGGTTTGGGCAAACCGGTAGTTCTGACGATCAGCTGGCCCTGCCCACCCGCACCCGCCCTATCCTGTCCTATATTTCCTTCTATCTGGCTCAGCTGATTTGTGCGGCACAGCTGATTTCCGCGCCTCCACTGTTCTACTTACCGGGGCTGCCTTGGAAGGTAAGCAGCTGAGCTTCAAATTGCTGTATTTTGAATGCTGCACGCAAGCGCGTTAGGCGTGTGCGCACGCAAATGCGCGATCACCGAAACGGTTGTTAAACCGGTTGCAGCCCACCACTGAAGTGAACAGTTACTAGTACAATATTACAGTTATATTTTCAGAGAGGGTTGTATTCAGTCATTCACAGTAAAAGAAAATACACAAAGAGCCCTATGTGGGTAAGGCTGTATACCTTAGAATATCACCATACAAAGGGGATCTGGACTATTTCCTCCAACTATGTTTACTGTTCTTTCATGTTCATTTTTTTTTAATCAGACCTTAAATACAGATAGTCCTTAATTTAAACAGTTCATTTAGTGACCGTACAAAGTTAAAATGGCATGGAAAAAAGTAACTTATGTGGAAATCCCTCCTCCTCCTAGAGAATGAAATATTTTGGGGAATATTAAGAGGCAGAATATTATATTTCCCCAAAGGAGAAATGGAGAAACATGCTCTTAAAGGCAGAAAGCAGCCCCAGTTTCCTGCATAGTAAAACAGCCCCCAGCAGATGCCTGAAGTCTTTAGAAATGGATATTTTGTGCCCAATAAGAAATTTGGGCCAATCTATTCATAAACAAAACATGTTCAGCTCCACGTGATGGGATTAAGAAGGACAAGACATGACTTTAACCCCATTCATTGAGAAAAGTGGAAACAATACCGGTCCATTAAGAAAGGCAGGCTAGAGGCAATAGATAACAGGATAAAATCAATTACACATGCCTGACAGGATTAGGACCAAGGAAGCCAATAATTAAGACCCATCATGAGCCTTTGCAACACAAGTAAAACCAATCAAATAATAAAAGCATACAAAACAAACCTCAAAATTACAAAATACTGTAAACTGTATAAAAATCCTTGCACTCATCAAGCTAATTTGTCAGCTGTCCCAGAACTGCATGCTGTGGTTCTGCTCATCAATAAATAGAATCCTTCTTTCCAATCAGCCTCCATTTTATTTCCAGCACCTTTCTCCCGGCTTGGAACTGGACCGGATTTTTCTTCCAACAGTTATGGCTGTTTTTGACACTTACGGACGTTGCAGCGTCCCCGTAGTCACATGATCAACATTTGGATGCTTGGCAATGGGCTCATATTTATGATGGCTGCAGTGTCCTGGGGTCATGTGATCACTATTTGTGAACTTCTGGCAAGCAAAGTCAATGGATTCGCTTAACAACCATGTTACTAGCGTAATAAACTGCAATGATTTATTTAACAACTGTGGCCAGAAAGCTCATAAAATGGGTCAAAGCTCACTTAACAAATGTTTCCCTTAGCCACATAAATTTTGGGCTCAATTGTGGTCATAAGTCAAGGATTACCAGTATATTTAAATTCTTATTAAGTTCTTACCAGAAAGCAACACCCTCTTCCAGCTGGCATAGATCGCTGCATAGTCCATGTGTTGATTCTAATTATAGAGGCATTTCTCTGAATTCTTCGAAGAACAGTATTGGGCAATCTACAAGGATAAATATTTCCAAATCAGTGCAATCTGGGTTGGTGGCAGCAGTGGGAAGGGTCAGGTCATGCAAATTAATTTTTATTATTTCGGGAATGTAATCAAGTTGTCATCAGTGGAGATGTGACAATAAATTTGTTGTACTTATTAGGTACTATACCACTCTGAGAAACTTTTTTGATTGCTTGATGGGGTCTAAAACACTGCAGGGCGTGTTGCTTGATTGCATCGGCGATGCATTTAAAAGTCCTGGAAGCTGCCAATTCAGTTTGTTTCACTTACCCTTTCGTCTTCAGGATAAAGGAATTAAATGAGCTCGATGCATTAAACACATTCCAGAAATTAATTAAAACCATTTACATTCAGACCAAACAAAAGCAAATTGAATTAAGGCTTGTTAAATAGTTATGAATAAGGAGCAAAATTCTCAAATCTAATGAACTCCAAATTCTAATCCCAGTTTTATAGCTTGACTCTTAGCCGGCATGACAGTGATGAGAAATATTGGTAGTTCTACTTTAGGACCATCTGCCAGGTCACAGATAGGATATAACTGGTGTAAATCTGATCCATTTTACAGGATATTGCAGGACAGATTTCTGCTCCAGCGTTTTTATGTCCAGCTTTTTTTATTTTATGTTATTTTATTTTAAAACCCAGATAGAATTCTCTCATCCCTTCAGAGGCAGAATGGTGCAGCATTTACCTTTGAGAATATGCAAGATGGACCTGCTCTTGACTTGTTCTTCCTTTTTCACAGCGGAAAAAAAAAAAAAAGGCTGCTCACAAAGGGTGGAGCTCTTACCAAACCTTATTCTTTCTATGAGGTGCTTTCTTTCTTTATCAATATAAAAAGAAAGGAAAAGCCAAAAGCCCTGTGTATCTTCTATGTTTTCACATACATTTTTTTTTCTTTTTTGAAGGAAAAATTGATGTTCCCACTAGCATTGTCCCACTATGCATCTTATGGGAGCAGAAGTGCCAAACCCAGTCACAGCAGGATCTGCAGGGAAATGCATTTATAGTTGAACCACAAGTTTCTCTATCAAACAGAAAAATGAGTTTTAACAGGGATATATCATCATACCAAACCTAGGTAGTTCTGCGTCCTGATCTGAGACAGTCAGCATTAAGTGCTGCATTAGTGGATTGTGATTGACCATTAAATTATTCCATTTCATTCTCCATTTGGACTTGTCTTCTCTTCTGAAATTACCTATCACCAAGTAACGCATAAATGCTCCAAAGTTATTTTATTTGTTCTTTTCCTGTGCTCTGCTGCAAGATCTGATTGCTAGCTTTTGTAAGTCAGCCAAAATACGATTCAAATTCAAGGTTTGAAAATGGCAAGATTCCATTCTAATTTTTTGAATCAAGCTTCAGCAACAAAAAGAGTCATTGGGACTCTTGGGCCAATTCAGGTTCTTGACCAGAGGGTGTAATTGTGTATTTTTGACCAGTGTTCAGGGTAGGCAAGAGAGGTGGGATTCAGCCGATTCGGACCGGTTCGGGTGAACCGGTAGTGGTGACCTGCGGATGGGCACGCCCACCCACCCGAGCGCAATCCCGTCCTATTTTACTGTGTTTTGTGCGCATGCATGTGTGGACGGCACGCGTGAGCGAATTGCCGTGTTTTTTGACATCACACGCATGTGCGGACGGCGCTCGTGAGCGAATTGCCGTGTTTTGTGATGCCGCACGCATGCGCGGATGACGCGCACGCTCACATTTCCGGTGCTGGGCGAACCGGTTGCTACAGTATGTGAAGCCCACCTCTGGTAGGCAAGTATCTTTGTACACAAAGCGTTCTTTTGGAACAGGATCTTTCTTTTTGAGGCTTAAATATCTCTTAGAGCAGCGGTTCTCAACCTGTGGGTCGCGACCCCTTTGGGGGTCGAACGACCATTTCACAGGGGTCGCCGCGCGTGTTAGCCCGCCATTTTGGTGCCACCGTCACTGCAGGAGTGAAAAGGTCCCAGTTCGGCCGTGCCTGTGGGTCGCCGGACAGCTGGTAGCCCGGACGCCGCCATTTGGGTTCTTCTACCCTCTGCGCATGCGCAGAATGCTTTGCGCATGCGCAGAGGGTAGAAGAACCCAAATGGCGGCGTCCGGGCGAAGTCTCCCACTTCCGATGCTATCAGCTGTGGGTCGCAGCGGCAGGGGTCGCGGGGGGGTCGCGGCATTAGAAAGGTTGAGAACCACTGTCTTAGAGTCTGGCACATAAAAAATAATAATATGCTCATTGTTTAGAAAAATCTGTGGCTTAATATTAATTAATTCAAACATAAAATTATTAGAAATTAAACATATCAATAGCAATTGTTGTTGTAGGACACCTAACAATAACAAACCTTTATGAAGATGGGAAATGCTCAATAATATCTGACAGAAAGATCAGCAATTTTTACCCATCATTGGTGCTCACATTAAAGAATATAGCATTAATTATCTTTCAATTTTTCCACTAAAAACCCCTGGGTTTTCTTTATGCAGGAACAACATTGTTGGAGCTTTCAATGAAAAAAAAATTGCCAACTTAGGAGTTTATGTTAATTTTTTACTCTATGGAACTGGATGGGATTGGGTTCAAAAGTGTATTCACGTATTCAAGATGATATAGGAAAGTTAGCCCTAAGGTATCTTTCTATGAACTCAGTTGACTGAAGACCAAAAATGGATTGTGATAAAACTGCATAAAGCCAGATGTTTTCCATTTATTTCCCAGTTGCTCTCTATAACCAATTTGAAGAGAGTTTGTTGCAAGCCTTCAAAGCTTTCTGAGTACATCTAAAAAGTAACTTCTAAATTGTATTCAAGGTAGGTTTCTCTAGAACAATCTGACTTGACAATTGTTAAAATACTTGATCAGAAACTAAGCATCAAAATGGCCACAACTCATTTGTGGACACCTGATTGAACTAGATGAAATAGTAGAGAATGGTAGATTTGATACAACAATGACAAGCAAAGTCAACGGGGAAGCCAGATTCCTTAACAACTGTGTTACTAACTTAACAAATGCAGTGATTCACTTAACAACTGTCATAAAATGGGGTAAAGCTCACTTAACAGCTGTCTCACTTAGGAACAGAACTTTTGGCCTCAATTGTGGTCGTACGTTGAGGAACACCTTATATCAGACTGATTTGTACCTAGAACACAGGTCACCAAGAAAATTTTGGTGGTCCATGGAGAAATCTTGGCCCCTGGGCTGGATATGGCTGTGAGCAATTAATCCAGCCCACATGTGGGAACACAAGGCTGCACCACCCAACATCACCCTGCCCACATTCCAGCCCCCACTCTTAAGACCGAGCGCAAACCTCATCTTGAGTATAACGGTGCAAGCCACACGAGCTGGAACAGGAAGGTAAGACCAAGAACTCGCAGCGCTCAGCCGAATGGCTGCCTGGGGGGGGGGAGGTTCAGCTGCCTTTCTGGCCTACATTTCTCCTTCTGCGAGGCCTCCAGGTGGGAGGCCCAAGAGAAAGCGCCTGCTAGATTCTCTCCGGCTGCTTCTCTCTGCTGTAGTGCGGCATCAGCATTTGTGCGGCATCAGCATTCCGCCTCGGTATATTTGCGCCAGCCAGTGGCGCAAGGCAACCCTCGTCTCCTGTCGCTTGGGACTCAGAGCGGTAAATGGCATCCGGTCCGGGGAGCAGCTGGAGTTTGCTGTCCATTGTGGATGCTAGATCGGCCCCCTGAAAACTCTCGTCTCTCGAGGAGCCCGGCTGAAGCTCCTGTGCTGCTTCAGCGAGCACTCCTCGAGAGACGAGAGTTTGCAGGTGGCCGAGCTAGCATCCGCAATGGACAGCAAACTCCGGCTGCTCCCCAGACTGGATGCTGTTTACTTCTCTGAGTCCCAAGCGACAGGAGACGAGGGCTGCCTTGCGCCACCAGCTAGCGCAAATATACCGAGGCGGAATGCTGATGCCGTGCAAATGCAAGTAGTGCTTCGCTCCCACAACTTCCAGCATTGCAACTCCCGCTTTGGCCTGCTTGCGCCCCCCCCCCGTGGATGCTAGATCGGCCCCCTGAAAACTCTCGTCTCTCGAGGAGCCCGGCTGAAGCTCCTGTGCTGCTTCAGCGAGCACTCCTCGAGAGACGAGAGTTTGCAGGTGGCCGAGCTAGCATCCGCAATGGACAGCAAACTCCGGCTGCTCCCCAGACTGGATGCTGTTTACTTCTCTGAGTCCCAAGCGACAGGAGACGAGGGCTGCCTTGCGCCACCAGCTAGCGCAAATATACCGAGGCGGAATGCTGATGCCGTGCAAATGCAAGTAGTGCTTCGCTCCCACAACTTCCAGCATTGCAACTCCCGCTTTGGCCTGCTTGCGCCCCCCCCCC
>QLTV01002694.1:2483067-2496819 GCA_003457575.1 Thermophis baileyi
TATATATATATATATATAATAATAATAATCTAAGTTGTACTCCTGACTCAATCAGATTCTGAATTTTTGAAATAACAGATTGAGAAAAAGAGCTGCATGTTTTGAGAACGCAACTTCTTGTTTCTTAGGGACACTTACGTTGCCGGAAAACAATTTATATTTCTTCGACTAAGCATTAGCTGTATTCCTACACATCTATTATGCCCTGAAGTGATATCTGGATGAACTTTTATTTCATTAATAAAACACAGTGGAAGGAAAAAAAGGCCTTCCTCAGTAGTAAAGCCTAAATGAAAAAGTTTTCAAGAGATATGATCCATCTCTTTAATTTTAACAGAGCAGGCTGCTGTTAAAGACAGAAAAACCAAGTTAGGTAATAAGAAGCCATCAGAGTTCCCCAACCTGTCCGGCTTTGTGGACCGGCGGGGCGAGGGGATGATTCTGCATGAGTGACAGGCATGCATGCCTGCCTCTCGTGCAAATGAAGGGCGCGCGCACATGCTCAGCCAGTCACCCCTGCTAGCACAAGTGGGGATTCATGCACACGCAAGCACTCACCTGCCATTTCTGTTCCTGGTTCCGAACAGCTCAAGGCCCGGTAGTGGGCTAGGGCCTGGGGTGGAAACCCCTGTTCTATATCCTCATCCTGCCTTCCACACTTAATGTACAGATAATTTGGAAGATGATTGTAACTAATTTATCACCTATTTTGCACTTCTCTTCCTTCCAGAAGACTGTCAGCTATATTACCAGTTTTTATTATGCTGGAATCGTTACCAAGTCATCGCTGTATCAGCTATTCTTCCCATAAGTCACAGCCAGTGGTGGGATTCAGCCAGTTTGCACCACTTCGGGAGAACCGGTTGTTAACTTTCTGAGCAGTTTGGTGAACTGGTTGTTGGGAGAAATCATTAGCAATAGCAATAGCAATAGCACTTAGACTTATATACCGCTTCATAGTGCTTTACAGCCCTCTCTAAGCGGTTCACAGAGTCAGAGAACCGGTTGTTAAATTATTTGAATCCCACCACTGGTTCATAGCCCAATGAAATTTCAGTAGAATCAAAAAGAAGGTCAAGCTATAGTAAAAAAAAATCCAGTGTCAGACCTGTCTCAAGTTGAACCTCTAAGTAAAAAACAATCCTTGGCTCCATTTGTTGAGAAAGGTACAGTTTACTGGAAGTCAAGTGAATTACAGTAATGCAAAGCCAGAATTTAAAAGTGTGCGCCAAAATCACCAAGTCTAACTTTTCCTTCTCTTAGGTGCTTCCCCTTGCTGTCCCCCCCCCCCCATGTCCAATCAAATTTGAAGAAAATGTGTTTAGAACGGTCACTTCAAGTGGAGGTTGGTATGCAGCTGGTTCCATTTGCAGTCAGTTGACCCTGAAGCTGCATCTCAGGGAGATACAGTGAACCTTTCATTTCCCTTGAAACCTCCCCCCTTCCCATCCAGTCCACCCCCTAGAGTTCATGGCAGATTGGCACTAGGCGATAGTGGCATGAGGTGGCACGTGATACCCAGAACAAGTAGTGGACACTCACCCCCACTAACATCTTGGGAAGACATTATGTCAACTTGACCTATTTATCATCTGCTCCAAACAGAGACATTTGTCCCAAGAAACTGTTCAGGATTAAATTGTCCTTGTGTATATGTACACCAGAGGTGTTATTCAGCTGGTTCTGTCCGGTTCGCCCGAACCGGTAGTGGAAATCGCGGGTGGCCCCGCCCACCTGCCCCGGCTCTATGCTATCCTATTTGTGCACGTTTTTGAGGCCGGGCGTATGCGCGGAAGGCTTACGTGCGAGTAAAGCGCATGTGTGGGTTCACATTTGCGAACTGGTAGGGAAGGTAAGTGAAAACCTTCCCTGGTGTACACACACCAATAAAAAGGGAGGGATAAATATATGGGGCTTTTTCACATTTATTGGGGTGCTTAAAAATCTTATGCTTATAACCTCAGTTGCACTTTCAGTTTAACATCAGAACTGAAAATATATATTTTTTTAATTGCCTTTCTCCTCCTCTTCTTTTTCCTTTTCTCTTTGCACCAGATGGTCTGCCTTGATTGTCTTTTTATGATCTATCTACAGGCTTGTAAAACTAAAATAAACAGTAAAAAAGAAAATCCAAATTCTCCACTGAGCAAGTTGAATCTTGCTGCTTGCATAAATTATGCAAATTAAGTAGATTTTTGTTCATTTTGCATAATTAATTTTATCTTTATCACTGATGGAGGAGTACAGAAATATGCAGGGCACCTAAAACAATTTGTCCAGTCACTAGAAATCATTTGTATTCCTCTGGCTTCTAGATTTTCACCTCACACTACCTGCTGTTCATGAATGTTATTGAGCCCACTTGTGAAACGTATGATGTCCATGCTTGAATAGAGACTCACCAGTCCCTGAAACCTTATGATCTTGTGTGTCCTCTCCCTTCTACTACCAGCCCAGATGGAGTAAGCAATGAGAAGAGCAAAGATGAAGAGTAATAATTGCTGAATGTTGTATTGTCTTCCTATCTCTGATTTGATGGTTTGGGACAGGGGTGAAATGCTCCCGGCTCGCTCGTGCCTGTCGGTCGCCGTAGAGCCGATCACCAAGGTAGCGCGAGGCTCCGCCCACCCACCCGGACGCCACCATTTGGGTTCTTTTACCCTCTGCGCATGCGCACAGCATTCTGTGCATGCACAGAGGGTAAAAGAACCGAAACGCCGGCGTCCGGGCGGGTGGGCGGAGCCTCGTGCTACCTTGGCGACCAGCTCTATGGCGACCGACAGGCACGAGCGAACCGGGAGCATTTCACCCCTGGTTTGGGAGCCATCATTAATTCATGTGCATGCGTGGCCCAGTTACCCTTTCCCTCCCCCCGCTGGGCTGGCAAGCCGTAAAGTTTGGGGACCACTGTTCTAAAATATTCTCCCCATCCTAACTGTAAATTAGTTTTCCTTAGCTCGGATAACAGGTTCTGGTGACCAAACTGTTGGACAGAAGCCCATCATCATTGGAGGAATTATGAGATGATCTTCATAAGGAGGACCCCAAAGGTGTTTTTTTCAAAGACAACTGGCCTTTCTTTATTTTTTCTTGAAGATTTTTCGCTTCTTATCCAAGAAGCTTCTTCAGTTCTGACTGAATGGTGGAGCATGGAAGGATTTATATTCCTTGCAGTCATCTGGTCATTAGCACGCTTTCTGAGAGTCATTGAGGCCACTTGGAGGTTTATCTGTGCCCTCGGGGTCACCTGAATAATGCAAATGGGGGTGGAATCTTCTTGGAACTGCTGAAAGGACTGGGTCATAAATGTTGTCCACACCCATTTACACTCTTCAGGTGATCCTGAGGGCACAAATAAACCTCCAAGTGGCCTCAATGATTCTCAGTGCTAGTGACCAGATGACTGCAAGGAATATAAATCCTTCCATCCTCCAGCATTCAGTCACAACTGAAGAAGATTCTTGGATAATAAGCTAAATGTCTTCAAGGAAAAACAAAGGCCAATTGCCTTTTGAAAAAGCACCTTTGGGACAACCATGACCTGGATGATTGAGAATCTCCATAGACTCATAAGGAGGAGAGTGGTGGGTAGTGGGTGGTGAACTAGCTAGAAGAAGATGTGAGATTGAATGGTAAATACTATTTCCCTTTGTGTATTGGGAATACACATACATATTGAATGGGAAATACGTGGTTTAATATGTGACTGAATGGGAAATATTACTTCTCTATGTAGAGTTGGAGAGCTAAGATGTCTTGAAGCATCTTTTTTTCTGCTCCTGTGGAAGTACGGAGTTCCCTCACTAAACTTCAATTAAAGGATGATGAAAATGAAGTGGTTTCCCCCCCACACACAAGGTATCACCCTCCCCAACTATCCCCCAAATTAAGAAACCTACTGGTAACACTGGAGAACAAAGATTTTGCTTTCTGAACACTTTTGGATGTATCTCACACGTCTTTGGCTTCTAGTCATGAAAATAACCTGTAATTAAACCTATCACATACCGTTTTATAGAAATCTGTTTTTACACCATGTCAGCGTACAACCTTTCATCCACCTGTTAGCTATGCTGAGCACATGAAAGAAACATAGGAAAACATGGAACTGTTGTTGAAACACATTCAGTACACCAAGTGCAAGTGAAATATCTGTGAAGATCTGAAAGTAGTGGCCGTGCTGTTTGAAATGCAGCTCAATATATCAGATACCATTGTTACGTATGTGAATGAGACAGTGGTGGAAGAGAGTTGCATTACATTAAGAAGAAATGGCCACTCCGAAAGGATTTGGTTGCAGGACAGAAAAACGTGGTTCGTGAACCAATTGTGGACTTGACGAAGTTATGTTTGCCTCTGCTTCACATAAAACTTGGATTGGTGGAACATTTCCTGAAAGCAATGAACAAGGAAGGTGAAGGTTTTCATTATTTAAGATAAATACTTCCAAGAATAACTGCTGCCAATATTAAGGAAGGCATTCCTGTTGGTCCACAGATCAGATATGTCATGAATGATAAGGGTTTGAAGATCTGTTAATGGGGCCAGAGAAAATTATCTGGAAAGCAAGGAAATGGTTGAGAATTTTCTTGGCAATTACACAGCGCCAAATTAACACTCAGCTGGGTGACAAACTTCTTACAGCATACAAGACCATGATGTATAATACATCACTGAACTTTCATTTTCTGCATTCACGCTTGAACTTCTATCCTGAAAATCCAGGTGCAGTCAGTAATGACCATGATGAACGGTTTCACCAGGACATTCCCACAATGGAAAAACTGTATCAGGGCAACTGGAATCCATCAATGGTGGCTGACTATTGTTGGATGCATTGGACACTTGAGTACAAATGAAAATAGGCAGCAAAACACTTTTGGACCTGTTGAATACATGCAGTGCAAACCTGAAGTGATTTTCATTAACAGTTAACTTCATATTTCTCAAGATTCCTACTTGATACAGTCATTCTGAAATTATATTCGTGTTCTGTTTGAAAAGGTCTATCAAAATCACCAAAAGTTTATCAGGAAGCAAAGCTTTGGTGGGGGGGAAATGTTGTCCAGTATAATCAAAACAAAAAGGTAAAGATACCACTCAGATTTTAATCTAGTAATGAGAAAAATGATGGAATTATAAAATTCACCTTTGCTTTGATATGAGTTTTAACAAGCCAAGCTATTCCTTATCATCATCATCATCATCATCATCAAGCATCATCCTCATCCCTTCAGGGACTGTCGTATCCTTAAGTGTCATTTTGAAAAGTGAAATCTGAATTACTATTTTTTGCTCTCTTGTTGTTTGCTGATCACCTGCACAAACAGCTAACCAATATTCCAGCTGCAGAATCCTTTCACATTACATTTAATTAACATTTCCCTTAGGCCTGTTAATTTGTTGTGCCACACCTTTGTTCACTCAAGTCTCTTTAATATGCTAATCATATAGACGGCTCACAAGAAAAAAAAAGAATGCAATACTTTGCCAGCAGATGCAGAGGAAAATGAACAACATACAGAGGAAGAATGTATTCTTATATTAGCAAGGACCTCAAAGTCAGTATCCTTCATCAAGCTCTAACCATAGGTAGGTACTTTCTGTAGGGTTACCATATTTGAGCTTCAAAAATCTGAATGATTATGGGATGGTAGCAAAGCCATAAAATTCTCAAGACAAATCTTGGCTACCATCTAGTGATCATCTGGATTTTTGCAGCACAAATATAATAGCTATAACATATGAAGAAACATTGGTTTTTACTTTCAAGAGATAGGTGGAAATACCTAATGCAGTCGTTTCTTTTCTTAGTTATAAGAAAACTAGTCCATTATGACTTCATTTTATTTAATTATTTACTGATATCCCACCTTTATTATTTTTATAAATAACTCAAGGCAGTGAAATGCCTTCCAACTTCATCACTTTTACATCTAAATAGAACCTCAAATATTTAAATTTTTCTATAAGGGAAAGATGCTTTAACTAAAGCTGTGTTCAGCTGGATTCTCAAAATGTCCCTCCCTTCCATATTATATTGCATTGCATTGCATTTATAATAAATTAAATTCACTTTAATTTACAATAATTCAATACACTCTTGCATTAAGTATTAATATTGAAATCTGTTAAAGAAAAATATTTTTCTCATCATTTAAAATAGTGAGATTCTAAATATAATCCTGGTGGACATTGGTACCAGAAAAAGCTCTAAAGCATGATGTGGCTGTTTAAGTATGAGATGATACCAGATGGCCGTGGCTACACTATGAAATTGAACATACAGACACATGAGCTGCAAGCTGATTTTTCCAAATAATTAGGTATGCCCATATAAGGATAATGTATAGAGGGTTGGCCAGCCAATCTAGGAGTGAACAATTTATTGGCTGAAAAATTAACAAAGCAGGAATGAGCCTCAAAGGTGCTTTCATAATTATATTTAAACAATCTTATCTTTTAATTATATCTGTAAAATTATAGAGAGAGACTAATAAATTTTATTTCTACATATATATATATATATTAGGCAAGGGGCCCAGGTTCTAATCCCATAAGGGTGTGGCTGGCTGATGAGAGCTAAATAGCTTGAAATAGATCTATACTAGTCTTATTTATGTAAAAATATGTTATATATATATATATAGAGCCGAGGTGGCGCAGTGGTTAGAGTGCAGTACTGCAGGCTACTTCAGCTGACTGTTCAGCAGTTCAGCGGTTCAAATCTCACCGGCTCAAGGTTGACTCAGCCTTCCATCCTTCTGAGGTGGGTAAAATGAGGACCCAGATTGTTGGGGGCAATATGCTGACTCTGTGAACCGCTTAGAGAGTGCTGTAAAGCACTGTAAAGCGGTATATAAGTCTAAGTGCTATTGCTATTGCTATATATATAATCTAAAATTTGAATATAGATCTTAGCAGGTGGTACCACCTGGCTGATCTTGTTTGAGTTCTGAAGTTGATCTGGGATAGGAAGGATCAGGATTTAAACGGGACACCTTCTCATACAGCAGGCTGTTGGGTAGACTGGAAAACCAACAAGCAAACCCAGAAGGCAATAGCAAAATTGCTTCCATATAGTATTACCATCAAGAAAACTACATGGGGGTCTCTGGATGACTTTACTTACTTAAGCAGGATTGAATAAAACCAGGTATCTCTCTGTGAAATTGCCAATATATTTATACATACTCCCAAATGTTTATTTTTCTTTTGTGCTATTTCTGTTTTATGCAGCTTTTTTGTCCTTATGTTCTTTTTTTCCCCTTTCCAATGTTTTGTTGATTACTGTTCTGTTTAAAAAGCATTTAAACTCCAATCAAAATAATCTGTCACTAACGTACTCCGTGAGTTTTAAAGGACTGCAGCTCTCTTCGAAACATTTCTACAAGGTAGATCATGAATATTATTCACGCTTTCATGCCAATCTGGAAATTTGCCAGAGTTTTGACATCTGGGCGTGAGGAAGCCTGATATTCTTAGCTACACAATCACAAATATAGACAATATTAGTTTATCACCTTCTGTTTAACATCTTTGTTAATGTTAACTTGGTTGGAAGTAACTCTTAACTGTTTGATTCATCTTTAGCAGTAAGGTAACATAATAATAATAGATATGAAACAGTATTTATTATACATTCCTTGTAATCTATACAAGAACTCGGAACAAATCCAACACTGCTTTTATGTTACAGGATATTTGCTCTAATTCCAAAGCACTCCTCATCCCTCTCTCTCTTTTTCTAAATAAAATGAGAAATTGAAGAGGGAAGCACTTGATAAATTAGGCAGACCTAAATCTCAAAAGTGATCCTAGATCTTAACTGAACAGCTATTTATTCATAATATTTTTATACTTTTTGGCCCAGACCGCATTAGAAAATCAAGAGAGAAATAATGTAACAAAAGTACTGAACTTGGAATAAAAATGAGAACCAAGAAAATGGATAAAATCATTGTAAAATAGTCTTGATTAAAAAATGCATCTTTATTATTTATTGCTACTATATTAAACTTTAGAAGAATAAAATTTATATGTATATACTGTATCAGTTCAATGTAATGTAACTAAAAAATTAAACATTAAGATAAGAAGGAAGAGGGGAAGATGTGTAAAACAATAGAAAAAAATCCCAAATAAAAATCTATCGGTACATTGCTCAAATGTTTTCCTTCTTTCCTTTTTCTTGAAGATTTTTTTTTAAAAAAAGAGAGAATTCAAATGTTCAAAAAAAACTTAGATCAGCAATCAGATATCGATCTCTCCTGCGAGCAGCCTAGGATGATTCTTTTAGCCAGTTCCCATGCCAATAAAATCCACAATAATTGATGTCCCGATAGTTTTCACATACTAGGAATATTACCAGGGTAGTCTATGTGGAAGAATAAGACACATTCAAGCTCTATGAGTTAATGGTCCATGCCCCAGCTTTTGAATTGCAACTTCACTGCTAGATAATTGCATCTCTTATAAGGCATTCTATATGGTATTTAATATAAATAAAGCTAACTTTCTTTTTTTCATGCAAGACCACATGAAACTAACTTCACACTAGAGGTTGGCATTTCCTGCAAGACCACATGAAACTAACTTCACACTACAGGTTGTCCTAGACACTTGTTTAGCAATTGTTCAAAGGGATGACAGTGCTGGGACAACAGGTCCTCAAAGTTCTAGCTATAACAACATTCCCACAGTCATGGGATCATGATCCAGGGGCTGGTTCACAACTGCAGTGCTGCAGCGTTGTACTGTCACATAGTCACCATTTGTAACCTTCACTGCTGTCTTCTGACAAGTGAACTTAATGGGGAAGCCAACAGGAGGTCGCAAATGCTATCATGTGAGGTTGCACTTAAGGATGGCAACCAGAAGGGCCAGAACAGCTAAGCAGGACAGTCATGTGATGTCATGCTTTACAATTGTGTCACTTAGTGATGTCACACTTTATGACTGCATCACTTAGTGATAGAAATTCCAGTCCCAATTACCATTATTAACCGAGGTACTGGTAGGGACCTTCCATAGGTTCCACCAGAACAAGACATTTAAGTTTGTATTCTAGAAATCACATAAATAATCAATAGTAATATAGCAATAGCACTTAGACTTATATACCACTTCACAGTGCTTTACAGCCCTCTCTAAGCGGTTTACAGAGTCAGCATATTGCCCCCAACAATCTGGGTCCTCATTTTACTGACCTCGGAAGGATGGAAGGATGGGTCAACCTTGAGCCTGGTGAGATTTGAACTGCCAAATTGCAGGCAGCCGGCAGTCAGCAGAAGTAGCCTGCAGTACTGCATTCTAACCACTGCACCACCGCAGCTCTTCTTCAACTTCATGTAAAAAGGGTTCCTGACTTAATTTCTTCAAACCACCAGCCATGGTAGGCCTTCAGAAACAGCAATGGCATTTGAGTTAGAGATCAAAAACTAAACGATTGCACTGAAGCACTCTGCCCAGGAAGCACTCTGTGAAAAATCAAGCTTTTTAAAAATTCTGTATGTTTTTAAAACATGAGTTTATCCTATAATTAATAATATTAGGAAAGGGTCAGTTTATCAAAGAACACATTTATTTACTATTTTGCTTATATTTTTCCATAATGTAAGGTTGTTTTTTTTTTATAGGATTCAGTGTGATGTAGTGGATAAAGCAGAAATTTAGAAAACCAGGTTCATGTAGTACTATCTTTAGCTATCAGGAAAACTGAAATGCTGGCACTGTCCTGAGAGGAAACATTTTTATAAATTACATTGTGAAATGCATTTATATATATATAGGTCTATTTTATTTTTATGTTGGGATTTGTTGATTGTCCACTTAGTAAAAATTATTATCAACTGAGAACATATTTTTGAGACTTGAAAAAAATGGACTGATTTAAAATGTATTGGAAATGACATATTCTAACATTAAAAATCAATGCTTTTCTACATTCAATAACAATCAATCCCTTAATGAAGGGAGGGAAAAATAAATGACCCAGACTGGTAATCATATTGCTTTATAGAATCAAGGATTTATATGATCCCAGCATTATTAGACATTATAATTTCTCTTGATTAAAAGCTATTTCTTGGTGGTACAGACAGATATGCAAACCTTTCCTGCAAAGAAGATGCAGTTTAGCTCATATATAATTACAAAGAGGCCGTGCCTTCAAAGTATAGGTAGGAAGGTAGGAAGTCCTGATGTTACAATTCTATTCTATATTCTATTCTGATGTACTGAAAGGCCAGAGGTCCATCAAGATGAAGAGTGATCCAAAAAAATTTGCTGCCAGAAATAAAGGACAAAATGATACCCCCTTGCTATTTCTGTATACAGAAGTTGGCTGGAACCAAAAATTTAATCTTGCATACTGGCAACAGTGCAGCATAATCTACTCCATACTCTACTATCCTTGGGAATCTCATTTCAGTACATCTCCTTCCCTGCCCAACTCTGCCACATAAGGTTTGCCACCTAATCCTACTTACTAATAGCCTTATTTCTAATCACAATGATCCCAAAAGTAGGGTATATTGTATATGGATAGGCTCTGCTCTGATTTCAAAACCAGGTTGATTCAAATCAAATCAACCTAATTCAACTGAGTTGATTGGAAGATGGTGTGATGATTCAGAAAAGCAATTAAATTTGGAGATTGGATCAAATCACCTTCAAATCAGTTGTATGAATCCAGGTTTTGCTCAGTGCTAATAACGATCATTTGTTATAAGCTAATGGAGAGAAGGGTGAACTATTAATAATATTAATGGTCATTTATGCCTCAAATGTAGAAAGATTAGTGAGTCTGTGCAATTCATTCAGGAAAAAAATTGCTCGCAGCTACACTGTGGTTGAGAAAAATGGATGGAAACTAAGCAAGGAGAGAAGCACTAAGGAGGTGCTTCTCCTTAGGACTAAGGAGAAGATTCCTAACAGTGAGAGCAATCAACCAATGGAACAACTTGCCTTCAGAAGTTGTGGGTGCTCCATCACTGGAGGCTTTCAAAAAGAGACTGCACAATCATTTATATGAAATGGTATAGGGTCTCCCGGCTCAAGCAGGGGGTTGGACTAAAAGATCTCCAAGGTCCCTTCCAGTTCTATTATTCTGTGTTCTGTGTTCTAATATATAGTAGTGTTTTTCCCAATGTTCTCTTAAAAGTACTCTACTAATACTCAGACTGGTCACCTTGAAATCCTTTCGAGGTCAGTGGGATATGTGCATAAATGCACATTAGATGCATATGCAGGGATTGTAAAACAGTAATTCTGAAAGTGAAATGCTCTTTTGAACAGTTTGCACAGCTCTAAAATTAGTTCAGACTGATTGTATTAATGTTTTTGATTGGATATTGACTAGAAAGTCTCTGAGTGTCCTTTCTCATTTGCCTCTGTAGTTCTGACAATCACTATAGAGAGGGATAAGTAGTATACTATTAATATTCGTATTGGTATTGTGTGGTTTGTGGTATGGTGTGTGATGTGGTGGGTATGGTACGGTACGGTACAGTACAGTACAATATAGTATAGTAAGTCTTCCCTGAAGGTAAGGGTAAGGGTAAGGGTAAGGGTAAGGGTAAGATAAGATAAGATAAGATAAGATTAACATAACATCACATCACAACACATCACAACACAACAACACAACACAACACAACACAACACAACATAAAACATAACATAACATAACATAACATAACATAACATAACATAACATAACATAACATAACATAACATAACATAACATAACATAACATAACATAACATAACATAACATTTTGAGAGTACTCGCTGATAATCCTCTAGAAATATGTGTTCTTAATTCTTAATAGATATGCTCTTTTTCAGAGACACTTTTCAGTTATTAGACATGGAATTTATTTCAAAGAACCAACCATATTCCGTATTTCATTTGTAACTTTGATTTGTCATAGTTAATTTTCTTCAGTAAGTGCCCTGTATGTACTTCTCAGCAGGATCTGCTCAATGTTTTATTATGTACATGAACTACAACAAATTAAACCTTGATATACTATTGGCTCAGGAGGTATATATTAAAATGTTCCTCTGCTTTATTTTTACACATAAAATACTATCTATTTTAAAGCAGCAGGCCAATTATAATTTTGAGATCAACTCCACTGACATCAAAATCAATTCACCAAGGATGAACTTGGTCTATGATTTTTATGTTTTGCTTGCCATGTTTTCTAACACATATTAGAAGAGAACTTGTTAGAAGCTTGCAATATACAGTAAAACCTATTCATGAAATTCTCTCTCCCTCTTACCTTGATAGATTCCATATTGCAAGGATTTGATGGATCAAGTAGTTTCATATCTCTGTGGATATAGTAATTAATGTTGATTGGTGTTAATGGTGATTTGGTGATTTCAACAAAATAAAAAAAAAGAAAGGATCATCTCTTGGCATGCTTGAGTGACAATATGATTAGCATGCGTAATTTTTCATCATCATTTTATCATTCCTTCTTTCAACATTTAAGAAAAATAAAATTAAAAGGCATCTTATAACTGGTATGATGTAGACAGGTGCGTGTAGACAAACTTTCTGGCTATAACCTAATTAAAGGCATTTAAATTGATAAATGCATCAGTTGCAGTTAAAATAGCTTTCAATTAAATACACAAAACTCTGAATATGGATAGAGGCAATGTTTCTCAAGCAAGCTACATACTTTCAGGTTTTATTAAATGTAAATATGGGTCAGAAAGAAAGTTCTCTTTAATATGCCTTAAAAATGGTACTTGCCACTTTTAAGAACTACGTATTGATTATTTGGGAACACTTTTAAAAATAAAAGTATTTTAATTGATTTACCTAACCATTAAATTGACATAAAGCAGAAATATTTACTTTTGGAGGCTAATTGTCAAGTTTTGAATCTGAGAATATCTTACAGTCATTTTCACAAAATGGCTGCCAAAATGATTGTGGCCAATCACACGATACCTATTTATCACAATTCAAGTTCATATTCCTTCTGGTCTCAAGGTGCTCCTTATTTATTCAGTGATTTCCATCTCTTTTCTGGTACATGCACCTTATCAGTCTATAAGTAATTCGCCTCTTGAATTGGTCTCAATACTAGAGGACTGGAAACATAGCTGATATAGTAGCCCAATATAGGCCCTGCTGGATATGAGATGTTTTATGGGCAAGTTAAGACATTCATGGGTCTTAACGACATCCCATATCAAAGCGGTGTTTTCTTTCTGACAATTTATTTCCCTATAGATTACCCTTTTAAACCATCTAGGGTTGCATTTACAACAAGAAATTGTCATCCCTATAAAACCTGGGCTAAGTTTCCCTATAGACGTTTTACAGACATTTCCCTGCAGACTGCTCTTTTAAGTCACCTAGGGTTGCATTTAAAATGCAATTTTCTTTTTTGTTAACCAGTTTTTAGCCATGTTTTATGTGTGAATGTAGTGGGTTGTCTGGTTTGATTATGAATGAAAGAATATGTCTGATTGGTTGTGTTAGTGAGAATGGGGGAGCCGGGGGAGGGAAATGGAGCCCCCTCTGCTGAGTGTACTAACAGAAGCAGATGGGGGCCCAGATCTGACTCTGGGCTTGGTATGAATGATATTGTTGGCCTGCCGGATAGAGGGGGAGGCAGTGAGGTGGGGGATGAGATCTCAAGGAGGGTGGCGGGTCGGAGCATCCCAGTGGTGGTTGGGAGAGGTAGGTATGGCAGGAACCGAAGAGCAGACCATGTGTGG
>QLTV01002694.1:2535666-2546551 GCA_003457575.1 Thermophis baileyi
CCCTCCCTCCCCCCCTCTCTCTTTCTTTCTTTCAGGGGAACCGGCAGGGAAAATAGGCTTTAAAAAGTTTTTAAAAAAAACCAGGAAGTGATGATGTCGGGGCAGGTGGGTGGAGCTTCATGCTGCCATCCCGGTTCTCCGAACCAGCTGCTGCAATCGTTACCTACTCGCCCGAACCGGGAAGATTTCACCCCTGGTCATTACCTAGAAAATTAGCCCCACAAGAGGATACAGAGCATGTCAAGGCAGATTGAGGCTTGTCCCATTCTGATTCATAACAAAAGATTTCCCAGTTGCTTTCGTTGGCTACTCAGTCATGCCTTTTCCTAGAAATTTTCTACTCCGGTCATGCTTTCATTTTATTGCTACTCTTGGGCCTTCAGCAAAGCCACTAATGCTTTAGCTTTGCCCTCTGCCACTACTTCCTATTCCAAAAGGGGGATATGAAAATAGAGCAATTGATTTTGCATGCCGGCTTATAGCATTGACTGAGAGAATGGATTGAAAAGTGTTTTGTAACTTCAGCTGATCCCAAATGCTGCAGTTCAGACTGCCGACGAAAGTTTAAGCGGAGGGAGAACCCCACTCTCTTCTTATCGTAGTTGTAGTGACACACTCCAGTTCAAAAGGTCTAGGGTAGGCCTAAGCCTCCAGAGGAACCAGAAACCCCAGGCTTAGCTTGTCCGGAGGCGTTCTGATTAGCTGAGAAGTAAATAAATAAATAAAACTAGGAAGAAGAAGGGGGGGGGAAGACAATGCTACTGCAGTCAAGCAGCTACAAACACTCAGTTAAAAGTAGGCATCTAACCAGACTTCAGTTGAAAATCTTTCATTGATGGTCATCAACCAGGCAAAGTTTGAGGCTTGCAGAGTAAGAATTTTTTGTTAAAAAACTCCCAGCAATTTCTGAAAAGTAAACCTCTGACCTTGTTGGATACTTAAAAGGGATGTCCACCAGGGTGGTGGTGGTGGTGGTGACAAAGTCAAGATGACGACTGCGACTTTTTTTTTATCAAAATCCCCTTCTTTTAAGCCTAAGGGATCACAGCCTCCAGAAGTTGTGAATGCTCCAACACTGGAAGTTTTTTAAGAAGATATTGGACAACCATTTGTCTCAAATGGTATAGGGCAGTGGTTCTCAACCTGTGGGTCGCGACCCCTTTGGGGTCAAATGACCCTTTCACAGGGGTCGCCTAAGACCATCGGAAAACACATATTTCCGATGGTCTTAGGAACCGAGACACCGCTCCTCTATCCGTCCACATACGAGTACCCGGGGACGGTGCGACGCACGGGCGGCCCTTGAATGCACAGGCACCAATGGAAGGGCCGCGCGTGCTAGCCCGCCATCTTGGTGCCACGCCCCCTTTGTCACCTCATCGCTTCTCGCCTGGCAACGTGCATGCGTGGGGAGGGGGTCGTGGCAGGGCGGTGGGGGTTGCGACATTAGGAAGGTTGAGAACCACTGGTATAGGATTTCCTACCTAAGCAGGGGGTTGGACTAGAAAAACTCCAAGGTCCCTTCCAACTCTGTTATTCTATATTTTCACGTGATGCGCATTAAAGTGGATGAAGCATCAATCAAACCATCATAACTTTTTTTTTTACTTTTTAAACCGCCATCCCTGTGGACACTTCTTTTAGGTATCCAACAATGTCAGAGGTTTACATTTCAGAAGCTGCTGCTTTTTTGAAATTTCTTCTCCTGCAAGGTTCACTTTGCCTCTTTGACGTGCATCAATTAAAGGTTTTCAACTGAAGTCTGGTTAGATGGCTAATTTTAACCGGGTGATTTCGGCCGGATGTTTTAAATGGGCATTTTCAACCAAAATTGACTAAATTTGGCGGGGGGGGAATGTCCTCCCCTCAGGAAATTGTTCCAGAAAATTTATTATCAGTTTGTTATGCCACTGTTTAGCCCCACCATGTCTAACCCACGGCCCACAAGCTGCATGTGGCCCCAGATAGAATGCAGCCCCACAAGATTGTATAATTTTTTAAAAAAATAAAGGAAGTTTGTTATTTATATACATTAACTATATTTTATATGCAGCCCAAGACAATTCCTCTTCACTCAGTGTGGCCCAGGCAACCAAAAGGTTGGACACCCATGAATTAGCCCTTCAGGAATACTAATATAGGTAGTCCTCGACAATGGAGCCAAGTGAGACTGGAATGGAACAATTTGCCGCAGCTAATTTGCCACAGCCAATTTGCCATGGTCAACATGCCGGGGCCAACTCGCCATGGTATAACTGGCTGCATGACAATTCAATTCAATTCAATTTAATTGTTTAAAATAATTAAACCATTATTTTAGTTTTTGTCATTGTCATTGCTCTGTCTTTTTATCGCTTCTGTTAGTTCCCACAATGTTACTTTTCCATTTAGTATAGTTTTAAATTTTTTCTGGGACTTTAGGTAGGTTGGCTTCTTCCATGTATTGTGTTATTTTTTCTATAGATTTATTTTCTGTATCATATAACTTTTCATAATATTCTTTAACTATTTTTTTGGAATAGTTAACTCATTTTGGAAATGTGTGTGTCATTCACATTTCCTTTTGTCCCTCCTTTTGCATCCTTTCTTTAATGATTTTATTCTACTACTTCTTCGATATTAGTCTAACTGTTGTCCCACGGTGAATCGTCCTGCAGCAAGTTGGCCATGGTGAGTTGGCTGCAGTGAGTTGGCCACAACAAGGTGGCTGTGGCGAGTTAGCCACAGTGAATTGGCGTAGGGGCCAAATAGTCATGTTGTTGTAGCATGGCTCTAAGGATGCATATTTATGCATCTGATGAACGAATGTGAACTGGCTTTGGACTGATCTGACCATGGAACCAGGGGTGGGTTCTAACTTACCTCGCTGCCGGTTCGCTTCCTCCCATGCTGCGTGGCCGTGCGGTGCCGAAAAAAAATTCCCCCCCCCAAAAAAAACCAAAAACAAGATGGTGACGCATGCGCAATGCCGGAAACTCGGCTTCTGCGCATGCGTAGAAGAAAAAAAATCCAAAAAAATCCAAAAAAAATATTTTTTTTTTCAAAAAGAAAAATTCCAAAAAAAAGATGGCGGCGCCCACAGACCGGCACCGACCGAACCGGCTCTGTGACGTCACCATGACATCACCAGCGGGTCGCTACCGGTTCAGGCGAACCGGTCCGAACTGGGAAGAACCCACCTCTGCATGGAACTACCTGAGAGAGCTTTACAGTGCAAAGAACAACTTCCTTCTTTTCATGTGATGGATTGTGGCTTGCAAAGGTAGATGCTGGTTGAGTGCTATTGCATATCTTTGAAAGTTTTGAATAAATAAAGCTATACTCACCTTGCAGTTTCACTGCTGGGGAAGAGGATTTTTATCTTAGAGCAACTTCTCCAACCAAGGTGATGTTTTGCATATATACATAATGTTCATAAGAATTTTGACTAAATATAATGTGTTTGGAGGCAATTTTCCACATCTGTTGGGTTGGTTGTTGTTGTTGTTGTTGTTGTTGTTGTTGTTGTTGTTTGCACAAATATATGTTAGGGGTGGTTGATATAAACTGCATCAGAACATCCAGCAACTGAATCTTGACATATGACTTTCTCTCTATGTATTTGTGTCTGTGTGCGTGATAGATAGATAGATGACAGAAGAGAGATGATAAGGATAGATGATAGAGGATGGATGGAGAGATAGATAGATGATAGATACCATGTTTCCCCGAAAATAAGACCCTGTCTTATATTTTTTTTGAACCCTGAAATAAGTGCTTGGCCTTATTGCCAAGCACTCAAAAACCCAATTGGGCTTATTATCAGGGGATGTCTTATTTTGGGGGAAACAGGATAGATAGATAGATAAGATAGATTAGATAGATAGATAGATAGATAGATAGATAGATAGATAGATAGATAGATAGATAGATAGATAGATAGATAGATAGATAGATAGATAGATAGATAGATAGATAGATAGATAGATAGATAAAGATAGATTAGATAGAAAGATAAGATAAGATAAGATAAGATAAGATAAGATAAGATAAGATAAGATAAGATAAGATAAGATAAGATAAGATAAGATAGAGAGAGAGACAGACAGACAGACAGACAGACAGACATTTTTATAGAGATAGGTTTGGAATTTCTAAACTCAGTGTTTACATTAGAAAGCAAACTGATTAAAATGTTCCCCCATTCCTTGCTTAACTCAGATCAAGCCGCATTATGTGCAGTGGACTTTATTCCCTTGCAAAAATATTCAGGAGTGTAATCTATAGCATCTGAATGCTGGTTTTGTGGCACATTTATCAAAAGAAACCACCCTCTGCCCCCAGTCTTATTTACATTAGGATATATATATATATTTTTGGCCTACCTTTTATTTAGCACCCCAATCAAGTCACTCCCTAAAGCTCCTGGTAGCTAATGAAAATAACCATCTCTTTCTTTCCTATTACTTAGCTTCATGGAGCTTTCCATTTTCCTCCTCACCAGATTGCTTATGCTGTTAAAAAGCTTTCTAGTTATCACCGATATGGTTATTTATGTTGCCACTTAACCACATTGGCCTCTGAGGCTTGTTTTACATGGCTGGACTTTCTGGAGATATATTCTAATGCAGAGTTGTCTTCTTTTTCATTCTGTTTTCTTAAACTGCCAGAGAAAAAATTCTGTGCACAACATATTAATAGGCCACCAAGAAGCGGGAGACCTTTCTCTTTCTAAGCAGGTGAGACAGGCAACCTATTAAACGTTGCCATCTCATGGGACTAAGGAAGCGTGCCTTCTCTGTCGTGGTTCCCTCCTCCCTTTTCTGGAACAACCTTCCCCCAGAAATATGGATGGCACTTTCTTAATTTATTTTATTTTTATCACACCCTAACTTAAGGCATTGAACATACCTAATGATTCTCTCTTCTCCTGTGTTCCACATAACAAGGTTGTTGTTATGTGGAAAACAGGAGAAGAGAGGATCATTAGGTGAGGCTTAGAGAGGATGACTAGTCCAAGGTCACTCAGCTGACTTTTATGCTTAAGGCAGGACTAGAACTCACCATCTCCTGGTTTCTAGCCTGGTGCCTTAACCATTAGACCAAACCGGATATATATTTTTTAAGCATAGCAGCATTCTTGTCTAAAGGGTTATGTTTTATTTGCTGTTGAAAACTATTGAAAACTATGTTGTTTTATATGCAATATTCTCTAACACAAACTTTTTTTTTCCAGGCCATGCAATCTGTTTGTTATAAAAATAAAAACTGGAACTCTATGGTCAAGAGGCAAAGCTTTCGTGACAGAACATTGGCTACTTTAAAAGTATTTTTTGTTTTGCTCTTAGCCTTTCACAAAATCCCATCAATTTTCATGGAACCCATTTTGAAAAACCCTGTCCTAGCAAATAGTACAGAATCTTTATAAACATTTCATTGTGTACCCAGTTCTTCATTGAACTTGTCCAAGAACTGAAAAAAAATTCATTCTCTGATGTGGCTTTTTTTTTTTAAATGTAAAATTCCTAACTAGAAAATATTTTGGAGGAGGGGAGGGCAAAGAAAAACTACTGATTATTTAAAATGAAAAGTTGAGTTCCTTACACACTTTTCAGACTTTTTAATCTCCCTCTCCCATAGATTTTTTTTAATTGAAAAAGATGAACATAAATGGTCTTTGTTGTATGTGTTAATTTTATTGCACAATACAGCATAATTAGAATGTCCAAATATACTTCCAGTGAAACTGAATCTGTGTGTATTTAGGATTGGATTAATCTAGTTTTGGTTTCCTAGGAATTAAAGGGATGAGTTGCAGCTTATGGAGACATTTGCTCACCTATGGTCAGACAGTATGTTACAGTAAATCCCCAAGTAAACAAAAACTGACACTGTCTCTGCATGGAACAAAATTAAACACAATCCGAATGCATACTATTTATCTGTGGCTTGTTTACAAGTTCAAAATAAGAGAACAGGGAATACGGCAGGGCAAAAATTTGGACACCTTTTAAATCAGTACTTTGTAATACTTCCTTTGGTAGAAATAAAACTTCAAAATGGTTCTTGTAGCTAGTTAAGAGCCCCTCTATTCTTGTATTTGAATATTTTTCTACTCTTCCTTGCTGGATTCTTCTAGCTTATGGTAAAGGAGCTATGATGGTGCAGTGGTTAGAATGCGGTAATTCTGCCTTCCACTGCCAGCAGTTTGATCCTGACCGGCTCCAGGTTGACTCAGCCTTCCATCCTTCCGAGGTCGGTAAAACAAGGACCCAGATTGTTGGGGGCAAAATGCTGACTTTGTAAACTGCTTAGAGAGGGCTGTAAAGCACTATGAAGCAGTATATAAGTCTAAGCGCTATTGCTATAAAGGTAAAGGTTTCCCCTGTTCAGTCGTGTCCAACTCTATGGGGCAGTGCTCATCTCTGTTTCTTAGCCAAGGGAGCCAGCATTGTCTGAAGACACTTCCGTGGTCATGTGGCCAGCATGACTATATGCCGAGGCGCACAGAACGCATTTACCTAGTACCTATTTATCTATTTGCATTTGTATGCTTTCGAACAGCTAGATGGGCAGAGCTGGGGCAAGTAATGGGAACTCAGGCAGCGCTTGGGTCTCGAACCTGGGCTGTCATGCTTTCCAGTTGACAAGTTCAGCATTTATAACCACTGACTCATTGTGCCTCCCCACCATCTTCTAGCTTAGCTCTCTGCATAAACTGCATGATTGAGAAGTTGCAACTGGTTTTCAATAATATTTAAGGCTGTGAATGTTGTTCTAAAATTGTTTTCTTTCTTTCCTGGAAGTATTTCGTGGTAGATCTGGAGGTTCATTTCAGATCATTGTCTTGCTGAAATATCCAACTTCTTTTCAGCTTCAGTTTCTTCACCAACTATGGGACATTAGGGTTTCTGACGTAGGTGGATATTGAGTTGAATCCATTCTTCTTTCTCAGCTCAATATTTCCTGTGTTACTGCGATTTCAGAACTGTTTCTACTAACTTCGGTAAACTAGGCTGAATCCAAGTCAGGATGTTTGATCTGATCCAGAAAAACAATTTTTGAGAGTTTCACTCTATGGTTGTTGTTTTTTTCTTTCTTTCTGTTATAATTATCTGTTACAGCAGGGGTGTCAAACTCAAGGCCCGTGGGCTGGATCCATCCCGCGGGGTGCTTAGATCTGGCCTGCGGGGCCGCCCTGGAAACAGCGAAGGACCAGCCCGTGGTGCCTCTGCCAGCGAAAACGGAACTCAGGAGGGGCGCACACCCTAACCCTCCCAAGGTCCATTTTCACTGGCAGAAGGCTGCAGGAGGCCGTCGCAGCTGAAAACGGACATCGAGCTGGCCATGTCCCCCCACCAGCCCCCCGAAATCAAACACAATCCTGATGTGGCCCTCAATGAAATTGAGTTTGACACCCCTGTGTTACAGTCTCCTCTCAGAGTTAAATGTGGCTTACCAGGGATCTCGCCTCATTTTATCAGCAGTAGAGTTGAAAGTGAAAATAACTGTCCTAACCTCCACCTGGGGAATTTCAAAAATTGAAGGTATTCTTGAATCTAGATCTTTTCAGTCCTAGTCCATTGGCTTAACATCTAGGTCTTTCTTTGGGTGGTTTCGGGATAGCTGGTTCATCTCCAGCAAACCTTTTTAATCTTTATCAAAGAGATGGGGGAAAAAAAAGAAGGCAAAATCTATTAAAACATAGTGGGGAAATGAAACAACAGGTATCCCAGCATCAGTGAACACTTCGAGCTCCATTAACTTGTATGCAGTTTTGCACAACGCCCCGCGAAAACCACTGAGTCCCATAAAAGAGCAGTTTGCATATTTTGCGCTTCAGAAAAAAAGAGGAAGAAGGATGATTCAAACAATCAGGGACAGGATGTCTTGATGGAGGGAACAATAGGAGGCTGTGTTCCTTCCTTGTGTTCACTGATACATTGTTTAAAAAGTGTTTGATTGAATGCAAGAATTCCATAATCTCTCTCTTATTGCTCATAAGCTTTGGTGCCATAAACTTTCCTAAATGCTAAGTTTCTGAAAATGCTGTGCAGGCAGATGGCAAATATGTGCCTAAATTCTATCCCAAAGCTGCAAACATGGCCATCTGTTTCTGTACTATCTCTCCACTGCTTGTCCATTGACAATGTTTAGACGGTATTTGTAAATATGATCCAACATTACATGTTCAAGCCCGCGACTGCTCTTTCATGAAAAATACGAGCAGATTGAAGCTCCTTTCAACTCTTCCCAGGACTCGGTGATTTCATTGGCCTTTGAACTCATGAGACTAACTGGCGATTCGGAGGCCATGAATGTTGTGTAGCAAATGTGTGGCTGCATAATGGGAAAACCCAGACACGAAGCTCGCTGCTAGACTAAAATGAGTTGGAGCACCCAGTCTGAGACGGAACGTGGTGTCGTATCTTTTAACAGCGATTGCAGAGCAAACAAAAATTGAGTTCAAAGACAGCGATTGCAAGCGCGAAGAACATATCAGAAGATGTGAAGATTTTTTTTAAAAAAAATTAAAGGGAAGAAAGTGTGTGTGTGGGAGGGGGCATAGAAACAGTGATGAAATCCAATTTTTTTTACTACTGGTTCTGTGGCCATGGCTTCATGGGCGTGGTGTGGCTTGGTGGGCGTGGCATACTGCAAAATCCCCATTCCCTCCCCACTCCAGGGGAAGGATACTGCAAAATCCCCATTCCCTCCCCACTCCAGGGGAAGGATACTGCAAAATCCCCATTCCCTCCCCACTCCAGGGGAAGGATACTGCAAAATCCCCATTCCCTCCCCACTCCAGGGGAAGGATATTGCAAAATCTCCCTTCCCACCCCACTCTGGGGCCAGCCAGAGATGGTATTTGCCAGTTCTCTGAACTACTCAAAATTTCCGCTACCGGTTCTCCGAACTACTCAAAATTTCTGCTACCGGTTCTCCAGAAACTGTCAGAACCTGCTGCATTTCACCCCTGCATAGAAGTATTTTAGAGCAAGGCTTTTTATTAAATAGCTTTTTAAGAAACGATGTAAGAAGTGAGCATACCTTTCAATGTTTTGCTGCCCAACCAAGTAAAATATTAAGATCGCTATAAAATCATTTTTAAAATGCCCTCCGGTAATAAAAAAAAGAAAAGTAATATTTAAGACATTCAGAAAAAAAATACAAGAAAACAAAACAAACAAATAAATAAATAAAACGTATAAAGGAAAAATGAAACCAAACAGCTGCTGCAAGGATGTATGAAAGGAACATCTGAAAATATAGCACAGAAGTTATCTCTGAACTAGGGAATCTCCATGTAATAACAACAGCAACAGCAACACAAATGGAAAAAAAAGAGAGAAAATATTAGCTACAAAATGGGCCCTGTACCTAGTTATTTCAACTTGGAACACCTTTCTTTAATTTTAACACTGTTTCAATGTTCATGGAACATTGTTTATCAGAATTTTCAAGTTGAGAAGTTCTTCTTTCATGTGAACCAATAACTAAAATGTGTGTGTGTGTGTGTTTTCTCTTTGATTGTTGAAAAAGGAGATGATTCCTGCTTTGTCAACTTATGGACCCATAATTTATCACATGGAGCAATAACGTAAACAAAGAAAAATGAATTTTTCCACCTACCAATTACATAGCAAAGCAGTCAAAAGTTGAGGAAATAACACCTTGTCAAAGAACCTGAACATCACAATGTCAAAGTGATGTAACAGAAAAACCGACACTGTGTGGTCAAAATTTAATGCTTTCTTTAAAAACTGAGATGTTACCTACATGTCTGATCATATTCCCCCCCCCTTTCCTCTCCTCTTTTCTTTTCCCTTCTATTGTTTTCTTGTTGTTTCTTGTTTTTATCATTCTCTGTGTGTGTGTGTACATAATTGGTATTAGCATTGACTTAGATCAGGGGTGTCAAACTCGCATCATCACGACAGCGTCACATGATGTATTGCGACTTTCCCCCCCCTTTGCTAAACTGGGCATGGGCGTGGCCAGCGCGTGATGCATCCGGACAGCAGACCGTGAGTTTGACACCCCTGACTTAGATGATCCTAAAAGACTTGTGACCCAAATATTTTTGGAACTGCTTCATTCATTACATACTAATATATGGAACTGCTTCATATTCATTGCATACTATTATTTTTGAATGGGCAGTGCCAGCAACAGCTTGTGTGGAGGGCATTTTTTCAATCAAAAGCCTTCTCAGTTTTGTGCATCCTATAACAGGGGCCAGTAGTGGTCTGTGGCTATTGGGAATTGGGCTGCACAAAGCTACATTTGTGCAAGTGGCGGGTGCACGTGCGAAACTATCCACTTCCTTCTCTCCCACTGCCACTGGCAGTTCATTGAACTGAAAAGGTTGGGGACCACTGAGCTATAACATGTGTCAAGCATTCTCTGTAGTACTTTGGTATTAGTTTTTAAACATGCCCCTTACTTCAGGCCTGTAATGGTATTCTAAGTCAGGAACTAGGAATGGTGGTTTGAAAAAATTTTGTAAGTCAGGAACAATCTGTGTATTCCTTCCTTATCAGGCAGTCAGCCAGACACACTCCTCCTATACCAAAAATAGTTATATCCGATGGAAGAAAATATTTATAACTCAGGGTTGAACTGTGAGATCCTTGGTGCTCTTTGAGCTTGACTGTTTTCTTGTAGACATTTTATTACCCAACTAGGTAACATCCTCGGTGATGTTAGTTGGGTAATGAAATGTCTGCAAGAAAACAACCAAGTACAGAGAACATCAAGGATGCCATAGACCAGTGATGGCAAACCTTTTTTTCCTCGGGTGCCGAAATCGTGCGCGTGTGCTCTATCGCATGCTTGCACGTGCCCACACCCATAATTCAATGCCCCCCACACGCCCCACCCCACTGCGCATGCGCCCCCCTGT